>CM067083.1:121339336-121654336 GCA_034008185.1 Gorsachius magnificus
TCAAATCGCTTAGAGGTGACTGACATCCGAATGCATTAGTGCCTGACTAGGAACAACCCTCAGATCTTATTTGATTACAAAAATTTAAAAAAAGGGGGGGGGGGAGGGAGAGAAAAAGAAGAAGAAAAAAGAAAGAAAGAAAAAAACACCCTCTTCTTAAAAGCTGGAGCATCAGTCACCATAAAGTCTGCCAATAAAACCCGGGGAAAGACGCTCCCCTTTCTCTCCTCTGCCTTTTATGTGCTCAGTCGTGGTATCGCCTCTCATTTGAAAGGCACTCGCTGAGCCTTGATCCTCTCCCCCGTCCTAATTTTAATTTTTGACACTCCAAACTACCCGCCTAATGACTCAGTCATTAAGGGCGAGACTCTGGGCAAGAGGCTGGAGGAGGCGGGTGAAGGCAGGGGCCTGAGGGCTTTGCACCTCTCCCCAGGAGAATCTTCTCCCCTGCTATTTTGTGTGCAGATGAAAGGGGAAAAATAGGGTGCTGGCCTGTTCCCCTCTCCCCGCGGCCTGATCCAGGCATCCCGGGGTACGGGAATGGGCAGAAGGGACATCCCCCTATATACCTTGCTATTCCCTGCTCTGGGCAAACCAGCTGCAGTTCCCTGGCCAGCCTCCACCCCCCCAAAGGCTGCCCCCCTCGGCGCAGGGGAGGCAGGGCCGGGCGGTGTCCCCGCGGCTGACCCGTGGTCCCTGCGCCCAGCCGGGAACACAGCGAGGGCAGGCAGATCTCCTCCTTGCCTTCCTCCTTCCCTCTCTTTGTTGTCCTCTTCCTTCCCTTTTCCCGGCCCTTCTGAACCTTACAAGAGCCTCGGGACTCTTGTAATAGCCCGTCATTGTGCTCAGATCCTAATGCACTGTCATTAGCGCTGTTGTCTTTTTCTCTTCTTTTCTTTTCTATTCCAAGGGCCAATTTAAATCGCATTAAAATCCTAAATAGCTGGCTTAATTAATGGCTCTCGCGGCTCCAGCTGAGATAATCTCCAGCCGACTAAAGCCAAATCGCTCGGCGACTTTCGGCTCTCCGGGAGTTTCGGGTTGGGGAAGGGGATGGAGGGGGCTGAGCAGCGGGGTTAAAGCCGGCTCTGTCCGGACACCGAGCGCTTTCCCGGGTCGGGAAGGGAGCGGAGCAGGCTGCCTTAGGTCCTGGCACCGGTAAGACCTTTGGGAGAAGTTTGGAGAAGAGTTGTAAGGTTGTTTTCTGGGTGCTTTTGTTTGTTTGTTTGAGGGTTTGGTTTGATTTTTTTCTGTGGGGTTTTGTTTGCTTGCTTGCTTTTCCTGCTGATCTGCAAAGGGCTATTTACTGGCTGGGCACGAAGGGGCAATGGAAGCCCCTGGGTAGGGATCTGACTCTGGGGGGGTGTGCTGCTCCCCTCTCCTGCTGGGGTAGAGGTTGTGTATTCTATGCTTTCTGTCTCCCTTTGCTCCATTCCAAGCTGCGGGCTGTCGTGATCCGCACAGTCCTGCCTTGGCCTGCCCCAGCGGAGATTTGGGAACCCCGCACACACGGGATGCACACCACGCAGAGCAGTCCTCGGCATCCTGCAGATTCAGGCACACAGCCAGGGAACAAAGTGTGTAAAAGCACAACAGGGGTGCACACACACTGCAGACGCAACACACGTACACAGCACACCCAACCTGGCAGTGCCTCCCCCCGTGCCCCCCCCCCAACCTTCCTCCAACCCCCCGGGGGCACAACACACAGGCATTTTCCCAAACCACTGCCCCAGCAAGGCCATTGAAAAGTCCTGGTGAGTTCTTATGGCTTGTGCATAGGAGAGGAATGAAGCAGATATCTTTTCTTTTGGCTCTGGTTGGAGTCGTATCCTTCATCCCAGGAGCTGTGAAAGTGCTCCTGTATCAGTGCTGATACATCTCGCGCGGATGGAGGGCTGGTCCTGGGTGCCTGAGGTTTAACATCCCCTTGCATGTTGATACAATTTTTGAAGTTGAGTTCCTGTAACAATCTCCCTTACTTATATTATTCTGTTTTCCACCTTGCTTCTCCCAAGCTATCTTCTTAACATTGCCTGAACTTAAAACTCTTTAACACTCTTAACAGCCTTAAAAACTGTAATTAAGGGTCTGGTCCTAAAAACTGCTGACCAACCCCGCGGTCCTACTGCATCTTCTGGTTCATATTAAAAAAAACATTGTCTTGTGCATGCAGACATGTCTGTCTTTCCTTAGCATGAACATTGTATTGAGGGATATTATCTTAGAATTGTTTATGTTCATGGAAAGAGATGGTTTATATGCCTAATTACATGATGTAAAGTGCATTAACTTAAGTGAAACCAAAAGAAAAACTGGGAAAAAAAAAACAGTACTTACTATTTTGTCTGAAAAATGTAGGTGAGGTTTAGAATTTTGAATATTTAGTTCCTGAAATTAACGACTGGGTGATGTGAGGATAATTTGGAGAACGTTTTAAATTGCTTTTAGACCTTTGGAAACTGAACATGGGATTAAACAATACTGATAAACTCTATAGAGTTAACTGGTTGCTTAGATCTGCTACTTGCTAGGAAAAAAAAAAGATAAGGAGAGGTAGATTTTTATGTCTTCATTTTGTAATACACTGTAAACTCACCAGAATTTCTGAACAGAGCAGAAAATATACTATAAGCTGGAGACTCCTACTAACAGCACCTGTAGATATAAATAATAGACTAATAAAAAGCTTAGCAAGTTATTAATATTTTATATAAGATTAATCTGTAGGCACTCACACATCCCTATACTTAATAATGTACACAAGCACACAAACATGCATATATCCTGAAAAACAAAATAAACAGTACCTCTGCACTGTTGCTACCGCTATATTATGATGTTTCCTTCCATAACTGCATGATATTTATGGGTGAATATCTTGGAGAAAGGGACTACCTTGTCTTGAATTAATATAAAATAACCATCATATTACAGATGTTATGATTAACAAATAAGAAATGACCTTGCAGAGTGTGAAGATGTGTGTATCTACACAAAATTATAGATGTAGGTTCAAAAAATAATTCAGTGACATCAGTGGATATTTCTCTCTCTCATTCCTAATAAAGCAATAACTCTACTTATCGTGTAAAGTGTAAAACACGTGAACATGTGGATTTTGTCAAAGAAAAGATGCACAAATACTTAACTCCGAGGGCATCAGCGAGACCTAAATTTCAGCAGATGCCCAAGTGCATTACTAAATCAGAATAAATCATTGCACTCCAGCCACCCTATTGTCCTCTTCATCTATACAAAGGGAAACCTGCAATCAAAACAGACCAAGCTCTTTTTGCATCATGTGTTATTGGGATTTTCAGTTTGTTGACAAGACTGTTGGGTTAGAGTATGGCTCTGTTGTTCTTGCTGCTGTCATCTACACAACCCGTCACCAGCTTGTGTTGGCATTTTGTACTGACTTGTGCTATTTGATGGGGAGACAGGAATAAGGAAGGGAAAATACTCTCCTGATGTTTGCTGTGACTACCTTCTTCAGTATCACATAGCCGAACTTTTGTTCGTTCTAGGCTTGGGAAACAAAGCAAAAACACAGTTCACACAAAGGAGCATGTTGTGTTGAGTATGCACCAGTCAGCTAGGGGGAAAAGGATTGAGCCCCAAAAGTAAGCTAGCAAAACCGAATGGAGTCTTTTGACAATAAGCATAGAATAGAAGAGAAACATAGAATAGTTTGGATTGAAATGGACCTTTAAACGTTGTCTAGTCCAAGCCCCATGCAATGAGCAGGGACATCTTCAACTCCATCAGGTTATACATAATCTCCTGAGGTGATGCGGTAGCTGAGGTGATTCAGTATATGGCATTATCGGGTCCCAGTCTTTCACCCAAATGTGGTCTGCTGCACAAACCATAGCTCTTCCTCACCCATCTTTTTCCTCTCAGACAATCGTATTTGTTGAAAGCAACATGAAGATGACAGATCAGAGGGTAAAACTCTGTCATGAAGAAAGAAGTAATTTAATAGAGTTGGATAAAAGAGAAGCCCTGAAGAAGGGTTTGTGTGTCTGAAAGTTTCCCTCCTTCCTTTTTTTTTTTCCCCAAATCTATCTAGTTGCAATCTAAAAGATACTCCCCCTTCATCTAAATCTTGTCTTGCCTGTGTCTTTAAGAGCACAACTATCACCATTTACAGTCATCTCTATCACAGTATCTTATGGCAACAGATGATGTCAGACCAGACCATGTAATCGCTTCCCTGTGGGAATAAACAGTTGTCCTAAAAAGAGTCTTTTTAACATTCACAAGCCCATTTCACGTGGTACCCAGAGCACGAAATTGCTGAGGCAGTCTGCTGGATGATCCTACCAGTTGTCTCACCTTCTGCCTGCCCTCATTTTCTTTTTCCTAGCCCTGTAGGACCAATGTTGCGGGTAAGCAGCCAGGGAGCTATGGCCACAGTTTTCCCTTCTTTATGTACAGTGGGCACATTAGTTTGCTGTGGCTATGTGTGGGGCTTTTCATCTGGTGAGCTGAAGGTGTCTTATGTATCCTGGCACCAGAAGCTAGCCTGTAAAGATTTCTAAAGCAAGTAAAATCTGCCAAGAGCAATAGCGATCTCCAGGTTGAACTGCTAGACTCATGAAAGGCATTATTTCCATTCTATTTTTGATGGCATTTTCTTCTGCTTCTTCAGCTGGTGTCTGTTAGCATCCCACCTCTCAAATGCCCTGTAACGACAAGACCAGCTCAACAGCTGAGCAAGGACCGACTTTTCCAACAGCACTTACAGTGACATTGGTTCGAGGGGAAAGAAATCTGGTTGTTGCCACTGCTTTTTAGCTTAACTTAAAACATTCCTTGTCCTCTCCCCACTGAGCTGCATTTCTTCACAAAATCATTTGTCCACTCTAATGCATGACCAGAGTAATGGGGAGGGAATACGCTACAGTGTGTGTGCTTGGCCAGAAACCCAACCCTTCATCTTCCAGAGTGGTTGCACTTACTGTTTCCTTTCTCTTTCCAGCAGCCCTCCTTTTGTTTACTGTCATGCTTTTTTCTGTTTACCACCTGGTGTAAAGGCCAGGACTTCACCCATCTCCTCTCCAAGGTGGTGTTTGGGGTAGGAGATCCATACCTTCAAAACCACACACAGTTTGTGACAAAGACATAGCTTCGTCTCGAAAGCACCACACTGCTCTCCGTTGCTGTGTTAATGAATAATTAATATAATGAAATAATTATATGCAACAGATTTTACCTTCTTGTAATTTGCAACTTAATCTCCATGTTTCTGGAAAGCAAATGACTGAGACATGTTGTTTTCTTTTACTTTTAACCCATACCTGGCTTACCTGGAATTGCTTTGTTTAAGAGCATGTTGCATAGGCATGATATTTTTAAACGTTTTAGTTTACAACGTTAGTTAAACGTTGTAAACAACATTCTACTAAATAGTAATGAGAAGTGTTCCAGTAAAGTCTGGTTAGGTAGAAGCAGCTGCAGAGTAACAGGTTTTTGGATTAAAGGAACAATTATTTATCTGGCATAAATGGTGCACATACTGGTTTAACCTGGCAAGAAGATCAACTTTAATATGACACTGATTTTGGTACAGTCTCACTCATTATAAAATTTACAGACTTACTAAAGTAAATAAATATGTACACATTGCTACTGTTTTCTTGACACGTATATATGCACACGTGTGTATATGCATTGTGTGGCAGGAGATGCCAAAAACCAAATCTACTCAGTGTTAACACTCTTCTCAAATGCACCTGACAGACCAGAAGTCTGAAAATGTTGACTGAAAATATTTATAGGATTCTGTGCAGCCCTGCCTCAGATTAAAAAAAAAAAAAACAAACCCAAACAACAAAACCCCCAAAACATTTCAGGCATGTGGCACCAGATTTCTGTATTTATAGAATCATAGAATCACAGAATGGTTTGGGTTGGAAGGGACCTTATAGATCACCCACCTGCCATGGGCAGGGACACCTTCCATTAGACCAGGTGGCTCAAAGCCCCATCCAACCTGGCCTTCAACACTTCCAGGGATGGGGCATCCACAACTTCTCTGGGCAACCTGTTCCAGTGCCTCACCACCCTCATAGTGAAGAATTTCTTCCTTCTACCTAGTCTAAATCTACCCTCTTTCAGTTTAAAGCCATTGTCCCTTGCCCATTTACTACAGGCCCTTGTAAGAAGCACCTCTCCAGCTTTCTCGTAGGCCCCCTTCAGGTACTGGAAGGCTGCTATAAGATCTCCCCACAGCCTTCTTTTCTGCAGGCTGAACAACCCCAACTGTCTCAGCCTATCTTCCAAGGGGAGGTGCTCCAGCCCTCTGGTCATCTTCGTGGCTCTCCTTTGGACTCACTCCAACAGGTCCATGTCCTTATGTTGGGGGCCCCAGAGATGGATGCAGTACTCCAGGTGGGGTCTCATGAGACCAGAGTAGAGGGGAGGAGTCACCTCCCTCAACCTCCTGGTCACACTTGCGGGTGTGATACATTTGGCTTTCTGGACTGCAAGCACACATTGCCGGGTTGTGCTGAGCTTCTCATCCACCAACATCCCCAAGTTCTCCTCAGGGCTGCTCTCAATCCCACTGTCCATATTGCTGACAAAGATGTTAAACAACTCCAGGCTCTGGGCATCTATTGCTGGCACTGGCAGCAAGCTGGTAGGTGTGGGATGCATTGAGGTTCCCCTCCCCCGGCACACGCTCACATTTGAGCACAAGCTCATGAATTTTATCTTTGAGCTGTGCAAAAATGTGCCTAAGTGCCCTTGATGTACCTATATGTTTGGCAATGCATGATTTGTCTCTCTATTCTGTCTGAGGAGTGGACACTAATATCTATCCTGTAGCATAATTAGAAAAGTCATAAAATACCCTGCTGTACTGAGTCAGGATCTCACCCATCTGGGATTTATACCAAGAGATGTTCTTTTCTGGTTTTGCTGTCAGCACAAATGTTTAAATATACCTTCAAGAGCTGAAATATTTGGAAAGAAATTCTGTTTGCCTTATGTAAGCAAGCAATAGTCTGCCTTTAATGAAGTTTCATCCTTCAGTTATATTCCTCTCTCTCTGCTAAAACTGGAACATACATAGTCCCCTTAATTTTAAGAGGGATTACATGTGGAAGAAGATAAAGTAAAGGTGTTAGGATCTTGTCTAAAGTGAGCTTTTCTTTTTTTCTATTCTATTCTATTCTATCCACATTACTGAATTTAGATTACAAAATAAAATTTTTAAGCATAAGAAAGTGAGCTCTTGCAGTGCAAAAAGATTAGGGTGTTCACAGGAAAGAAGGAATTATTATGGTAGTTTAAAAAATACAGAGTCTTTCCTTTAAACGTTAATGATGAGCACAGATTCATTCTGCTGTAAGAATGTCTTTATACCATTGTCCTCACAGAAACCATCTGAACTCCTTCTAGTAGTGCATGGAATTATATGATATTTTATATCACTGTCATATGCAGCTCAGTCCTTTTTTTCATCTTTCCCCCAGGGAAGAATTGTGCATGCAGTGGTTTACTTCTTCCACAGAATTTTTTATTGTAGTTAGGTTGAAGAAGGCAGGTCAAAGAAAAGTGTTTTGCACTTGGTGATAAAATATGTGTTAGTCCTTAAGATGATCTCTTTTTTTTCCCTGGGAGTTTGTACTGTCTTCTTGGATCAGTCGCAGAGAAAGTTTTCTCTCTTGCTCTCTCACATATTAACTTTAAGTTAAAAGCTCAATTTTGCCTGAGGAGTTATTGATCACAGGCTTCATTGAAAGATTTGGTGATCATTCAGCAGTTTTAGACCCAGGCCAAGTAATTGCCACTTTCAAGAAATAAACAATTCCAGAACTAACCTGAGATAAACTGATGTAGCTCGATAGATTTCAATCATTAACATCAGCTGAGGATTTGACCTGTCTTTAGAAGGAGCATATGAGAGTTCAAAGGCGTGGAAAGCCCTTCTGGCTGAAAATCCCTGCAAACCTATAGTGCTGTTGCACCTTTATTATCCTAAACACTGCTGTAGGTGTTAAAATGAACATTTCTCTTTAGAACCACTGTCTTAAATTTTTCACCAACTGCATTTTTAAAATCCTGAGTGATACCTGAATCTGGTTCAATCTCGTGTTGTTAATCGTACTAGATACAAGACTTGGAAGACTGACAATATGTAATTTTTACTCAGCATGAAATCAAATGAGGTAGCCATAATGATCTAATTTGACCATAAAGCTTATAAGATCTAATGGTTCACTTTCCCTGGACTGAAATTGCAATCCGTCCATCTTTCTCAGAGCTACAATATGATGCAATATTTAAAAACCAAAACAAAAATACCAACCCCAAAATACTCCAAAACAAAACAACAACAAAATCATCCCACAAGTAAACAGCAGAATTGTTCTTCATGACTGAATTTGTCAAAACATGGAATACGAAGTTTCCCCCGCTCCAACATTTCTTCTCTTTTGTAGGTGGCACCTGCGTTGTTAACCCCACTGACCTGTTCTGCTCCGTTCCTGGTCGTTTATCTCTACTTAGCTCCACTTCCAAGTACAAAGTGACCATTGCAGAGGTGAAGAGGCGCCTTTCACCACCAGAATGCCTCAATGCTTCCCTCTTAGGAGGTATTTTGAGAAGGTAAGTTGAAGGTGAGAATAACAAATCCTAGACAGTGCTGTGATTTCTGTAATTTTATTTCCAACAAATAGGTTTTGTTCTCTTCCGCCACTTGGATAGGTGGTCGCAGTTTGGGAAAACAGAAGGAGATGGATTGGGAGTGAGTACTGTTTCTAGGAAACTTTTCAATACGTGAGAGAAATTAAGAATGTGCTGACATTTTTCACAGAAAGTTTATAATTTTTTTTACCACCTCAGTTCAGATAGGTGTCCTTTGCCTTGTTTTGAATGAAGAAAAAAAAAAAGACCCTCAGTGTGTGGAAAATTTCACCAGAGCTACAAATCTGACCTCATGTTGAGAAACTATTTTAAAATTGTTCTACCAACTGTACTTACAGTCCTCACTCATCAAAAACCTAAACCATGGGGGTGTAGGGATGCCTTTTTCTCCCGTTCTCCTTTGCATGCCTTTTGAATACAGAAAAGATAGACTTAGCAGAATATGCTGGTTTCATTTTTCTTGTTGTGAGATACTGGAGAAGAAGCAAGTAATTAGGCAAAATTTTGCCTCTGACCCTTCACTGACCAGAGCAGACACCTGTAGAGAGCAGAAGCAGAGAGGAGGAAAGTGGCAGACGCTGCCTCACATTGCAAGTGGAAAAGAAGGAGGCGACTGTAATTCAGCCAGGCTGAATGTCGCAATGTCCCCGACGTGTCAGCTTAGATGGCATAAGCTACCTGAATAGCCTTTGATCAAAACTAGCTGGAAAGTCATAGGCTATTTCACTGCTGTCACTGAAGGCCACACTCATCCCCATACTTATACTGAAAGTCATTTAACCAACCTGCGATACTCCAAGATACGTAGGAGTCCAAGAGCTGTCTCGAGCCGTCTTGCAGAGTAAGGACTATTGACCATAAAATTATTTCAAAGGCATAAGTCCTATTTACCTGCCTCTATAGGCATTGAAATCTAAAATCTACATCCACAAAAGTTTTCCTCTGTTACTGCTTCTCCTTGGAGAGGTCTTCAGCTAATAGTGACAGACATATTCAGTTTAAATACTCATACCCCAGGCTTCATCAATGCCCATACAAACTATTAAGAATGCAAGGACAACAGCCTGAACATGGGGACTTACTTCTCTTTACTGTTAAAATGCTAGAATGACCTCCATAAGTTTTTGACCCAGGCCGAATATCACTCTTCCAAATCAACCATGGGCATGGTTCAGGAATTAGCAAAAGCCAGGGACTAGTCCCAGACAGCAGTTTGGATGTGCCAATTCCATTCTATGAAGCAGAGAGTGCAAATGAATCATTTTGATCAGGCTATACCTGTAGGTGTCACAACCAGAGAACAGACTCAAACACTGTAGTTGACCAGCAGAGATGTAGCAAAACCAAATCTTTTTCATGGTTTGCCTGAGACCTGGCAGGGTTGGGTTTGCGTCCTGTCAGCAATCACTGTCTAGGTATTTTCCCAGCTACCTTTTCTTCAGAATAAAGTGTTCTCAGAAGACATTTCCTGACATATAACACGGTCAAAGTTGTGGCACCTCTTAGTCCGTAAAAACAACCCTCCAAATGGTGATATTCCGAGTTTGGTTCCTTCCTCTGCCTGAATTGAACCTGTACCTCAAAACATCTAGTTAGGCAGGCTTAATACTCAGTGATTGGATATTCTAAGCTGAGAACCCCTCAATCTCATTTGGGGCTAATAAAATATGTATTAGACAAAAGCAAATGTAGAATGACCAGGTCATTCTTTTGGGGTGGGAGAGATCTGGGTTCCAGTCACTGCTCTATTCAATGTTTAAGCATTTTAACGTTAGTTATTTGCTGCCAGCTGGCTGCTGCCAGGTTAAAATTCCCTCAGGCTAAGCAAGAAATTGAACCTACATCTGCTGCATAAGTGGATATGTCTCAAATGCTTCAAACATTGAGGTACTGCAGAAAAGCAGGTGTGGGCTGCACCAGGAACCATTTTGTGAGAACAAAGTGACACAGGCATTTGGGATAGCGGCATAGATAACCAACGATGTCTGGGATTTTAGCTTCAGCATTTCCCATTGCCTTACCCTTCTTCCTTGTAAGTTTTGGGCTTTGTAGACTACATTTCCAAGTACCCAAGTCTCTACATAAATTATAGAGCGATAGCTGGAGCTGGGCTACATCTGAGTAGCCATCTGGCTTCCTTTTATAGTCAGGTGAGAGAGATGGGTAAAGTCCTCTCATTATATACATCTGTTTAATATCATTCTAGGAGTGCATGTTTCTCTCTCTATTTTCTTGGGAGCCTGGGGTGGCTAAATCAGATATAAGCGACAACACTGTCAATATTTATATTCAGTCATTGCCCAAATCAGGATCATGGGTTCCACTAGGTGGAAAGCTGTCTGAAGATCCGATGCCCCTGTGACAGGCATTATAATGTCTAACTTTGTCAAAGGACCAATGTGAAAGGCTTGCACGGTGTGAGCAGGATGTTAAGAATACAGTTGTGAAAGATTTTCCATTGATGTCATTAGTGCAGGCATTACCCCACACATTTGTCAATAAGGTGTGTACAATTTCTAGACTTATATTAACATGGGGGAAAAAAGCGCAGAATAAAGACAAGTTTCTCTCTCCTTACTGTTCTCTTGTGATAGAGCAAAATCCAAGAATGGAGGACGCTGCTTGCGAGAAAAATTAGACAGACTGGGACTGAATTTGCCTGCAGGAAGAAGAAAAGCAGCAAATGTCACACTCTTGACTTCCTTGGTAGAAGGTAGGGTTTATAATATTGCAATATAATATAAATATAATTAAAATGTTTCCTTGTATACAGCACTTTTCAGACAGTGTTAAACATCATAATCTGTATTTTGTACAAAGAGGAGAACTGACTTGCCTAAAGTCGCAGACAGAGCGAGTGGCAAAATGGAAGCTCACTCTGAGACGTCTTGGCTCCCAGCAAGTGGTTTGGTCCTACAGTTTCCTCCGCATTGATCTGTGTTTTCTGTGCTGGGATCCGACTTACAAATCAATGATCCAAGTGTTCTTGTGAGAGAAGTGAATGTCTTATACCAACTCTATAAGTAGGTTTGTTTATCTTCCTTTTTTTTTTTTAACTTGTGAATTTCCTGGAGCTGATCCAAATATGTGATTTTTTTTTCCCATAAGGAGGCATAATATTTAGACAAGACTTTTCCCCCCACACATAAATGAATGAAATCTGTTTTCAGATAAACTCTAGACAGGCCCAGGAGATACTTTCCTGGCCTTTATTTGTTGTTTAAATATCATTCACCAAGTACTGCCAGGCTCTTCAAACCTTCAGCTGGGAGATGCAGGTTCAAACCCCTCAGGCAAAAGGAAGAAACTCTACCTGAATCTCTTCTATTCTGGGTGAATCCACTAAGTACTCAGTTTGTTGTCTGGCTGCGAGTAGCAGCTCTGGGAATTTCAGATCCCTCCTCCTTGATGTTGAGAGAACTCAGCTCATCCTAAAGGTCAACACCTTCCAGGATCATAACCTGAAAGGTCCATATAGATCTAGGCAAGTAGGCTGAGGTCTCAGCACATATTACCACAGAGTCACAGAATTACAGAGAGGTTGAGGATGGAAGGGACCTCTGGTGATCTTCTAGTCCAACTCTCCTGCTCAAAGCAGGGTCAATTAGAAAACCTTGCTCAGGACCTTGCCTAGTCAGGTTTTTAATATCTCAAAGGATGGAGAAATAGTGCTGAATCCACAGAAATGGATGTTTTTCACCATCTATCTTAAATATCTCTGTAAGGTAGGAATGTGCTCTAACCTCTTGAGTATCTGTCTGAGGTAAGGAAAGGCAAGATTAGTTGTGTGGTGATTAGGTATATTGACCAAAGCTGTCTTGAAAGTCTCTGGCATGACTAAGACTTCTTTTCCTCTGAATAAACTAAAATCATTGACTTTTGGGGAGTACTGCTAAGTTCAACAGAGGAACTGCAGTGAATCTCTAGCCTGTGGTGATCATGTGAAGATCAAGACATCATAAAAATTATCTTGTGGCCCCTTGTTTTCTGCAAACTTGCTTCTTTTGGGGTTCAGCATAGCTGCTGGGCATTTACTGTTATTCTTGTTTCAGTTGCTTTGCATCTTTAGTGTCTGTGATAGGAACTTCTGGGACCCAGAGCAGGATTTGTTTGACAGATTTGTTCTGTTCTTTACGCTGTCATCCACATAAATCAGCACAATGGGTGGAAAGACAGTCTAGGAGAATGAGCTCAGCATCGCAAGACTCTCCTCAGCAGAATGGGACATAGCTTTGTGCAACCTGTAGGTGAGGGATGCCCTCTAGCGCCTGGATTAGATGAAGGGAAAGGTCATTTTTCTTACCAGCTCTAAAAGCAAAATTCCTACATCTTAGCTAATACAATAAAAGCTCCTGCATTAAATACCAGCATTACGAAGGCTATGTCCTACTGCTTGCTCAGTAGGAGCAAGAAAGGCTGTGAGAAGAGGGGAGATGCCCCCATCTGTTTGGACAGGTCACTTGTAAGGCAGAGACATAACATAAATATTATTGCAGATGCAGGTAAAAGCTATGCATGAATGAATTTAAAACCATCAGATTATTTACAAAAATCAGAAAAAGAACTTACAAAAAAGTCTAGAATTTCCTTTCCTGTCAAATCTAACTAAGACACTACATTTACTAGACATAGAACAGACTGCATTCATCACCTGGGGACCAAAACTCTTGAGAAAAATAGGTCAGCAGTTACTTTTTTCACCCTGCTATCAACTGTCATGCTTCTCCCCCTCCAGCCTTTGTTTAAATATCCTTCCACATGTTCCTCCTCCCTTCTCACCCTACAAACAGAAACAATTTTCCTTCCACCTCCCGCCTGTTCCTTCTCCCCTGGGTAGCATTCTGCTGGGTAGAGCATCCAGAGGAGGCAAAAGCCAAGGACAGACTAGGAAGTTCAGATGTCCAGTGTCCCTATCCTGCGACACAGCTTCTGCGTTCAGTCTGCATAGGAGCATCTCTCACTCTTGCTAGACCCAGGAGATGTTCACGCTGCTCCTTGCACCTGCCCACAGAAGCCTGTCAAGGTACATGGCTGGTCTATCCGCTGAGGCCTTCCAGAGCTGTCTCTGCCAATTCAGCTTCAGCAACTGTCCTTTTCCATCACATAAAGCTCTCTGGTCAACTGTCAAATGATATAGGAAAGGCAGCACTGCCTATAGCTGCAAAGCCGTGTGCTGGATTTAAGGAGAAAGAGTCAATGATCCCCAACACCCGAGGAAAGAGGGAAGGGTGGGGATATTGCACATAGGGAAATGCGATTTTTAGTTTGAAACAAGGCAACTGGCTATAAAAGCCAGGGATTTTAGGGGTTTCTACCTTTATCTGATTCCTCCCTGACATAAATAATAACTAGGCAGAAAGCAGCAAATCTAAGATAAAAGAGGTCAGTTCATCCACATCTCCAACATTTCCACATTCTGCCCTAGAATAAAAATTTTTCCAAATTATGATGTAGAAAAAGAAAGAACATCTTTTATGACACTTCGTACAAGCCACCTTCCCCCAAGGAGGGGTAGCTGGCTTATTCCTACTGCGCAGTAATACAAGGGATGTTTATTCACTGAGATTAACAAAAAATAAGATGTGTAGAAATATGTCACTATCACCTTCTAAATACCAATTCGTCATTTGGTCCAGGCTCAAAATTATATCTTTGGTCATTTGGTCCAGGCTCAAAATTATATCTTTGCTCAACACTGAGATATGGACTATCATGTTCTGCAGAGCCTTTTCATGTCCAGATTTATATTTTTACTTAGAATTTGATGTTGTAATTTAGAGTGCCTACTCCTTATACCATACAGAAGTGCATGTATGAATAAATATGCATAGTTCTAATGTGCATTCATAGTACACATCAGCTTTCCATTTCCTGTAAAAATATTTATTTTAAAATTTTTAAAACATTTTTAAATTTATTATTGCACAAAACACAATAGGTACATTTGAATCTACATTTTAACCTATCTAAATCCACAAGCAGATAAGTCACGATGTTTCTTTTTGCTCGTGATTTTATTTCTTCATATACCATTAGCATTCAGTCACAGTCACAGTCCCAGCTCCAGGTAAAATGGAAAAGTTTTATACTTTTGTATAATTTTCTCAGATCATCAAAACAGTTTAGTATGATTTCTCACCTCTAGTAAATAATATACACCATCTTTGTAAAGATAAGTTTGAATGACAGTTCATATTTTCATTGGGTTTTTGACATTAAGTGAAAACATAAATATTTCAGTCAGTTTGTTGTTGACCATGTTAAATAAATGCCTGGATTTCATCACATAAAGCTTTGCTCTCTTGAAGGAACCAAGACTTTTCCAGTGGCTAACTGTTTAAATTCTTTGCTGGCTACATTCCTTGTATTGTAATTTGGGTCTGAATGGGACCAGTGTAGAGCTGGAGAATGGTAATTCCACCTGATGACAGCTTCAAAGGGTTTGACTTTTACCTTCATTCCATGCTGGCATGAAAACAAACCTATCAAGAGTTTCCATGGAGTTTGGTTGGAAAGCAAAACCTGGTACTCTTCTGCAATTAATTTACTCTTTAAGTTCTTTATTTAAGGAAGAGTAAAAGTGGAAATAGAAATTTTGGAGCACCTCTATAGAAATTTAGAAGCTATGGCTTAAATTTGTACCCCTTCTCATCCATGAAGAAGTCTGTGATAGATGCTTTAAATAAAAAACTGGCAGTCAGCTATATGCCTGTTCATTCTGACTCACTTGTTAACATACCACTGAAATCCATTTTCATTTCACTGAAAATTATTTTACTTCTCCAGAAGCTGTAAACTAAGTGGAAACCATTTCTCCTTTCAACTCAGAGACAGTGGTTGCTTGTTAACTTCTTATACTTTTTAGGCATACTGGAAATCATGTTTTTAAAAATCCAGAAAATACAGATCATTTTGAGTACAGTCTTCAATTTTTGCATGCAAAATTGGTTACAGCTGTGAAGGTTGTTGTTGACTGGTATCAGCAAACAAATTCCCTGGGAGTAGTGTGTGTATTTTACTAGTACCTGAATCCAATTAGGTCAGATAAACACACAACAAAGTATTTGCCTAGGGAAATGAAAGGTATTTTTCTGGTAAAAACTCCAGCGATAGAAGTGGAGACAATAAACTCTGAATAGGTGGAGAATAGAGTCTGGAGGAGCAGTCAGTGTGTGTGGTTCCTTATGCTTCATGCTGCCCCTGGCACAGGACCATGGCTCCCATGGAAGTTTCCATCTTCCTTGGCTGAGCCAGGTCTGTGCAGAGCAGACCCAGACTTGCTGGGGATGGGATTCATCTCATCATCTCAATCGTAGTTGTATCTGTCCTCTCATGTCACATTGTAGTCAATAGGGAGAAATCAGCATTTCTGGGTGATTTAACAATTAAATTGCATTACTAATTAAACATTTGATTAGGTTGCTCAGAAAAGCTGTGTGATCTCCATGGTCCAAATATTCAAGAACGGGCTTGAAAAGGCCATGGATAACCTAATCTAAGGCCATGCTCGGATATCTCCCAAGTTCCCTTCTAACCTGGACTTTTCTGTAATTCCTCTGATCCACTTTTGCCTTCTACTTTAGTGTGGGATGATACAGCTTCAAGTGCTAGTTGGTCTCCATTGACTTGAAACCATTAGGTCAGATGTCAATACTGACCTTTAATCAGATCAATTCCACTGCACATGTTCTCAGAGGGAGGTGTTATAGGTCCTGCATTGCTCCTAACTGTTCGCCTGGAGCATCAGCCTGGTCTCCAAAGAGTCAGGGTTCAATGCCACCTCTCATGATAGCAATCAAATGCATAACTCTGAAAAAAAAGAAAAATAAAATAAAAAATCCACAACACAACAAACTATTCTGGAGCACATCTCTGTTAGTCACTCATGCAGATGTGCTTCAATGTACACTTCTGGTAGCTGACCTATTTCTACCTTCTACGATGAGATAAGAGCAAGTGTCATCTGGAAGCCTTTTTTCCACCAGGGAAAGACTAACTTAGGCACAGGTGTTCACACTCCAGGCGTCTGTGTTTGAGCAGATAAATCCCACACCAAGGTTGTCAGAGCCACAGCGCACCGGCCAGAGTGTTCAGTAAACCCTAAAATAAATTCCTGGGTTCTCTAAGCTAGAGGAGAGGGGTAGGTTCTTCCAAAGGCATTTGGCACCCAGCATGGAGTTGGGTTACAGTGTCCAGTCTCTGTAGTGTGGTAGTGAGTTGCTCAGTGCCCGCCTCTTCTCACAAAGCCTAGTCAAGCCACATACTCCCTTTGCCTTGATTTCCCCACCTATAAAATAGCAACTGTGATCTTCATTGCCATCTCTTTTTATTTGGTCTGGTCAGTTTTGATTGCAATCTTTTTGGAAACAGGATTGTTTCTTGTGCTCTGCTTTGGGGTCTGGTCATCTTTAGTATGGGGCTACTTGTATCGTGCCTGCTGGCTTAACTCTTAAGCAAATATGCTGAAACATATGCTATGCCCACAGCTCTCTCCTGGGGTAGAAGGCTATTCTTCCTTTAGAGATCAAAAAGTGAAGCATCAGTGGCTGAATCTCAACTCTTCAGAGTGATTTATTCCTACCTTCCACTAATTTCCATGCCTTAAATATCAATGATGAATTGGACTTACAAATCTTGAGCAGCTGCCCAGTACTCACTGGTGACAGAGGAGGGACGTAAACCCAAGTGGCCTGACCAATGTTTTCTCATGAGAGGAATATCCTCCTTGTCTTCTGGCTGGCACCAGCTGACGACTAAGCACGAGCAGGCCAAATGGGCTGAAATCTCTAACTGAGATTGGAAATGAATGTCTATAAAAGTGGTTTGTCATTGCATTATTTTTTTCTTAAGAGTGGAAGAAATTCTGTAAACATCATCATCATCATCATCATCATCATCATCATAACTCTAAAAACTAACTGACCCTTTTTTTTTTGCCCACAGGGGAAGCATTACATTTGGCCAGAGATTTCGGCTACACCTGTGAAACAGAGTTCCCTGCCAAGGCGGTAGGAGAGCACATTGCCAGACAGCACATGGAACAGAAAGAGCAGACAGCAAGGAAAAAGATGATCCTAGCAACAAAGTAAGAAACGAGGGGAAACTAAAAAAAAATTCTGTCTGTCACCTCTCCATTTTGGATCTGGGGGCTGGGGAAAGGAGGAGTGGGAGTATGGAGCTGGGATTGCAGTGACTGCTATCACAACAGTGCTTGCTGACGGCAAGCGAGAGCAATCCTCTTCAGAGAGGCTGTAAGAGGAACCTTATTTACTGCAGTGAGGTTTTAGTGGCTGTGCTCTCATTGCCCGCAGCTAAGGAGGCACGCACGTCTTCTCAGATACTTTGGTTTAGATGAGAGGAGGGGACGTTATTACATGGTAAGGTCATGTCTCTATAGGACAGAGACTGGTTTTGTCTCCTGTTTGCATAGGGATGGAAGCTTATACTAAAGTACTGGTTACTGTGGGATAATTATGGGCCCCAAAGGCGCTGGAACAATGTACACCAGCAGGGGAGCTTTGCCGAAACCATCAAAACCACACAGAGACACCTGGCTTTGCTCTAAACAAGCCACTCACCTCCCTGGAGCAGTAACATCATGTTAGGATAACATTTCATCTAGGTTAATTAGCTTTGATGAGGGAGGAATTAGCCTTCATGAGCCATGGGAAACAGGAATAAGTAGTCCGCATGGAACAACGTAGACCTACCCTAGGTGTGTGGTATGCCTGCATGGGGCAGCCCTGAATATAATCACACTCTTCTTGTGCTTATTGCTGTGTTACACAGTGAGGCTGCAGGAGAGCTGAGGGTAGAAACCAGAGCTCTCAAACCATCATCTGCCTCTTTCCCCCAGTGCTGGAAATGTTTGGGAATCATCCAGGCTGGGATATAGCCAACCCAGAGGGATTATCCTGCAGTAGGGGAGAAGGCTGACCAGCCACAGGATTGTCCTTTGTATCCCAATGTCCTTCTGCTTTGTCTACTTGTGGGGAACAGGATTTCTGGCTTTGGTGTCCCTTTTGTGTCCAGAGCACTTCACCCTGAAGGTGACCCAGAGACAACCTGCACTGAAACATCTCAGGCTTGTGAATCCCATGAATATAGCCTGTGAACCTTCCCTGGGGTGACAAGCAGAGCACCATGTGGCTCAGGGGACTTTTGCTGGTTGGGAAGGTGATGTGAGACTTCATGCATCATGTTCCTAAGCCCCTTGTAAGTTAAAAGGAATAATATAAGTGAAATATGATCTTATTCTTACCTACATACGCATTTGTTTTAAGAGCCCAAAGGGTTTCAGAGGCACAAGAATAAACCAGCTGGCAAGAAGCAGCTCCTCTCTGCAAGTTGTGTCTCCCCACGGCTGTGTAGCCCATTAACAATCTGCCCCTTGTAACTAAAAGAGAAGATTGTACTGCTGGGCAGTACAACCTAAGCAAGACTGTAAGTTGCCCCAGCTGGAGGATTTGCCCCATTTATAAAATGTGACTCAACCATAATGATACAAATCTTCCCCCTGCTTTTCTGGCTCTAAGGACAGATCACATTGCCGTGGGTTGTAACAGTCAGTGGGTAACTCTTCTGTCCACAGGCTGTCCGACTAAGAGACACATAAGAGTCTTACTACTCTTTCTCACCACTTCATACCTACTTTTTCACCCTCCCTTACTACTGGAGAGTCATGGGCATGCATTACTTTTAATACTCATGAACATTGGCCTTGTAGGCTATTCTACTGCACTTGTAAGGAATCAAATTACTTGCTCCCCCCCCGGTTAAAAGCACCAGCAAATTGGTCAGAGAGTTCTGTAGATAATACCAGGATAGGCCCTATCATATCCTACTGCAGTCAGAGTGCTTGTAACAGGGACAGATGGGTCAATGTGTGTGCTACTACTGCCCTCTCCTGCCTGGAAGGAGAACAGTGAGTCACAGACCAGCCTTGTCCAGACACTACAGGAGACACAGGTCCATGACATCTCAGCATGGTATTTCCCAGCTATGTTTCCATGTATCTGATGATAGGTACTCTACTTTAGTCATTTGCCAGGAGTTTCAGTTGTTCACTAGGCATATATAAGCTCTACGTTTGTAATTTCAATAATTTCACAACTTCCCTGCCTCATGTGCTTGTGAGTTATGACACCAGAAAAAGTGGTGGAATGTTATGTTGCCATGAAAAATTACACTGAAATTCCAGGATGGTAAAATCACTCATTGCAAGCTTTGCCTATGGAAAGAAATGGAGTGCCATTGCACCTATGTGCAGCCACTGTCCACTCTGGGACAGAGCCAGAAGCCCACAGAAGTGTGCCTTTGGCAGAACTGGTGAGGTCTTCCACAGGTGGATCTTGAGGAAAAATAAGGGAAAAGAACAAAATTATGTCCACAATTCCTAGTACATAGATGAAACTCCATTCTGGATTCAGACATCCGACTTCAGTGGCTTGGTTCAGTTGCCCAAGACACCTACTGCCATTTGAGATGAACTGGGTTATCCAGCTTGGTTACCAGCTGCTGCTCCAGAAGCACACAGGTCTCTTTTTGTTACTGTGTTGTATCTGCCAGTTATTATGGATGTCTTGGGTACTACATATCTATGTGTGGGCAACTAAATAAAGCCCTTAATGTCTACAGTGCAGAAGTCTCTGGTATCCAGTAGAAGCCCTCAGTGTTACCAAGGGCATCTATACCTTATAATCAAGCAATCCACCCACGCTGAGTGAAAGCAGTTCAGCTGCCATGCACAGAACTGTGGCCCATGGGCTAGTGAAGACTAAAGACTGCTACTTTAAGTGCCAATAGCCCTCTTTAACACATGGAGGCCACTAAGCTTGAGGTAACACTCTCTTCACTGCCCTGCTCAGCCCTACCTGGTCTGAGGCTCTGTTGATAGTAATATAGTGAATGAGATCAGGACCATTTTCTATTACGGAACAAACCATATTAATTGTGCTAAACTACCTGATCTTCCAAAACTACATCTTGGAAATGGTCTCTCACATTTGCTAACTGAGGACCTGCCTAGGGCAGTACCAGCTGATGCAACAAGACAGTGCCATGGCCTGTTCTAGCAATTTGATGGTCTAAACATTGGAGAATCAGAACCTTACCTGACAATTATCATGGGAAGAAGAGGTGATTGGGCCCTGTATCCAGTATACAGTGATGAAAATAAGTGACAGCAAGGGCAGGACGGGAGTGAAGCAAGCTTTGGTTAAGAGCTGAAAGGATAAGAAAGGGGCAAACAATGGGAAAAGCCGGTCTCCTGTGATTCTGTTTCACCTCCTTTGACTGAGTAGATGATTGGGCATTCCAGAGCAAGATGCTTCAAAAAAAAGACTGAATTGTCGTAGTTCTGGCCAACAGGTGCTGATACTGGCCTGTTAACCCTAGGTTCTTTAGAAAGGCTTCAGAACACGTCTACTCAAACAACACAGAAATGGGGCGGGGGGGGGGAGAAGAAAAAGCTGGAACCTGGTTTTAGAGGTTCTTTAAGTATCAGTCAGTTCACCTTGCAGGGTGTGGGAGACCTTGAATGGCTTTACAACAGGGGACAGAACCTGATCAGGTTGCAGCTAGGACAGATGCAGAACAGCTGAAGGTCATGTCAATAATTCCAGCTGATGGAGAGGCACACTGTGCTACAGGAAAAATCACGGAGTATCGCAGCACAAGGCCTTCCACATAGGACAGAGGGACAGATACACACACATTTATATGGACCAAAACAGAATAGTGCGAATAACAATTTTATTGTGCGGTTGCTTACAGCCTATGCAGAATAATCAACATCTGGCTCATGACACCATGGGCTCAATTTGCTAGTTTCCTGAAAAGTAGCTCTGAGACTGGATGCACAGGACCGGCTGAGCATCTCTCTGATAGCTGATCTTTAGATGCATGACAACTCTTCCACACTTGGAATATATCAGACTCATGGGCACACATTTGCCCCAGTCCTGTACTCTTCACAATGCATTTGCTTTGGCCGCTGCTAGCAATAGGATCAGGGACTAGATGGGCTCTTGTTCTGATGTAGTACAGAAATTTTTTTTATCTTTTCCTGATTATATATGGGAACATCTGACCATCTATCACAAATCATTAGGTGCCTCCCTTGCAGGTGTGACCAGGACTCTTTTTTTTATTATTATTAATCTGTGGCTCCTAACACAGCATAATCATCCTTCTTTGCATTTTCAAAGTCACAGTCCAACTCAGCAAATAACTGTGAGCCCCCTCCCTGTCACTACCCCAGGTGATGTAGTGGAGGCTCTGAGACATTACTTTGCCTAGAAATCCCCTTGAAAAAAGTAGGTTACTGCTTTTTACAGGTTTTCATGTATAATAAAAAAGTTTTTTCTTTTCTTTCAATCTTCCAACACCCAGTAAAGACTTTTGACATGTGAAGATAGAAAGGAACTTAATTGCGCACTTGGTTCTGACACTTTCCTTTGTCAAAATGTAAGAACTTTTAAGATGAACTTTTTCAACAGGTAGAAAGTAGAGGTTGGAGGAAGGAGAGAAGAGCAGTGCTGACAGGGCCGACTGGGGATAGTAGATTGTTTAGAAGCCAAAATGACTGACTGTTTTCAGTTGTTGAAAGGAACTGTTTTTCCTCTAAGGACCTGATTCATTAAAACTGTATGCTGCATTTACATACATTTCTGCTGAATAGCTCTCTTTGCCTGAAAGGCTAAGACGATGCTGTCTTTTCATTCAGTCGGTGTCTAGGTCCATACAGATGACGAGCATTTGCTGAAATCAGGCTTGGATGAAGTCCAGCAGCACAGCAAGTTTTTCTATACCTCCTCTCCTCTTAGTCAGGAGAGAGCTGTGATAACGAGACTATGTCCAAAACTTTCAAAACAGTGATATAATGAATCATAGAATCATAGAATGTTTTGGGTTGAAAGGGACCCCTAGAGGTCATCTAGTCCAACCCCCCTGCAGTGAACAGGGACATCTTTAACCAGATCAGGTTGCTCAGAGCCCCGTCCAACCTGGCCTGGAATGTTTCCAGGGATGGGGCCTCCACTACATCTCTGGGCAACCCATTTCAGTGTCTCAGCACCCTCATTGTAAAAAATTTCTTCCTTATATCCAGACTGAATCTCCCTTCTTTTGGTTTAAAACAATTACCCCTTGTCCTACTGCTACAGACCCTGCTAAAAAGTCTGTCCTCATCTTTCTTATAAGCCCTCTTTAAGTACTGAGAGGCTGCAATAAGGTTTCCCCACAGCCTTCTCTTCTCCAGGCTCAATAACCCCAACTCTCTCAGCCTTTATTCATGAGAGCTGTTCCATCCCTCTGACCATTTTGGTGACCCCCTCTGGACTCGCTCCAACAGTTCCATGTCTTTCTTGTGCTGAGGGCTCCAGAGCTGGACGCAGGGCTCCAGGTGAGGTCTCACCAGAGCAGAGTAGAGGAGCAGAATCACCTCCCTCGACCTGCTGGCCACGCTTCTCTTGATGCAGCCCAGGGTACGGTTGGCCTTCTGGGCTGTGAGCACACATTGTTGGCTCATGTCCAGCTTTTCAACCATCAGTACCCCCAAGTTTTTCTCCACAGGGCTGCTCTCAATGCCTTCATCGCCCAGCCTGTATTGATACCAAACATTGCCCCAAAACAGGTGCAGGACCTTGCACTTGGCCTTGTTGAACCTCATGAGGTTCACACAGGCCCACCTCTTCAGCTTGTCCAAGTCTCTTTGGATAACATCCCGTCCTTCTGGCGTATCAACCACACCACTCAGCTTGGTGTCATCTGCAAACTTGCTGAGTGTGCACTTGATCTTGCTGTCTATGTCATCAATGAAAATATGGTCCCAGTATAGACCCCTGAGGGACACCACTTGTCACCGGTCTCCATCTGGACACAGAGCCGTTGAAACTACCCTCTGGATGCAACCATCCAACCAATTTCTTATCCGCTGAACAGTCCACCCATCAAATCCGTATGTCCCCAATTTAGAGAGAAGGATGTTGTGGGGGACCGTGTTGAAGGTTTTAAAGAAATCCAGATAGATGACATCTGTTGCTTTTCCCTTGTCCACTGATGCAGTCACTCCACCATAGAAAGACACTAGGTTCGTCAGGCAGGACTTGCCCTTGGTGAAGCCATGCTGGCTGTCTTGGATCACCTCCCTGGCCTCCATGTGCTTTAGCATAGCTTCCAGATCTGGAGGATCTGTTCCATGATCTTCCCAGGCAGAGGTGAGGCTGTCAGGTCGGTAGTTCCCAGGGTCCTCCTTTTGACCCTTTTTAAAGATGGGTTCAATGTTTCCCTTTTTCCAGTAACCAGCAACTTCACATGACTGCCATGACTTTGCAATTATTATGGAGAGTGGCTTGGCAACAAAATCAGCCAATTCCCTCAGGACTCTAGGATGCATCTTATCAGGTCCCATAGACTTATGTACATTCAGGTTCCTCAGGTGATCACAAACCTGATCTTCCCTTGCAGTGGGAGGGGCTTTACACCCCTGGTCCCATTCTTGTGGTCCATAGACTCGGGAGGGGGGAGGAGAGAAGTTACCAGTGAAGACAGAGGCAAAAATGTTGTTGAGTACCTGAAGAGTAAAATGAAGGGTAAAACCAGGTTAGTACAGTTTCCTTGCTCATAACTGGGCAACAGAAGACCTTCTTATTTATTACGAGGGGAAATGGCCTCAAGTTGCACCAGGGCAGGTTTAGGTTAGACATTAGGAAAATTTTTTTCACTGAAAGGGCTGTCAAGCACTGGAAAGGGGTGGAGTCCCCATCCCTGGAGGTATTTAAAAGCTGGGCAGATGAGGAGCTTAGGGACATGGTGGATGGCAGGATTAGGTTAACAGTTGGACTTGATGATCTTAAAGGTCTTTTCCAACCTAAACAATTCTATGATTCTATGATTCTTTGATTTTCCATTCTGTCCTTGTCCCAAATGACAAGAGTTACAAGGTGATAATGAAGAACTTGAACTTTATCTAGGACCACATGTGCAAAGAGTCTTCTAACAGAAATCATGGACCACAGAGATGCTCTTTAGTATTAGAAACTAGCCTCAGGCACAGTGATTGCATCTATGCTAACAAAGTAAACCATGCACACACTGAGTCATCAGATTGCAATTGTCTATATTATTAAAATGTTAGAATGGCTCCTTGAACTCTCCCAAATATCTTCTTGGCATATTCTGGGAGATAACCCACACCAGTGTCAATTCTCAGGAAGCCACCCTGTTTAGAGGCCCAGAAGACCATAACTATACAGACCTTATCAGATGGTGACAATTTTCATGAGGGTATGAGAATGACCCCTGGCACTGTATACTTTACTAGGTGGCAATGTTTAATACGTTACGTGTCACCACTGTGACCAGTATTAGGTCAACCTAACTGCCAGGCTAATATCAGGCAACTCAACTGAGTTGAAACTTCTGATTGTCTGGTGGGCATCATGGCCCCCTGGCCCCACATTAAGCACCAAATTTCCAATACAGTCAATGGAGAATAGTATGCTTATTTGGAGAAGTCCTGAGAGAGAGACCCAGACACTTCTTCTATTTTTGATTAACTGTATCGTAAACTGATTTAAAGTGGTGCCACTATTCATCCATGGTCCAGATATGGTATGCATTAAATGGAGCCAGTTTGGTTTCTTTGAAAAAAAACACATTGGTAGAACATTCCTAGACTAATTTGCAAACTAGCCCAAAACAATAATATCACAAGAATGAGAAGGCCTCGTTTTCAGGTCTCTCTTAGTGTTAGATCGTATATAGGGTTATCCCAGGGGATGTTTTTAACCCCCAGGTGCTGAGGCATCCTGAAAAGCAGAGGGAGAGGGAAGACAGCAAGATCATCCATCCTTTCCAAAGAAGTTGGGCTACTATGCTAGTGGGAGACCAGGCAAGACAGAGCCTGAGTTCCCATTGCAAGGTGCCGAACTGGGGTCCCAGGTCCTACCTACAGAAAATGTGTGTTGCCTGGGAAACCATCATCGAGAAAAAGTGGAGATGGTGGGACTTGCCTCACTTGCCTGTCTGTTGTGTAGGCACTGACAGCTGGGTGAATCACCGAGCTCCTCCTACAGTCACCAGAGAGAAAGAAACACCGTTAGGATACAAGTCCTCTGGACTGCTATGGATATCTAATTTAGGTTGCCTGATAAATGGTAGAAATGTAAAACAATTTAATGAATGTTTCAATAAGAAATTTAAATACTGCTGCTGGAATGAATTCGCACCCTGGGCGGACCTATGGGAGAGGTCTCAGACGAGGATCCATCAGTACTTCTGCCCCAGATTCTACAAGGAAGCAGAGTATAGATACAAATGGAAACTAGGAGAGCAAAGGTAGTATTTTCCTTCACAACTCCTAGAGCTCCATTTGTCTTAAGAGCTGGGTGTCAATAAGGCAAGGTGGAGTCAGGACTTCTACTTGCAGATAAACCAGTGCACACAAAGCAAATGTACAAGTGGTGGTGTGTAGCCATAACCCTTACTTCTAATGTAGGTGAGCTAAGCCAGACTTAACACTGCCAAACTGGGTCCAATTCAGGAGAGAAATCACATTTTTAAATGTCAATGTAAATGTTAATATGGTTCCAGAGGGGTTCCTGTTCAGGAGATTATGTTGCTGGCTCTGAGAACTTGGAGCATGGAGCAACAGGGGGATTCATTTGCCTTTAATTTCTTTAACAATGCCTCTGCCAAACATTTCTGCTATGAATGAGATCACTCAGGATAAGATGACAGTGTTATGGGAATCAGCTTTGTGGAAAGGATTATATCTGTTTTATTTAAGGATTTCCATTTTCCTTTTAGACAAATATGTAAAGAATTCCAAGACCTTCTAAGTCAAGACAGATCACCCCTCGGATCCTCCAGGCCGACTCCAATATTAGACCTCGACATCCAGAGACATTTAACACATTTCAGGTATGATTTTGAAAGAGGAACAATTAACTGAAATCTTTAATTTTGATAAAGACTACATATGGTGTTAAAACGGCATTTGTTCCGTTACCTAGATGACCATAACGTCCACAATCCCTCTGTTGTATCTGTGCCTTTAAAAGTGCGTGTTTGCCCAGCAATGTAGTTCAGGCTAGTTGCATTCACCCTGCTTTTTGAACCACAGTCTGAGTTTGAGTAAGTCATTTCCTACATCTGCTGGCCAAATATCCCCATCTGACCAGAAAGTTGCCTTGCTCTAGATGTGAGTCAAATCACAAGCCAGCCAGCAAAGCGTGTGGTCCAGAAATGTAGAAACTTAAGTTCAGGGACAAAATAACAATATTGATGAATCAAAGTAGCAATAAAAGGAGGAACAGTCAGGCTGCATCCTTACGAAATAACTAATTAATTCCAGAGCCTCCTCTATGCTACTGAGACCATTTGACATCATTTTACCATGACCATACCATTAACTCTTTGGCCTCCAATGCAGACTGGCCTCAAAGCAGACTACCTACCGGAAAAGTCTCACAGCAGTCATACCTGAACAACACCCTGGAAAGCTCTGGGAGAATGCAACCTGGCTCAGACCAAAGAGCCAGAGACTGCTAATATATTTAGACTTAGTTCCTGGGCCCATGCCCTAGCAATATTTAATTTACTGGTGTAGATAGCTTAAGAAGTTGTTATGAAGACAAGGACCCATGGTACATGCACACCAAGTCCAAACTTATCAGAATTTTATCTAAGTTATGGATAAAAATATATAGACAGTTTGGGATCAGAAAGACTTATCAGCCCAGGAGCTGCTGTGCAATTTCACATTTTTGCTTTAGGCTATGTGCTAGATACAGTCAAGAGTGAGATGGGAAAGTCCAGAGGGCCACTTTGAAACAGTGGGGTCATCTAAGATACTTATCAAAGATAAGTGTGATGAAACATCCTAGAGGTGCTCCTGTCTTTGCTCAGACCACAGAGGGGAATACATGACTAGCTGAGGCTGCAGATTTTTTTTTTTCTAGCCATTAGCTGATACCTGAAGAAATCAACCTGTAAAGAACAGTTCCAGAGGGCTGTTTACCAGCCATAACACCAATGAGGTCTGTTAGGCCTATAGAGCTTTAGAATGATGTTTCATATTCTTTAGCACAGACAGCTGTGCCACTCTTCGTTCACTGACTAGACAGACAACTTTTGTGCCCCAGCACCTCAACATCTTTTAGTTCTTAAGATTCTGATAAAGCATGAGACACCCAGCAGCCAGGTGGTGTGATACTGAATCTTTAGTCCCTCAGACTTTGAATGGAGTCCAAAATACCCACCATCCCACCTCTTCCATCTATCTGTCGGGGAGTGCAGAGAGACAAGGATAATGCCTGATCCACAAATGCACACATTCCTGTTTATGGTTACACATACCTGTGTGCATCCTATGCATATAAAAACACATCTAGACAACCCCACTTCTATTCTCATGCAGTGATGTGCACGCACATACACACACCACCTACATCTACATATGCTATGTATATTGTCCCAAACAATTCCCAGGCACAAGTCAGCCTTATCTCAGTCAAAAGGATGTTCTCAAATGGAAGCTTAGGTATGGTCACTACTTTGCAGGTTAAAATGCTTGAATAATGGAGATGAGGCCAGGCTATGCTAGTTCACTCACGGGCAGAAGCACTCATCATCTGGGCACTCTTCGCTAATGTAGGTATAGGTGACTAAAGGCATCCCATACCTTCAGTTTAAGAACCTTAGGGTGAATCACCTGTCTGGTGAATGTAGGTATTTAGGGTCATTTTAGGCATAAAAAGACATCCTGTCTCGCATTCATCTGCTGCTCCCTCAGTTCAAAGGTCTTTTGTGAGTCCCGCATCACATCTGCCAACCTTATAGATACTCTAAATGTCCTATGGCCTCTCTGGTGGCATGGGTGGACCTGCATGTTCACTTTCCATCCCCCCTCTTGAAGCTGTTCCCTTTTGCAGAGGAAAATTTAAGGCTGGACTGAGAATGAGAGCCCATGAGTATCGTTATCTAATGTCATGGCTTCTGCATTAAACCAAAGCTAGAGTTCTGGATCTAGGATCCTACTTTATTCATTTCACACTTAAGTCTGTTGATAAGATATCAAACCAACCTTCAATCTAAGGATCAGATTTTAGGACATTCCTCCAACTGGACCAAATGTCCAAAACACTAAATCAGTATTTCTATTTTAGACCCTACCTCTCTCCTGTTGAATGGAGAGAATACGTATCTACTTCCCTCTTCCATTACACTGTTCTATCTCAGCTTCCTACAGATTCAGCCGGGAACCTGAAAGTTGCACTGATATGTGTCTTCTTGACTTTGTCTTCATAACCTGCCTGTTTCATCAGAACATCTTTGATTTTTTTTTTTGGCAGAAGTCTTTTCTAGATCCCCAAACCTCATGAAAACTAGAATTACCGGAAAACCAAATTACCAGCAAAAATTACCCACATGCTGTTCTGGGAAACCAAAACACATGACACAAAAAACTTACAAGAAGACTTGCCAAGATTATGCTCAAATGACCTGTGTGTGTTTCTTGGCTTACACATACAAACTCCCTGACCTCACTAGTCAGCCTCTTAGCCTCACCTTCTTCACTTGTAAAATTGGACATAGACATACCTTCTATGTCTGCCTTTGGGGCACCTGTGACTGTAAGAAGCTGTAGTATTGGGAAAGTTCGGATATCCCACTAATGTCACCCATCATATAGGGAAAGACAAATATCCACTGATTACAGAAGTTGGATTTGATCCTTTTAACTTCACGGTTACATTTCATCAAGATGCAAAATCACATCCAGATCATCTATCTTACATATAAAAGATAAAGACAGCAACACAGCAAAGGGAAAACTTCTTTCTTGCAAGTGACACTTTCAGTGCAGCAACCTTATAAAACCAGATAAAAAATAATAGGCTTAGAATACTAAAGACTAAAGCTGGATAATGAAAGCAATCAGCATCCTGGCAAATTATTCCGTGTTTTGCCTAGCTATCCAGCTGATATGAAACACCCTTCCTCTGAAACTGTTTGAGACGAGAGTTTTGTCATTTAGCTAGTCTCTGAGCCTGGAGCTGTCAGCCTCCTGTGAGTGCCTGGCATCACACTGACAAGGTGACACGGAAAATGCCAGGCAAGAAACCAGAGGCTCAGACGTTGGGAGCAGTGAGAAAGTAACATCCTGAAGGGTAAAAGGGAGCAATGAAGTGGGGTTTTGAAGCTCAACATGTTTTTTAAATTGTAACAAAGAGCCAAGCCCAAAGCCCTGCTGGTGGGTTGCCGTTACAGATGTGTTTACCCCCTTATATATTGTTCTCTCTTTTTTACACTTCTTTGCTTCTCAGGAGGGAGAGCAGCTGCTGTCATAATTCCAGTCACCTTGATTAGCAGCAGCAGCCTTCTGTTTGGATGCATGGACTGGAAGAAGCCTGGTGTGCAATGAAGTTTGTGGTGAAACACCTCTGGTGCCCTCTAGAGTTCCCTGATTTCCATGATCTCTCTCAATCTGGCTTTAAATTCAGCTAGCTGAGAGGGACAACTCTGGTTCCTAGTGCTGAGGTACTAGGAATCAACAAATTATTCCTTTCTTTTTCTTTTTTTTTTTTTCCCTTTCTTTTCCATGGCTTGCTGTATACCAAAGCATTACAGTTCCATCCTCTGGGATTTTTCCCTCACTCCCTTTCCCAGGGATTCCCTCTTTGATCTTTCCATAGCAGGGGTTTGATCACCTTCTCCTGCTCTGCTTATGACCAAAATCCTTTTGGAAGGATTGGGACATTATTGTGGTTAGGGTGTGAATTTCTAACGTTGCCAACGATTTTTATCATGAGCCTTATGATACCATATTCCCTTATAGTCAGAAATTACAGCATCAAGAGAACAGATGAGAATCTGTTTTCTTTTCTTTTTCCTCTTCATTAACAAAGAAGTTCCATGATTACCAAGGAAAAGGCAAATATACATTCATCAAAAATGGAAAAAAGCTTGGGGAGCTTGATTAGTTTTTCAACCCAGCACTTAAAATTTCTTAAAACATTTAAGGCACTCTCATGTTTCCCAAAACCAGGAATGACATCCCCTCATTTCCAAAAGGCTATGTTACAAAGTTGCACTGGCACTTGTCATCAGCATGCTTATAACACTTACTTCTTGGTCTTTTTCACTGGAGGAGGGCAATGGGTCTTCTCAGCTACGTTAGCTGCCCCACTGCAAAAAGTCTATGCACGGTAGCAAGTTGGATGAATCTCATTCATTTCTCTGCCTTTCCTTAGAGCAGAGATGTGACCATTAACCAAGTGAAAAGGAGGAACTGAAGGATCTGATGGCTATGTGAGGGACATGCTCACTCTTTTTCAAAAGTAACCAGTCATCTTGGATCCGTGGTCCCACTGGTGTATTTGGCTCCCCAGGTAGTAATGGGCGGTGAGGCCACTTTTCATCCACAGTTAGGCTGAAGCTGGTACATCTTTTTTTCATTCAAAACCAGGAGGTCACAGCATTATTCAGTATTTTATTTGGAGGATATAATGTGCTGTGTCACAAAAATTTCTTGGCAAACATCCAAGGGCTTTTGTGAGAGCCACATGCACCACAGTGTTGTGGCTTAATCTTAGTTCCGTATCTCAGAAACACTCCATAGTCACAGTCTTGGATGGTTTAGGTATGTTCCCTGGGCAATTCTCCTCATGTGGAAAATCAGTCCAAAGGTCTAAAACATACAGAGCTGAAATAGAATACTTTGGAAATACGGAGCATCACCTCTAGCACTCTCTTCTTACTTTCTCCATTGCTTTTACTCATGGTAAAAGGTCCATCTGCTTAGGAGAACATGTCCTTAATACACTTGTTTGGTTATGAACAGAAAACAAGCATGAGGGCCTACTTTACAAGGCAACTTTTGCATGTGCTGTTTGCCACTCTGATCTTATAGACTACTTATTCCTGTAATATATACTGGCCATGTTCCAATGTTTACCTTGACTATCAGTCTATCTTGTGTCGTGATGAGGCCTACTGACCTTCTGAAGTAAAGTTATCACAATCTAATTCTTTAGGCAACCTTCACAGGACAGACCTTGAAATCAACTTAAGCACCTCAAAGTCAATATAGGCACCTCTAACTTAGGATGCTGCTTGGATAAGTGAAGAGATTTAAATATTTTTCCATTTCTTTTACCACCATCAAAAGTCTTATCAGATCTTATTTTTTGTCATCTGCCATGTGCTGTTAAATTTGGATAATCATAAAGTGGTTTTCATGTTCAGAGTTATGAGAAAGTCTGGCCAAAAAGTTCAAGCTTGTTTTTTCTTCATTATTATTGTTTTAAAGTAATTATTTATTTTAAATGAGGGTGTAAACATTCAGTGCAGATGGCCTCTTCCCCCCCACTGAGAGGGAATCTGTTTCCCTTGCCTCATGTCGGAGTTTCACCAGCCTGGGGTATGGAGGAGTCCTTGAGGTAGTTGCCAAACGAGAGTCCAAGCCTTCAGGCACACTTGGATCTTTTCACTTTTAAGTAAGGCCATCATTAAAACATGAGCACACATAATTGCATCATAGCACTGGGCAGAATTGCAGGCAGGTCTGGATGTCCTTAAGCATAAGGATTTATAATATGTTGGCCTGATATTCATTGCCTTCTTTCTGCAGCTCTCCATGCCCTGTACCAAAATCAGAAATTTTAGCCTTGCCTTTTAGAACAATGAAGTTAGTTTATAGGAGTTGCAATGAGATGCACTACAAAGCTGAGAATACCCAGAAGACTCCATTATGAAACCATCATGTATAATTTTAGACTTTTAAACCCAAATGAAAGCATTATAATGAAAGTAACTCATTCCATAGGTGCGGAGTTTACCCAAAATGAACCAATTTCAGTTGGAGCTCCGTTAGCCTGAAAAATCAGGCAACTAAATTTGACTTTCAGGAAACACATTTGAATGCTTTGCCATTAATCTTCTGTCTGTCATGTCTGATTTAAATGTAAAATCAGATTTTCTTCCCAACTTGAATCTTACTTTCATCAGCAAGGGGAAATCATCCAACTTTCTTAGATTTTTCAAAGACTTTAACTTGCAGAGAAATAAAGTCCACCAAAATTAGAGCAAGGGGAATTACTGATAAAAGTGTAAGATAAAGTAGGAGATAATATCTCTCGACCTTTTTATGCTCATTACATAAAGTGAGGCTAAAAAAAAATACACCCTCACAGGAGCATGGCAAGGAAGGCTGGTCAGAAATTTTCCATAAAACGGTTTCTCTTAATAAGCTTCATGGGAAAATTAATAGGCTCTGCATATCCCCATCTGTGGAGAAAAATATATTCATCAGGAACTGAAAACAGAGTTGCCATGAGACTCTGCAGCATCATTTCACTACAAAAGGGTTGCCTTTTTTGTAAGAAATACAATGCTATCTTGAAAAAAACTGACGTATTTGATGATTAGTGGTATAGAAGAGGCTAAACTGTAAAGGAGATAGACCCCCAACTCACCCCACAAAATCATTTTCCTATGAACACTATTTTTCAGACCAGAAGTTTAAGATTCTGCTCAGGATAAAATACCCATATCTAGGTGTTTCAATATAAGCTGGATGCCTAAGCTTCCCATGTAGTCCATGAAGATCTAGGACAAGATATAACTGAGTAAACAGTTGCATGCAATGTCTTTTTAGATGCTATTAGGTGTGCCATAAGCCCATTGCTGTTTTAAAAGGGTGCTGCTCTCCCGTAAGCCCTCTGCATTGCCTGTTCACCTGGTGCAGATGTCTTGTCACCATAGGGCATCTCCAATAGCACTGAACACACATTTTTATTGAGAGTCCTCAGCGTAGCCAGAAGAATTGTACGGCTGGAATCCTCAGTGTAGCCAGAAGGATAGTGCAGCTCACCATAAAGGAAACACATCCATTTCACGTGCTAAACTGTTCTCCAGACTTCTCTGACTTTACTGAATAAATTGAGGGGGTTTTGAGCTCAAGAGGGCTTAATTCAGTTGCCTAAACATCAGCATCTAGTGCCATGTGAGATACACAAGAGTAACATGCCTGGCACCAAAACACCTTGAGGCAAGGTGGACTTAAATCCCGTATCATATCTAGCAAATCTGTGCAGATGTTTCAGATGTCATAGGACATCTCAAATCACTGTAGACTTTTATACACAGGAAACTACATTAAGTGCCCTTTGATGGTAATGGGAGGTTAGACGCTGTTGTGTCCCTACAAGTTGGTGCCTACGCTTATGTACCTTAATACCAGATTTTCTCCCATTCTGGTATTTTCCACAGTCTTGTTCAGCATTTGAGAATGCTAAAGTTTTGTATCCTTGTTCTTAACCCTACGGATCATTTCTGAGACAGTATCTGTAAGTTTTCACTGTAGTATTCCTACTTTACTCTTCAGGGTGTATTGAGCTATCAGATGAACACAGTACTATGCCTTTTGCTCAGGAGTTGAAAGGTTCCAGAAGAGCAGGCTGGAAGATTTCTTTGCTATTCAATCCTTTGTTAAACTTACTATTTGCATCTACTGGAAATGAATGATTGCAGGTATCGCCAACTTTTCAAATAGATAAACTAGTTTATTGTGCATGCAGGATCATAAATATTTTTATATGTCTCAGTATAGCCAGGTCCCCAAATCAAGACCCATAAGATCACAGAAGCAGGGTAAAATTATGAGATATTATAACTAGTAATGATACATTTCAATTTCCTTTTTTTTTACTCCATCACATATTCATTTCTCTGGACTTATGAAGCCTAGAAATGATGATAAAATACAACACAAAATCTTGAAATCACCTGACTCCTAGAAGGACTTGAAAGGGCTAAAAATACTCTTATCTGTATAGAATCATAGAATCATAGAAAGTTTTGGGTTGGAAGGGACCCCTAGAGGTCATCTAGTCCAACCCCAAATATGCAACTGCTGGTCTTGTTTTTACTACTATTAAAAACATGACTTAGATGACGATGATTTTTATTTTCCTGGTATGCTAGTTATTTCTAAAAAAAAAAAACAAAACATTAAAGCAAGGCATGTTTACCTCTTTTTAATGTTAAATTAAAAAGGTCCAGATATTACTACGAGTCCAAACTTCAGGAGTCCAAACTTCAAGAGTCATGTGGTATTATTAATTGATGTCTGCAAAATAGTCCTTGTAAATATTTAATTATCATTTTCCTTTCATTACTAACTGGGGATAAACATAAATTCCTGCTTTGAAAAGTGCTTGGAGACTGATGGATAAAGATTCTAAAAGGGAGTTATTTGTTAATAGCCTTTGGGAAACCTTTTATAAAAGACTGGGCCACCCTAATCTGAAATGGAGAGATATTTCCAGACTGAGCTCTCATTTTGGCTAGGAATCCCATATGTTTGGTGTCTTCCCTAAGATACTGGCTTTCCAGGCAAACAGGGTTCCCATGTCCAACAGACAGAAAGATCACCCCAAAAGACATCTTGGAGCTTTTCCCTTTTTTTTTTTTTTGGGGGGGGGGAGGATACTTCCAGCATCCTGGCAGTCATCCATGTCCTGTATAACCTCTTTTCTGTTGGTCACTACTTTTTCTAAAAGAGCTGCAAAGACGGAGAAGCCAAAGTGCAGAGGAGAAGGGTTCTCACTGAAGTGAAATGTTCCCATTTCTGACCTACGTGTGGTTCTTTGTAGGGTTTACTGATGTGATGCCTAAGATGCCCAGAGAGCTACTGCAGGGACAAGATCTTAACTAGCATGGGATAGGAAATAGTTATGGTTTCATTGGAATCACTGTAGTGTTTTGGTGTGGGTTTTTTTCTCACCCAAACTAATATAAAGTATCAATTTCTCAAAAATGTCCCCAAACTCAGAAATCAGCTTCTGCTCCACTCCTTGTCTTCTTTCTGCCCTAAGCAGAATTGGGATAACTGAAATCAGTCTTTTAAAAGCTGCAATGACATTTTAACCTTTGAAATAATTTTTCATTTATGGAAGATCTCTAAAAAAAAATTAAAAATCTTGAAGGTTTGGTTTGTTTTTTTTTTCAATTAGCACTTACGAAAATGCATCATTATAACAATGAGAATAATTTGCTCATAATAAGGTGTCTGGCACAACTGAGTTTCCTTGGCCCTTACACAAACATGTTATACTGTACACATAATATTTAGGCAAATAGGGCTGAAGTTGATTGCCTAAAAACTGGTCTCTAGTGCCATTTCTGATATCCTAAGGTAGCTGAGACATCCTCCCAGAGATGGTATCTAAGAGATGGAACCTGTGGGAAGCTTGCACGCTTCTGGATCTGCAGGTGGGAGCCAGGCTAGATGGCCAAAACATCTCAAGTGACTGTAGATACATATGCGTGCACTGAAATGCTCCCCTAAACTGAGATGATATTAATTCACTATAGTTCTGTCTGGCAACTGCATTAATACGTTGTTTCAGTAGCTGTTAAGTCAGGAGCACCACTGAAATTCAGCTACTTTGCAGTGCAGAAAACCAAGAAAAATTCAGTGTTATCTTGAAAAAAGCACCTTATTTGGATGAAAGGTGCAACAGGGTAAACCTGTACTAGTAAATTCAACACCATCAGGGAAACATTGTTGGAACTTGGTTATTTTTACTAATAATTGGTTAGGATGGTCCGTGAATTTAGCTGGGCTGAAGTAGCTCTATGTGAAACATTTTCTGTGCATTGTTTGGGTGTTAGCATTGGCCAGGGACTATTCCCAACAGCAGTTCAGATTCCAACCTGTTGGACACTCAGAGGGTTCAGCAGCATGGATATGGCCAAACCATGACAGTTGTGTTGGGGGGGGTCAGAGGTTGCACCTTGGCATTGCTTAATTTCCTAGTACAGATGCAGCCCTACATCCACATAGAATAACCAGGTCTTGTTCAAGACTGTGATCTAGGAGAGTGAATAAACCTCACAGAACTGGCTTCATTTACCTGAGAAGGAGGAAGCCAAACCTTTTGGGACTGGAAATGTAGCAATGCTGGAGAGCCTAGGGCACGGATCCTCTCTTGGTGTCTCTGAAGTCAACAACACTGTGTCAATCTGCATCAGCTGAGGATCTGTTTCAGAACTGAGACTCCTTCCAAAACCAACCTTTGAAGCTGTATGTAGTCTCCTCTTCGGCTCTACTCTTTTTCTTTTCTGTTTCTCCCATAGGTAATAAATAGATTAGCAAGCAAATCTTGAATTTCACTATAGCAAAAGGAGTGTACTGTAAACTCTTCAATGTATGTGAGTGCATTTATATTTATGTGTGTGTGTGTATTTCTCTTTCTTTTTCTGTCTCCTTCCCATTTGTAGTTTGATCACTCATGGTTTTGGAACTCCTGCAATATGTGCTGCCCTAAGCACTTTCCAAACTGTTCTCAGTGAAATGCTGAACTACTTGGAAAAGCACACATCGCACAAAAACGGAGGAGCGGCGGAATCCGGCCAAGGACACGCCAACTCGGAGAAAGCCCCCCTGCGGAAAACTTCAGAGGCTGCTGTGAAAGAGGGCAAAACAGAAAAGACAGACTAGCTACATCAAACAGAATCTATTTCAAGAGAGTCTTGCTGCTGATATTTTTTTTAAATATATATATCATTGAGGGCAATTTATCTCCAGTGGACCAAATCCAAAAAAAAAAGGGGGGAAAAAAGAAAAAAAAAAAAAAAAAAAGAAAAAATCAAAAACGAAAATAAAAAAAGAGAAAGATTAAAACAGAGAGAAAGAGAGAGCGTGAGAGGGGAAAGTATTCAACCCTAAGAACAGCAGTGTACAGTAATTGTGTGATGAAATTGTCACTTTTTTTAAGATTTATGTTGCTCTATACTTTTTCGTGCACGTAGTATTTGATTGTTCTGAATGATACACTAACACTGTTTTTTATAAGCACTTCTGGATTCGGCTGAGGTGGCACATGAAATTTGAAGCACTTTTTTCTCTGGCAGCACAGTTAGGGCCAACACATCAGTTGTGGGACACGCAGTTCCAGCATCTTGGCTTTGCTTGCATGCTGGATAGATTGAAAGAAGGGCTTCCTCTGATCCATCGAAAATGCCTGATCTGCTCACCATTGGGAAAACAATATGGAAACCTGGCAATAGAGGAATTCTTGGGTCGTGGGACAAATGAACCGTTTGGTGTTGGGGGCTGCTCATCCCCATGTGGGAATGTACAATAAAGCTGCACTGGAATGAGGCCAGAACCTGTTGGGAATCTGTCCTGACCATTCAAGCAGCAGCCATGGTGTCTCTTGTGAAAAGAGCATGGCAGACTAAAATGAAAAAAAACTTGGTAGTTTCAATAAGAGCTCTAATCCCTCTGTGAACTTCAGATTAAATGACAGCACGGGCTTCTGTCCTCTATCTTCTCAGCCCCTGGTCCCACAACTCTGCAGTCTGCCATACCTGGGTGTCTGTTCAACGGGATCAATGCAAGCAATTGGAGTCACCTTTTGTGTTGCCTTGATTTTATGATGCTTTCTTTTCTTCAACAGCTTGTTTCTGCAGCTTTATTGTCTTTAGAAATCCAGCTGAGGTGCAGAGGTCTAACAGAATCCACTCGCTTACCAAAAAGAAAATAAAATAAACCAAAATGGCAAATAAGATAAATTGGCTTGGTCCACAGCAGCTAAGTGGTAATAACCTTGCTAATGTACTTTTGAAATATTACTTTACCACCTACCAAACATCCTTACACAGAAAACATTGGAGGCATAGTCTGAGCTCAAGACTCTGAGTCAAGAGTTTTTTTCCAGCCACATTCTAACTTCTTCAATGAGACTTTTATTCCATTCCTTTCCTTGTTTCTCTGACACCACTTTATTGAGAAAGTTAGGAAGGATTGGTATTACAGGGCAGGGTTATGCTGGCCATCTAAATTCCTTTTAAGATCAGCAGAACCAGACCTTTTCTTCCAAGGGACAATTCATCTCTTTCTAGGGTAGGAAATAATGTAGTTGTCCACGTGTAAGTGTTTAGAGCCATTTGAGATGTTTTAGGGTATCTAAGAGAGCCACAGAGTTTTGACAGTTATGACATGAAACCTGTAGGTGAACTGGACTCACCTGGAGGAGGAGCTGGAGGATCCCAGAAGACAGCACTAGATACCTATGGATGGCCACTTGACTTGCACACTAAGTGTCTAGCACAGGTGGAAGGGATCATCTGGAAGTGCCTGTCGTTCTCCACAGATATTTGGTATGCAATGGTGGCGTTTTGTATTGTACATGACTACAACTGGATTGATCACCCTTCTCTCCCTATCATCAGTGAAGAGACAAAGGCACTTATAGTATGCAGCTTATCTCACCTCAAAGTAATGATGAATCATGCCCTGAAATTGTGTGCTTTTCTGAAAGGTATAAAGGAAGCCAAGAATAAAGTCCTCACACACACGCGTCTACATCATAGCTTTCTAGAACTAGTTAGCATGCATAACATCCTGGATGGCCAGCTTTAGACCAAACCTAGGGACTATGGCAAATATCCAAGGGCATTTACAGCCATGGTGTAGGCAGTCAAGCTGAATTAACAAGATCAGCCTCACCTTCCAAATGTATGGAAGGAAACAGAGTGCTTATGGCATGATGCTGTTCCTCTTGAGGTCAGTAAGGACATTGCCGTCATGGTGAGAAAACACACGAGGCACTAATGAGTCCTCATTTGCTTGAATACGGAAATCTAAAAAAAAAAAATGATTTTGCCCAGATTTGTCCTTGCTCACCATAGGTATATAACTTAGATAGATACCTACTTTAGTGCTATCTATGTACCCTCTACACATTGAGGGAAATAGATGTATCTCCATGGGGACTCCACAGATGGGATTCCACCTCCTTCACACACTAAGGTCAGCTAAGTGCCTAACAGAGCTTAAACTTTACTGAATGAATTTTTGACTTCAGCCCCACTGGAGAAGTGCTAAAATCAAATGAATGAGCCTCAGAGATGTCTTTGACAGAAACATTGTGGAACTGTTATGGAACATGAAATACTTGACTGTGAAAGTAGGTAACCACGACTAAAAGTGAAAAGGAAACTCATTCTGCTTTTTCTATCACCAAAACTGAGGGAGAGAAAAGGAGGAGGGTTGGGAAATTAAAAGTTTGACTGTGTCAGATACACAGATTTGCCACATGAAAGTGTACTGTAAAGCAATTTAATTGTGGTCCTCTACTCCAAGATGTGAATAAATTTAAAGAAGATTTTGATGGAGGGAAAAAAAAAAGAAGAAAGAAATTTTATAATCCTTTTCCATTTTCTTTGCTAAAATATCAACCTTCTGGAGAAGGGAGAATGACTGGCTGGGTAGATTATTCTGTGAAACTGTTGAGAAAGCATTTTATTACTCACATTCAAATATCTCATATTAGAAATACTATGTATACAGTATTATTTGAAATATCTACCTATTCAGGATATTGTCCAAGGTGCCAACAATAATTTATTTAAAGACTTGCATCTTTTGTTGTTACATAATCACTATGAGCCTCTGCTCTTCAGGCAACAAATTATTTTTGACCTGGATTACCTTTTGATCTAGTAATGTTAATAAACCTGAGCACTCTTGAAGCCCCAGAACATCCAGTTTTTGTCTTAATGGCCCATATATATTTTTGGTAAGGTTCAATACAGGTCTGATTCACACTGTTTGAACTGCTTTATATTCTTACCATAGAGGCTACCTGCATTTACATCCCAAACTTTCTGTTTTTTTCCTTTAGTATATTAGCACATTTTAAAAGCAAAATTCTTTTTAAAAGGTAGCTGCAAGTTTTCTGACATTCACAGGCTCTCTGTTTTTTATTTTTAATTGTATTCAATAATTTTATTGAGAGAAAAAGTAATTATTACTGCCTTTTCTCCTGAACTTGCTGTCAGAGCTGTTTGGTGTCAAAACGCCTTTCGTTTTTGAAATTGGAACTTTCAGTGTGTTTTTAAGCAATTCATTCACTGACGTTCCTTCTAAAAATCTCAGCCTAAGTTCTCATCCACTTATACCTGCACAATGTTCCCATGTTGGTTTTTTGTATTTTCTTAGTCCTTGTCTCTATGGAAATGTTGCCACCTCAAAACACATTCACGAATTTCATCAGTCTGAAGGAAGGGCATGGTTTGAAGTTAGTGGGTGCTCACTGGTAGCAAGTTCAAGTATATTTGTACCTTTTTGAGTTTGAAATTAATCTGATCTGAAAAAAAAAAAAAAGTAGTTCTCCCTTTGAGAGATCATGGAATTGTTTATTCCATTCAGGTCAAAGACACTGAAGGAGTACAGAAAAGTGTCCAAACCTCCATGGCCAAAACAATGATTTGTTATGATTTTTGAAACCTCAAAAACAGACTCATAGCTCAAGTGCTGCCTGTTGTACTTCAGCCCATTGCTCAGCTTTGTATGCATTACACCTTTCCCACCATGAATCTCAAACCACTTAAAGTAGGTCTTTGAACTTACTTCTTATACTGAGCCCTGGCACATTTGACTCACAAAGACCAGCTGGGGATACTTGGAATTATTAGCAAATTACTCCTGAAGTAAACACACTGACTAACCACATGCCTTTCTTTCTAGAGCAATGTGTTACTCACTGTGAGTACAAACAGCTCATGTGTTGACTAAGATTAGAAGGTAAGTCTCCAGCAGAGCCGGGAGTGACATTCTCGCCTCCAACCTCTGCCCTAAGATTTGGATCTCTGTTCACACAGTCCTCCATTAGTACCATTACGTGGCAGAGATGGATAGCGAAGGGAGAGTTTTATGCAGATGATGAGAACTGGAACCGCATTCATATGGCCTGTAAAGGGGAGTGAACCACAGGCAAGCAGTGATGACTCTGCCACCTACAACTGAAGACTATCAAGCATTTTGTCCTTCATGCTGCCATCTTAAACCCTAATTCCTTCTAGGTGTCATTCTGTTGCCTTGGAGAACTGGCACAAGGGGTGAATTTGGACCTTTAATTTTCTGCTTTTTTTAAAGCTAAACTCCAACATTCGTTGGGAAAAGACTTCAGCTCTCCAAATCAACAAGGAATCTGCTTGTTGAAGCTTCTCTTTAACTTTTCCTAAAAACAAAAAAAATCTGCTACAAAGCAGGCACAATGTATAGTCCTTCCAAATGGACCTCTGTGTAAATATTTCCCCAGCTCATCTCTTCCTTTGAACGTGACTCAGTGGCGCAGCTGCGGCTCACAGTTTTGCAGCAAGGCTCAAGAAGGGCTGTTTTATTGTCCTAGGAGCCAATTTCTCTAACTGCTTATTTGTTTGTTTGTTTGTTTGTTTCCTGATACCAACAAGCAGTTTTGGTCTTAGATATCTTAGGTATCCAAAAGGGCTGCTGATGAATTCCAAGATCATTTGACTTTCATTTATCCTTTGGAGAGATAGTTCTGCTGCTCTAATTCTTTATTTTCGAGGACAAGAAGAAACAACATTAATTGAAGACACAAGCCTGCAACACAAGGAAGAATCAATAAACATAATTATACAGGAACTGTATTTATAAAAATATCCTCTGCCCTCATTACAGGTTCAACAAAACTTCAAGTACAGCTGTGTGGGGAATGGGGGAAGAAGATAAAGTCATTTTCCTTTGCCAGGTGAAAGTCATTTGGAGAGGTCTGATCTTTTTTTATTGCTATTCTTTACTTTTCTTTATTTTGTACAATTAATTCTGTTCTGTACAGCAGCTGTTGTGATTGTATTTAAATGTGAGTGCGCACTTGGTCACCAACAATGTCCTATTTATTGGTTTGGGGTTTTGATTTGGTTTGGTTTTTTCTTTCCACTTAATTTAACTTAATTTATAATTCAGTGGTGAAAAACATAATCTTTTATATTTCTATTTCCTATACCTGTTTTACATGAGTCTATGAAGATAATGACCACATTTGATCAAACATTTCACGGCAATAAAATCTATGTTGATTTAACCCTGATTTGTCTGGTGCTTGAAAATATTTTCCATCTCTGGATAAATAAAAACAATCAAACCTGGCTAGGAACTGGATCTACAACATTACAGGACCTAGAACTTCCATCCAGTAGATAAGAAATACAAAGCAGAGAAACAAGAGTAACACTATTCCCATATTACAGCAAGGAAATCTGTTTATACAGAGATTAAAGGTGGGATTTATCCCACCTAATTGCAGCTATATTAAGTAGTTACCTCATCTAGAAGCTGTTGACCAGATTTAATGCTTGTTATCTCAAGAGAAAGATATAATGCAAGGCAATTTGTACTGTCCTAAAACAGGAATCCAAGCTAGTTGGGATGATTTACATTAGATAAGTCTCTCTCAGTTGACCACAGAGGAAAAGTGGTAGGAATCCTAACCCCTATCCATTGACAGTGGACACAACCAGAAAACTGGCTAACCCTGGATATTTAGATGACCAGGCTAAATCGAGATGTATGTCCTCAGAATTGCCTTGCCCATCATTACATAGAAAGGCTGTGAAAATACTAGAAATCAAATCCCTATCTCCACAGTTTCAAACTAATTCTTTAACCTTCTCCCTGAAAGCTTACAGCAGTTCATTTCCAAGTCCTACTTCAGCTAAGAGTCTGGGTTAGTTGCCAACACTCCCACTCCGGATTTTAATCCCCGTGCTGCGACACAAGGTTTGACTGTTCCCAGGCAGAAACAAAAAGAGTCAAAAAAAAGGCTTTAGATGTAAATAGCATCCTCTTTTGGGTATGACTTGAAGCAATTCTATCTTAGATGTTGTCATGCTTTAACCCAAGCTGGCAACTCAGCCCCCACCAGCTGCTCACTCACTCCCCCATGGTGCGATGGGGGAGAAAATCGGAAGAGTAAAAGTGAGAAAACTCATGGGTTGAGATAAAGACAGTTTAATGTGTAAAGAAAAAGCCACCCATGCCAGCAAAGAAAACCAATGAATTAATTCACCACTTCCCATCAGCAGGCAGGTGCTCAGCCACCCCCAGGAAAGCAGGGCTCCATCACACATAATGGTGACTTGAGAAGACAAACACCATCACTCCAAATGTCCCTCCTTTCCTTCTTATCCCCCCAGCTTTATATATTGAGCATGACATCATACGGTCTGGAATAGCCCTTTGGTCAATTTGTCCCAGCTGTGTCCCCTCCCAGCTTCTTATGCTCCTGGCAGAGCATGTAAAGATGAACAGTCTTTGACCAGTCTAAGCACTACCCAGCAACAACTAAACCATCAGTGAGTTATCAACATTCTTCTCATCCTAAATCCAAATCACAGCGCTATGCCAGCTACTAGGAAGAAAACTAACTCTATCCCAGCCTAAGCCAGGATAGATGTTTAGCCAAACTTTCCAAAGTAAATGGATCTGAAAAGTTTTACTGAACAAAAATTTAAAAGATGTGGTTTTTTAAAGCAATTTCCTAGACATACTCAGTTTCAAAACTGTTTTGGGAACTCGATGACAACCTTTCTTTCTGTGTTGCTTCAGTGCTTGCAGAAATTACTTTATGAGTCATTCTAGACAATGACACAGCAAGGGCAAAGCTGCAATGGCAGAAACTTCAGAAGGATTTCAGGTGAAAAACAAAATGGTTTGGGAGGCATTTCCCACATGTTTAAACTTGGTTTATCCAACCCCCACCTCTGTTCCCTAACAAATGAACTCTCAATAATTAATATTACCCCTCTGATCTTCTGGGAACTACAATTTCCCAGGTGCTACAGAGAATTCCTCTCATCAGTTCTGTATGTGCTCTCCTCCAAAGTCAGAGGAAACACAACTGTGACAAATTCATCAGTATTTTAAATACAGTCACATGAGAGGTTGCCTCTCCCATCTCTCTTCGCTTTGGTATGTAAATTTTCCACTCACTCCATTAAAACAAAGAGAAGACAAACCTGCTGAGATTTGCAGAAGTGCAGTGCTAAAATACAAGTCAATGTGCACAAGTAGCCTCTAATTTGTAGACACTGCAACATACAAGGAGATGAAAAGGAAAAAGTAATAGAGGAAAAAAAATCCGCCTCCATCAGACTTTGAATGTAAACTGCATATAGAGAGATTGTGCAAATTGGCATTCAAAGTATGTGACCAGGCAAAAAAGGCACCAAATCTCTAAAATGCTGAGTGTCCTGAACTCCCAGAATTAGCAAAATTGATGAAGTATATATGGTGATATTTGTCCATGTGATCAACTTCCACTTATGATAGAGAGACTGGGTGTTCACTTATATTTTGCTGAAAAATACGGTTTAGTTTCTAGGTAGGCACCAAAAGCCAAATCTAGCAAAATGTCTGGCCTCTTAACTGTTCTTTAGGTTCACCTTCCTGTAGAAAAGACCTGAACAAGACATGAACTTCAAGCCTTAATGGAAAGGGAATTCTGCTTTGGGCAGAGTTTATCTTGGGTTTTTTTAGTGGAAAAATATTTGAATCAGTGGTATGTAAATGCAGTTTCTGAAGCAACTCAAAATGTTAAGCTTTTGGAGAAAGGATTACTAGGGTTACAGCACAACATGGGATAGTTTTCTGCTCATTTGGGATCTAGAAGACTAGGCAGACCCACACAAAGACAATCAAGACATAGTTTTCTGTCATTTTATGCCAACAGACACACTGGAGGCATGATTCAATCCCCCACATATAAGCATTAAAAGACATTTTAGACAGCCCTGTCTATCCTGCCAGGCTTCCCACCGCTTCTCCAGAAGGATCAAGGTCTCTCATAGCTTCACTGTATCTGTCAGCTCCTTGTATATACCTTGGATATTCAAGGAAACCTGAAATAGTACTAAACATCATCTTTCAACAAGCATACAGGCACAGTACAGTCTACACATACACTCTACACACGTAGTAGTACCCTTTTGATTCAGTGGCCCACACATAGGCATGTCCTGCCATTTCAGAAGCCCAAGAGCATTCTGCCCAGTCCATCTATCTTGCCCTGTCCATCTGCTGCACCAGAAGAGAGTGGGCTTCCCACAGTTCCCTGTGGATCCACCTTAGCGGTGTATATAAATACCTGATGGGGGAGTGAACAAGACAGAATCAGACTCTGCTCAGTAGCGTCCAGTGACAGTACAAGAGATGGTGGGCACAAACTGAGATACAAGAAATTCCATTAAAACACAAGATAAAGTATTTTACTGTGAATTTATTTGAACTCTGGACTAGGCTGCCCAGAGAGATTGTGAGGTCTCCATCCTTGAAGATGCTCAGAGGCTGACAAGACATGGCTTTGAGCAACGGGCTCAGGATGCCCCTGCTTTGGGCAGGGTAGATGGACTAAATGATGTTGAGGCACCCTTTCCAACTCAACTAGACTGTGATTCTGTGAACCCTTTGGGCTCAGCTCAGTTGAACACGCATTGGACTTAACCGCTTTTGATATAAATAAGGTATTGTGCCTAGTCTGTATGCTCTTTTGCAGAAAGGACATATGTCACATTTTCCAGCCTCCCTCTGATTCCATAGATGCTCTAGTCCATAAATGCCTGAAACTGAAAAGAGCAGCTGCCTTGCATCTAATTCTGTCTTGGTACCCGTGCCAATACAAGCCAATGTACTGGTGGCACATGCACAAACGGCTTCATCACCCTATGAAACTCAGCTTCTGCATCTAAAGCCTTGGATTGGACATGTAGTGGCAAGAGGATGAGTGCCATTACTGTTATCACCTAGAGCTATCTAGTTTTCATATGTGGGTTTTGGGTTTTTTTTTTTTATTAATTAGTGCACTTAACACAAATATTAATGAACCACTCTGGGCCATCATTATAGCCAGCTAAATTAAGGAGTTATCAAAGCACTGAGCCTTTTCCAATTAATATACAGTGTAAAGCCAGTAATAAAACCACACAGAAACTTAGGAATGGTCAGTAGAGAGCATATAAGTGGGACTGGATGCTCTGTGAATAAACTGCTGGAAGTATGCCAAGATATTATCTTCTTATTTGTCAAATTTGGATCTGGGAAATAAGTGGGAAAACTTTCCCTTGAAAATTGCCTATGATGTGAAAATAAAGATGAAAGACAAGCAAATAACCCTTTATTCACCAGAAAAAAATGTTGCACAATGAACTAGGGAAAGATGTATCAGGAAAACAGCTTAAACAGCAAAATAATGATTTTGATTCAGACTGAAAGGGATTAGGATTAAGTTTCTCTCCCTTTACTCCTATCAATTAAAAGTGAAAGTAGAAATGCTGTGTGATAAAATCACTTTTGAAAACTGCATCGGAAGAATATAATGCTTGTGGTGGCACCAAGTGCTTTGAGTAAACACAAAATCTTCCATGACACCTTCACGAGCCAAGTATACCATGGTAACAGAAGAAGGTTCCATGGATCCAGTCATGCCATTTTGGAGCAGAATGAAGGGGAGAGATGTGACTGACCTTTGCCAGCTTATCATTGTTGCTACAGCATTTGTTTTGAACTCTCTTTAATCTGCCTTTCACTGGGACCCTAAACAAAACCACAGCTTTGCACAGATCTCTGATTTTAGACATAGAAGTCAGGTATTTAGACTGCTGGTTTAGAGCATTTCCATTGACTGTAGAGGAAGCCTAGCTAGACTAAACACCTAACTTTTAAGTAGAAAGAAATAAAACACTAAACTCACCTTCAGTTAACATTAAATGAGAGAAACATTTAATCGCCATTAGTTCAGCTGAGAATTGAATTGGTGCCCTTGAAGAAAGAGTTGTAGCAACCTTATGTGTAGTCCCTCCTGCTCTCCAGTTTTACAGGTTCGATTCATCCAATAGACTGGACAATGTTTTCGACTGCAGTTAGTCAGCTGGCATTACAGCCTTGGCTCCAGATTCTGGACTGTTTTTAACCTGCTTAGCTAGACTCAGAGTTGCTGTCTTGAGAAAGAAAGAATCAGATCATCTCAAAAATGGTTGTCGCATGGACACATGCAAGAATCTGCACATGAAGAATATTCCTCATGACAATCAACAAGCTCATAGCAAAACTACACCAGTGGGAAACCAAGCAGTTACAGATGATGATCTGAATCATTTTTTTGGTTGGTTGGTTGGGTTTGGTTTTTTTTTCATTAGTGCTGATAAACAGTGCTTGGACTGATCTCTGGTCCTGAGGTCAACAGTCATGGCCATACCTATACAATTAAACTTTGGGCACAAACCAGACAGGGCATGGTCCCTAGCCTGTGCTGAAAAGGTGTTTCCACCAAATAACCAAGGAAGTGATGGGTTCCCTGTCATAGAATGTTTTGGGTTGGAAGGGACCCTTAGAGATCATCTAGCCCAACCCTTCCTGCAGTGAGCAGGGACATCTGGAGGCCAGGGAGATAATTTGAGATAGCCAGCATGGCTTCACCAAGGGCAAGTCCTGCCTGACGAACCTAGTGTCTTTCTATGATGGTGTGACAGCATCAGTGGACAAGGGAAAACCAATGGATGTCATCTATCTGGACTTCTGCAAAGCCTTTGGCACGGTCCCCCACAACATCCTTCTCTCTCAATTGGAGAGCTATGGATTTGATGAGTGGACTGTTCGGTGGATAAGGAACTGGCTGGATGGTCGCATCCAGAGGGTAGTGGTCAATGGCTCGATGTCCGGATAGAGACCGGTGACGAGTGGTGTCCCTCAGGGGTCCGTACTGGGACCGGTGCTGTTTAATATATTCATCAATGACTTAGACAGCGAGATCGAATGCACCCTCAGCAAGTTTGCAGACGACACCAAACTGAGTGGTGCGGTTGACACACCAGAAGGACGGGATGTCATCCAGAGAGACCTGGACAGGCTGGAGAGGTGGGCCTGTGTGAACCTCATGAGGTTCAACAAGGCCAAGTGCAAGGTCCTCCACCTGGGTCGGGGTAACCCCCAGTATCAGTACAGGCTGGGGGAAGAAAGGGTCGAGAGCAGCCCTGCCGAGAGGGACTTGGGCGTGCTGGTGGATGAAAAGCTGGACATGAGCCGGCAATGTGTGCTGGCGGCCCAGAAGGCCAACCGTATTCTGGGCTGCATCAGGAGAAGCGTGGCCAGCAGGTCAAGGGAGGTGATTCTGCCCCTCTACTCTGCTCTGGGGAGACCTCACCTGGAGCCCTGCGTCCAGCTCTGGAGCCCTCAGCACAAGAAGGACATGGAACTGTTGGAGCGGGTCCAGAGGAGGGCTACTAAAATGATCCGAGGGCTGGAGCACCTCTCTTATGAGGACAGGCTGAGGGAGTTGGGCTTGTTCAGCCTGGAGAAGAGAAGGCTGTGGGGAGACCTGATTACGGCCTTTCAGTACCTAAAGGGGGCCTATAGGAAAGATGGGGAAAATCTTTTTAGTAGGGACAGCTGTGTCAGGACAAGGGGTAATGGTTTTAAACTAAAACAGGGTAGATTTAGACTGGGTATAAGGAGGAAATTCTTTACAACGAGGGTGGTGAAACACTGGAAGGGGTTGCCCAGAGAGGTGGTGGAGGCCCCATCCCTGGAAACATTCAAGGCCAGGTTGGACGGGGCTCTGAGCAACCTGATCTAGTTAGCGGTGTCCCTGCTCCCTGCAGGGGGGTTGGACTAGATGACCTCTAGGGGTCCCTTCCAACCCAAAACATTCTATGATTCTATGATTCTATGATTCTAAGTGTTATAGAATTTTGATGTCATATTTGTCACCCCCATATTTCAGAGATTCTTGCCAGGGTCAGAGGAAAACTCAATGGGATGGACGTACCCTGGCTCCAAGATGTTCATGTGAAAGGCTGCACCTACTGTAGCTGGCGAATGACCCCAAGATCAAGGCAAAAGAGTCCCACCTCATAGACAAACTAAACATGTATATAATTTAAGTGATGATGATGATGATTGTCAAGCAAGATGATCTGATTGACAATAATAATAATAATAATAATAATAATAATAATAATAATAAAGATTACAGCCAATGTGTTTATATCCCAAAAAGCTGAAGATTTCTTCTTAGTTGTGCTTTAATAATTCTTGGATGAGAAACAAAAGTCTGATTCGCCGAATAATATTTAAAAAAGATATAAAATGTATCTATTATTTACAATGGGCTGTCTTTTTTCTCCTCTAAATGCCCGTTCAAAGGAACCTCCTGTTTTCTTACTTTCATCTAGTTACAGAACACGCCAAAAGAGAGATAATTCCTTTTATTTTCCAATATCACACTACATCCTTGACTTCTAGTACTCAGTAACTTGGGGCTATCTTAATGACCCTGTGCAGCCTTTACTTGGGTCAATAACAAAATCCCCATGGACTTCAATAGGACCAGGATTAATTCCAGACAACTCCGTTTATTAGCAATATTTTTGTCCCTTATTCTATAGGATTTCTTCTTGTACTCCTCACAAATGTGAGGACTTTTTCCCTTCAAAACAGGTGGTTGCACCCAGACTGCACAGTAGAAAAGGTCTCTGACATGTGCTACCCCTTTTTCCCCCATGCTTGGGAGACTGCTAGTTAGTCGAAGCCAAAACTTTGCCAGGAGCTCTTTTAGCATTATAAGAACATGGGAGATTGGTAGAGATTGTAGGGTAGTACTCAAGCTGTTTACTGTTTTACTATTCCTTCATGATTCCCCAAAATTCCCAGTCTCAAAAATTATTAAGACAGCAAAACTGGGTTCTCTTCAGCCCCCAGAAACCCAGGTGACCATTCCCAAACATCTCCTGTCCCACCAAAAATCCTGTCCTGCAACCTCGCTGTATGTCCACTACACAGTAGAGCAGCATTCAGCCTGCTTCTAGGAGGAATACCATGTTTCATGTGAGTCCATGTATATTTACTGATCTACAAATTCCAACTTGTATCACTACTAAATTTTAGACGTGTGTGTGTGTTGTCTGCACAGAGTTTTCATGAGGGTTTTTTTCTGTATTTCAGTTTTTGCTCTGCAGAGAATATGTCAGATCAGTGTAAGCAGATGTTCTGATTTCATACCCTCTTGAGGGGACATGGTGGCACAAGGAGTGGAAATGCTTCACAGTCGTCTTCAGGTGTTTTTTTTTTCTTAGAGCTATCTATAACCTGATTGTTTTCAGTGCTCCATTTGAAATCATGGACAGCCGCTGGTCTTATTTGACTTCTAGCTTCACAAAACTTTGAGAATAACTAAAAAAGGTCCTGCTTGCTAGGTAAGATTTTTATTTAAAAGTGTGTCCAGATCTTGCTCTATACACATGGATTATAAATGTATCAGTCCAGTGTAAGAGTGGTATCAAACCAGACCAGCAGGTTCAGTAACCTGTCTCTCCCAGGGACTATTACTAATGTCTCAGAAGAAGATAACAAGCGCTATGAATAAGAACAAAGGAAAAACTTTATCTCTGGTTGCTCAATATGTTAGCAAATGACAGTTTGAGGAGTTTTCAAAGAAATGATCAGCTCTCTGGAAAATAACTATTTCTTTTTTTATAAGTTGGTGAAGCATAGAAGATAATTTGTTGCTAAAATTTAAAAAATATGAACAGAAAAATCCACATAATTAGGTGCTTAACAGCCTGGCACCAGTTCTGTTCCCACTAATGAATTATCTGACTGAGGACTCAATTAATAAAAAAATTAAAGGAGGATAATAGAATTAATACTAATCGATATGGGTTTACAGAAAATAGATGCTGTCAAATGAACTTGTTTTTCTTCCTTTTAATGAGATTACAAATTTGATTGACTTCTAGAGCACATTTAACTCGCAACCACAGGGCTGTTGATTACAATTATAACAATTAGACAAAATACTAAATGCATTAGATGGATCTAAAGCTATCTATTTGAACCTGAAATGGATGAAGAAGAGAGACTAATGACTAAATATGTAAATTCCTAATAGAGTTTCAGGTTTCAGTTCCTGCCCTGACATCAGTTTATATTCCCATCAGTGAGAACATATAACATCACTGCTGATAACATTTGTAAGTGACTGAAAGACTGCGGGAAAAATGATGAAGGGGAAAACTGTACCATGATCTGGATTGTTCAACAAGCTGGACGTCAGCAAACAGCTTATTAACAGAGGGAAAATTAATTTGTATATCTAAGAAGAAAATACATATCTTTTCCCTATGGGATGGTGGAGTCTGCTCTGGAAAGCAATGACTCTGAAAGGGAATTGTTGGTCATAGATGACAATCTGCCAAGTATGAGCTTGAACTTGAGGGCAGAAGGGCAAGAGTGTCTTGTGTCTAAATAAACAAAAGGTTATAATGTACTTATTCATAAAGGTCCTGTTGCATCTGCCACAGAGGTGAAGCAATAGCAGGTGGAATATTGTGCTCCTTTCTGATATGTCCCTTTCAAGAAAGCTGTTGGTGAACTGAATGAAGTGATGTGGCATCACTGATGTCATGCCAAAACATTGGCTTAAGCATTGCAGAAAATGGTCCTGGTGGGCACCAAGTTGGACATGAGCCAACAATGTGCCCTTCCATAAAGCTGATAAAATGGTATCCTGGGTTGCATTAGAAGGAGTGTTGGAGCAGGTGGGAGGTGATCATTCTCCTCTGCTCAGCACTGATGAGGCCATACCTCGAGCACTGTGTCCAGTTCTAGGCACCTCAGTACAACAGGGATATGGACATACTGGAGAGAGTCCAGTGGTGGGCTGCTGAGATGATTAAGAGTCTGGAGCGTCCCTCTTATGGGGAAAGGCTGAGAGAGTTGGGACTGTTCACCCTGGAGAAGAGAAGGCTCAAGGGGATTTTATGTATGTAAATGTATGTAAATACCTGAAGGGAGTGTGCAAAGAGGATGGAGCCAGGCTCTTTTCAGTGGTGCCCAGTGATAGGACAAGAAGCCACGGGCACAAACTGAAACACAGGAGGCTCCCTCTGAACATCAGGAAACACTTTCTTACAGTGAGGATGACTGAGCACTGCCACAGGCTGCCCAGGAAGGTTGTGGAGTCTCCCTCCCTGGAGATATTCAAAAGTCATCTGGACATGGTTCTGGGCAACCAGCTCTAGGTAGCCCTTCTTGAGCAGGGAAGATGGACCAGAAGACCTCCAGAGGTCCCTTCCAGCTTCAACCATCCTTTGATTCTGTGATTCTATGACGTATAAAAGAATCTACCATATAATGAAAGAAACAACAAGCATAATTTATTCATCTTAATAACAAGGTGATACAGAGAACTGAAAAGGGTAACAGATATACCCAAGCAGATGATTTTACTGGTTTGAGATTCAAGTTCAACAAAACCCAGAGTGGAAAACAGGTTTGTATCTTTATCAGAGATAGTGACTAAGAAAGGAACAATCCATTAAGGTAGGCAAAGATTTTACATCCATGGCCTTAAAAAGTAAAACCAAGACAGTATTATTATTAATTCTTCTGGAAGGTACACTGCAGCTCATTCAACAGCTAATCCATGGAGGTTTTCTGGCCCATGTTCTGCAGGAGTTAGATTCACTGAGCAATTGCAGTTTTTGTTTCCATGAAGCTGTGACTGTCCCTCACTTCCCGGTCTATCTGTGGCTAATTTCATGACTTACACAAGGTAGACTGGCTGCTCTACTTCATACTAATTCCATATTCAGAGCCTGTACAAATGGAAACCCCTAGGGAATTACAGAAGCTGGCCAAACAGGCATCACCCTTCATTTGCACAAGAGATGTTACATGGCATAAGGGATTTTGACACAACGGGGAACTTTGCTGAGTGCTGTTCTTCCTGCTGCAACAGTGATCCCTTTTAATTTTTTTGTCAGCCAGGCATCTTCCTGGCATTCACACCTTTAGGATGTGATCAGGTTCCTTTTAATTAATTGTACAATAAGAACTGATGATTAGAAGGGAGCAAGGCAAGCCAGGATGGAGCTTCAGTAAAGAAGCAGGTCTGGACCAAGGTCACATACACGGGAGCAATACAGGTAGGGCTGGGAGAGGGAACTGTTCTCCTGAATTCCAGTCTCCTCTCCACTACACTACAGTCCCTTCTTTTATATCCCATGTGTTTTAAAGGATATTTCTGGTTTATGTTTTCACTGAAGTCTAACAGATTTATCATAAACTTCAAAATGACCCTAGTTATCAGAGATAACTGATCAGAGGAGCAGCTGAGGGAGCTGGGGTTGTTAAGTCTGGAGAAGAGGAGGCTGAGGGGAGCCCTCATCGCTCCCTACAGCTGCCTGACAGGAGGCTGTAGTGAAGTGGGGGTCGGCCTCTTCTCCCTGGTAACGGATGATAGGATGAGGGGGAATGGTCTGAAGTTGTGCCAGGGCAGGTTTTGGCTGGACATTAGGAAAAATTTTTTCAATGAAAGGGTTGTCAAGCATTGGAAGGGGCTGCCTAGGGAAGTGGTGGAGTCCCCATCCCTGGAGGTATTTAAAAGCCGGGCAGACAAGGTGCTTAGGGACAGGGTTTAGTGGTGGGATGGCAGGGTTAGGGTAACGGTTGGACTTGATGATCTCAAAGGTCTTTTCCAACCTAAACAATTCTATGATTCTATGAGATTAAAAAAAAACAAAAAATTGAAACAAGGTTGGTAATTCAGGGAACTGTGAAACTGCTCTTGTGATTTCCACATGTGATAAAACCCAGTCTAAGACCCCTGAAACAAAAGCGGGCTGGAACTTTTCATTATCTAGTTGGAGAAAAAAATTACCCTGTTGAACTTCAGTAATGAAGACCAATGTTGGCAAAACAGAGTAGTGATTCTGTGACCCTTTTTTTTTTTTAAGGAATACTGTCATTACATTTATAGGAAGGTATTCTGAAACTCCATGAATAAATCGGTTATCAAAGTGCAGGTGCTTGAAAGTTTTTGCAACACAGGTTCTCTGCTGGTAGCCAAACGCAATCGTTAGATATTCATTTCAAAACCAGGGCTGAGAGGAAGGCTAAAATTTGAAGTTTCAACCTTCTTGTTTTGATACTGGAGAACAAAATATTTAATTTCAGAGCTGTTAAAATGATTCATTTACACTTGCTCATTCCTATGCCTTTTAGGCAGGAAATGTTGATTTTTATTGTGCTTGTGCATTTATAATAATGAAAGCAATGATATACAATTACCTTAGGATTACAACTCTAAATTGTATGTTTATATTAATATTAATATCATATTCTATCACTAGAATGAATATTGCATGGAAGGCGGCAAGGATGCAGTTAACCTAATTCAAACAAGTTTGTGCCTCATTTTTTAGACTGTATCTGAAGTGCGTGCCATGAGTCTAATGGGCACAGAATAGCTTGCATCTGTGTTATTAAACTCAGTCTCTAAACCAGGGTGTCCATATCTGATCTGCCTCCTGGGAATGGTGTCTGGTCTTTGCTGACCCCCAAACTGTGCCTGGGAGCTGCCTGAAATTGCTGACATGGGCCAAAACCATGCCAGGATCCTGTGAACTGTTGAGCAATAGGAAAATGGAGTATCCAGAAATGTTCCTTGTCACTGTTTTATTTATTAACCTAGAGGGAAGGGAAGGGAAGGGAAGGGAAGGGAAGGGAAGGGAAGGGAAGGGAAGGGAAGGGAAGGGAAGGGAAGGGAAGGGAAGGGAAGGGAAGGGAAGGGAAGGGAAGGGAAGGGAAAGGAAGGGAAGGGAAAGGAAGGGAAGGGAAGGGACTTTAAATCCCTTAAAACAACAGTTAATGAGAATTTTAATTCAGGACCCCTGCTATCACTTGGGCTGAGGTCCCTGATGGCCACAGTGAAGTATAGGAGCAAACTGAAGGGAGCATCCAGGGAATGGTGTGACTCTGGATATATTATGAGCAATTTTGGGAGCCTGAAATACATTTCCCCTATAGCTACAGTTTGCTGAGTTTGCTACGTCTCCTTTCATGTACCCAGAATTTTTTTAACTCCCTAAAGCATTGCCTATGGTCATATTATGTGAGTGCCTACTGCCAGAAAAGAAGTTAAGAGAGTGGAGGAATTCAAAAAAAAGTGAGGGAGGGTGATACTGGAGGAAAAAAAAATATTCTCGAATCAGATAACAGGCCAGGTCTTAATTTTTCTTCTCTTTTCTTAAAACTGATTAACTCTCTCCTTCCATGAAATTTAAATGCTGTATCTTGAGCATAGATAATTTGCTCTACAGGCTATGTCCTAAAAGGTGAAGAGTGTATTTCATTGTATAAATATAACTTAAACCTTGTTTTTCAGCCATATCACATACAAAGAGTTTGTGTCCACTTAAACATAGCTGCATTAAATTAAATGAATAAACATGGCTCTCCTAACTTTCTGTCATATTAAACATTCAATAAAACTGAGTCCTCCCTTTAATGACTGCAGTTTGCCTGTCCTTGATTACGTGATTCTCTTGTGATGCTCTTGTTTGGGAATGGGAACAATGAAGAAATAAAAAGTATATGCTTTATTCAGATGAACAAGCCAGTTCCAAATGTCAGTATCCCAGCTGAGGAAACTGAAAGATATCCTTACATGTTTAGTTTAACATTTTTAAGGAAACAAGTTCAGCAACTTTTCTGTGTGTTTTGTTTGGCTTCTACGAAGAAGCAGTTTTAGAAAGGATTAATTCATTTTCCAAAGGTGGATGTGGAGCAGAAGGATAACCCTGCAGCTGTGACAGCAGCCCTTGGGACTCCCCAGACTCTCCTTTGTGTTTCAAAGGATAAATCATCCAGTGGTCGACCTGGAATAAAGTCTTCGGTTTAACATTGCATAACCTGACTCCTAGTTTTCCTGTCAATCACAGAAAGCCATGAAGTTAGCACTCAGGGTTCCTGTTCAAAGAGTTTGGGGTCCTAAGAAAAGGAGGCACAAGCCAGCAACCTGGAGCAATCCAAGGTCATATGAAGGGACAGTAAGATATGAGCAAAGCCTTGCACTCCCTGCCTTAGAAAGCCAAGCACTTCTTTGAAGTTCACTACCCTTGTCTTAAGTTGAGCACCTACACTGGATAAAAATAAAGATTAAGAGACAGTGGCATGAGATAAAAGGCCTGAAACACTCTTCATTCTTAGCCTGGGTGATCTGATTGTCGTTCCTGCTCCAGAGAGTTTGGAATATGTAGAACAGTTCTGAAGAGGGGATGCCAAAGTTGCATCTAGTGCTTGGTGAGGCATCCCATCACATTGCCTCAAGGTCCAGGCCCTTGTTGACATCATGTACTCAGGTTTCTTGTGAAAAAAAAGGTAGTACAGAGGGATAAAACACCAAGACATGAGTAGGATACATAATTAAACTTGCGTACCAGAGTTCTCCTCAGTAGAGTAATACAGGCAACATTTGGAGGGGCTTACTTTTGCAAATAGCCCACAGGTTGTGCAAGGTTTGGCCTGGGAGAACTAGACTGGGAAAAACTGGCCACGAGCCAGCAATGTGTGCCCACAGTCCAGAAATCCAACTGTATCCTGGGCAGCGTAAGATGGGATTCTTGCTATCAAAGATTTGGTGGCCAGGTGAGTACCACAGATAGATGACTGACATTAAATCGAATTCTTTATCATGATTAGACAAATCATTGTATTCAGTTTCGGGCCCCTCACTACAAGAAAGACACTGAGGGGCCGGAGCATGCCCAAAGAAGAGCAACGAAGCTGTTGAAGGGTCTAGAGCACAAGTCCTATTAGGATTGGCTGGGGTAACTGGGGTTGTTTAGCCTGGAGAAGAGGAGGCTGAGGGGAGACCTTACCACCCTCTACAACTGCCTGAAAGGAGGCTGTAGTGAAGTGGGTATTGGTGTCTTCTCCCAAGTAAAAAGCAGTAAGATGAGACAAAACAGCCTCAAGTTGCACCAGGAGAGGTTTAGATGGGATATTAGGAAAAAATTCCTCACTGAAAAAGTTGTCAAGCATTGGAACAGGTTGCCCAGGGAAGTGGTTGAGTCCCCATCCCTGGAGGTATTTAAAAGACACATGTGGCACTTAGGAACAGGGTTTAGTGGTGGATTTGGCAGTGTTAGGTTAATGGTTGGACTCGATGATCTGATAGGTATTTTCCAACCCAAATGATATTATGATTCTATGAAATCCAAAAATTTAATTGTTTCTCCAAATAGAGAATGGAGTTCTGCTCAGTGTGACTGACCATCTTTCAGACTGTATGAGCATGGCTTTACTGGCTATGAGTGGATATCTGTTGTTACTAGCTCAAAACCAAATTTGATGTTTGGTATCATGCTGTTTAATTTGTACCTATCTGCTTCTCCATATTTGAGAATACTCCCATCCTAAAACAAAATACCAAATTTCTGAGATGTCATTTTAAAATTTCTTCTCTACCTACCTACTCTCTTCTTTTAAGTTTCCCCCTCTCTGCAATTTTCCAGCCATTTGATGATTTTACAATTGCTGCCAAAAATAAATAGCAAAGTGTCCTCTCTCTCACCTGGAAATAATTACCAAGAGTATCTTCAGTGTCTCCTTGTGGTAAGGACTGGGATTCCATAGGGTTGTCTCTGATTGCCCTAAACTCCTTGCTGTCATTCACCCCTTGCAGCTCCTCACCATCCCAAAAGACCCAGATGCAGAGGGGAAAGACAAAGAGGAAACCCCAAAGCGAAGGCAGCAGAAATGCCCTCCTGAAAATTGACTAAATATCTTCAAATGTACTACGAGTTATTTACTAACAGGGCTCTGGTCTTACTAGCAAAAAGGAGTCCAAATAATTCCCTGAGTTTTCAAAAAATCATTGTAAACCTATTCTTAAACCCAGGAGAGAGACAGAGGCAACGAGGCAGCTGGTGGGGTTTCTGTTTTGTGACTCTTTGATTGATCGTTCACTACCAAGTCTGTCAGGTACAGAGCTTTTTGACTCTCTGCTGTAAAAAAGGCCAGAAATCCCAGGGAAGCCTCAGCTAGCCTTCAGAAGGATACTTCTGTCCCTTCTTTTCACAGGTGGGTAGTACCGATGGGTGAAATGGTCACACTTTCTAGGCCCTTTCTAGCCTGCTTACTCCTATGCATGGTTATTAGGATGTTTCTGAGCCCTTTTCAGGGAACACATTTCTTGAGTTACTGTCTCTGCCCTCTCCTCCCTGGCCACAAGGAGTGGTATAGGGGGGTTGGCAACCCCAGGGTGGTGAGAGGTGGGTCCTGATGTCCAGGGGTGACTCCTTCACCCTGATCCTGGCTTTGGGAAGAGCCCGAAAGGGACTGTGGCAAAGGGTGTCCCCAGGGAGGTCACCACTGATGGGAAAACCCACAGTGTCTTCCTCCCAGGGTTATTACATGTGGCAAACTGTTTGGCCCTGTCCATGGGGGCTCAGCACATGTGGCTGAGCTTTCCTGGCTTGCTATAAACTGCTCCTGGTACCTAAGAGAGCAGGCAGCTATAAGAGGGTTTGGTGATGTCCCTCCATGAAGAATGAGCACTTGTGGGTTTAGGGAAATGTAAAATGATGGGGATACAGTTTTTAGCAGGGCCTATAGTGATAGGACAAGGGGCAAAGGTTTTAAACTGAAAGAGGGGAGATTCAGACTAGATATAAGGAATAATTTTTTTACAGCAAGGGTGTTGAAACACTGGCACAGGTTGTCCAGAGTGGTGGTCAATGCCCCATCCCTGGAAACGTTCAAGGCCAGGTTGGACAGGGCTCTGAGCAGCCTGATCCAGCTGAAGATGTCCCTACTCATTTCAGGGGGGTTAGACTGGATGGCCTTTGAAGGTCCCTTCCCACCCAAACCATTCTATGATTCTGTAAAAACCCCTGGTTATGTCTGCCAATGTAATAGGGAAATTAGATTTACCAGCAAACTATACCAGAACTTGTATTTATCTGATGAGATGAGTCTTGGTACTATTCACAAAGAAAAGGTGCACACCAAAACAATCATTTCTGTAAATCCGTGAATAAGCAGGCAGTAAATTCTAAGCTACTTTTTGAGACATCTGCAATGTTAAATGATTTTTCTCCCCTGTGAATTAAATTGCAAAGAAACTTTTTAATAAAAAAAAACTAAATCCTGAAATAGATGTGAGAACATATGGAAGAAAAGTGTCAGGAAAAAAAAAGAGCTACTTTGCAAGAAAAAGTACCCAAACATGTCCAAAATCCCCTTTTTTTCAGTTAGAACTCTCAGAAACCTGCCTTTACAGGAGAGCCCGCAGCCAGCAGCAGAGGGCGCTGAGATAAATTGATTTATTTCAAACTCCAGCCGACGATAGAGATTTGCTGGGAGTTGGATATAGAGGGGTATATACTTTATTATAGAGACCGACGCTGGATTTAAAAGGCAGAGCAGGACTGAGGGTCCATTTCTGAAGCAGGACCTTGACTAGGTGCAGGCAAAGTTAAAAAAAAAAAAAACAAAATTAGAAACATCATATGAAATGAAAGCATAACTTGTTGAATTAAGATCGATTTTTTTTTTTCCCTCCCTGACTTTTTACCAAAGTGGCCATTAGGGTGTTGCATCTCCTTCCCAGGGCTATTAACAGACATCTCGTTCGGATGATTTGGATATTTGACCTAGGCTGCACACTGCATTTAAAAGTGGGGGATAAAAGATTTATTCTAAGGTGGAGATTCAGACGCTGAGCCGTCTGTTAAGGAAAAAAAAAATCATAATCGGTGTAAATAAGGAGCTGCAGCTTTATCCTAACGGAGGAAACACTGATAGCATCATTTCTAGCAGAGGAAATGTTTGGCTGTTTGGAACTCCCAGCTGTGCGTGTAACGGGGTGGGGGGAAGGCAGGATTCGGAAGGGAGCTGCTGCTGCGGGAAGGAAGGAAAAGAGAAGGAAGGGAAGGAAGGGAACCCCCATCAGAGGGCGCCGGTGCCCCGCTCAACGCCGCTCCGGCGCGCCCGGCTCCGCGGCCGCGGGGCCAGCGCCCGGCCCTGCTGGGGCTGGAAGGGCGGGGAGGGCTTCCTCCGGCATAGGCAGGGCTCGATGTAAACTACCCTCTTTTTTAAAGTCAAAAAAAAAAAAAAAAAAAAAAAAAAAAGAAGTACAAAATAATTCCTTTGCAATCGCAGCCACCGGGCTGAGGCTGCAATGCCCCTGCCCAGCTCCCCGCTGAAAAAGGCGAGGCTTTGGTTTGCAGAGATTGTAAAAGCATGCCCCAAAACTGCCAAAAAATGTCTGCTTCTCCCCCCTCTCCCCCCCCCTTTTTTTTAAGGTTTGGAAGTAGAGCTTGTAATGGTCAGTTCCGAGTCTGAGTCTCGCATTTTGGGCCCGGGCTTTACTGCACATTTCGGGTATGATTTGGTGCAAGCCTTCCTCTTTGAAACCGCTAACTTAGGCTTAAGGGAGCTGCCGGGGGGGGGGGGGGTGTGGGAGCGAAACAAGCACCAAAAAATGTGAAGAACCTTCGTTCAATTCGATTTCCTAAATGATCGCTTGAGACACGTTTGTCGTGTTTTGCAAGTGCAAGCGAAATGTAACAACAGTGGGACTTGAAAACAAGAATTCACTGTCTATGGCATTCCGTTAGCAAAGAGCCAGCCGTCGTCAAATCTCTTCCAGCTTCTTTTTTTTTTTTTTTTTTTTTTTTTTTCCCCTCCCCTCCCCCAGCACGTACAGCATATTTAATTCAGGGTGCCACGGAATTGTAAAGCATTAGCTGCCACGAAGCACATTCCCCCTGCCCTGTGCCAGCCTTCCAGGACACGACTCAAAAGACTTTAACAAAAGTGATGGCAAACCTTCCCTTTATGAGCCTGGCATTTTCCTAAGAGGGCCATTCAGATCTATAGGTGCAGGAGGGCGTGGGGGGGGGGGTGGGGGGGGTGGCTTCCTTGGAATCTCACACAGCCACATGCAAGCAGCATACATCCCTTCTCATCTTCAAGCTTTTTCTTTTTTTTTTTTTTTTTTTTTTACACTATTGCTTGGCTGGGAATGGTCTGTCCAACCCACTCAGAGATGTGCCCTTTTCTCCTCCTCCTCTGTGCAGCGGTGGCTGTGCAGAGGGGGAAAAAAAAAAAAAAAAAAAATCCAAACCCTTTATATCTGCTTTAACAACTTCCATCCAGACGGTTGTCCAGCCTCTGCTATAATATCTGGCTGTTAGTTGTCTCCTGCCTTTTGAGGATTGAGTTTTTAGAAGATGTACACTTTGAAACGGGGAGGGGAGGGGGGTGGAGGCTGTAGAGGCTGAGGGAGAAGGGGATGAATTTCTACTTTCTGCTTTAATTTCAGGCCAAAGCGAAGAAAAAAGGAAAACCCCACCCTTCCCACCAGCCAACCAAACACCAGCAGAAGTGTCTCCTGATGAAGTTCTCCTCGGTTTCGAGATAACATTTATATAAAAGCGTCTTTACCTGTAGGACCTTTGAAAGTACAAAGGCCACTCTGCACTTTCCCCTAGGATCCCCTGCAGAATAACAAAGATTTGTAGGAACCTTATAGCCAGAGCTTGAAATTTCCAGAGACAGGACCTTGAATTTAGAAACACCTTCTTTCTTTCGGTCGCTTTGCCTCTGTGTCTCGTGTTTTGTTTTTTTTTTTTCCCTTTTTTCCCTCCCCTCCTGGTGCACCAGCCCACTGCAAAGCTCAATTGTTTCCTTTCAAAGGCAGAGATGGGCTCTGGTCGCCTGCAGAATAGGTCGCCTCTTTGCGGTACAACGTGTTAAAAAAAAAAAAAAAAAAAAAAAAAAAAAGACAAAAACAAAACAAAACAAAAAAAACACCCACCAAAAAAACCGGACAATGCGAAGGAAGGTTTGCCTGGGGGAAAAAAAAAAAAATGATAAAGGTTAAAAACGGTCCAACTCCTCCTCTCCCCTTCCAAACTGAGAGCTACCCGGGAAACGCACAAATCCAAGTCTTATTTTTAATCGTTTTCAGAAAGTAGCTAATTGCTGTTCAAATGTGGGCAGAGCAGGGCTTGCTAAACTCCTTTTTTCCCCCTTCTTCTTTCTTTCCAGAGAAAGTGTTTTCAAGTTATAAAATATACAGCCCGAGTCCGAAGTGTAAGGCTTTCAAATGAAAATTATTGATCTAAATTCACTCCTTTTAGATTTGCTGGAATGTGCCTGATGAGAGACGCTGGTTTGGTGGTTGACTGCATATGAGAGGATAATTTCTGGACATGTAAATAAAAGCATCTTGCATGTGGGGAAAAGCATATCTCTTTGTAAATGATGAATTGCCTAGTGCAGAGACAACCTATTCTTTATTTTAATATAAATAGGATCGAAAAAATATTCATTAATTTCTCAACTCGTTCTTTCTATCTATCTATCTATCTGTCTACCTACTAAAATAGCGGGTATATGCCCTATCTAATAGGTATATTTAATCACTGTACATCCACGTATATATGTGTAGGTGTATAAACATACATACAAATAGGCATTTATATACACTCCCATATAAATTGACCAGGTTTATATGTATCCATGCATATGTAACGTGTAGTATACATGTGCCTACAGACGCAAGAGTATATATAATTTACATATATAAATGTGTCAATTTATATATGTCTGTACATGGAACAAGTTGTATGTTCAGAGATATATGTGCATGTATATGCACATCTGTGGACGTGCAGCTGCGTGTATGCATATATCTTTATATGCCTGCACATAAGTCTCAGTCTATATATGTGTGTATATGTATATATATAGTCACATATATGTCCGTAGATATATGTAACTATGTAACAGATAATGTTTTTTACTATCCGACCGAGGTAGACTTCTGCAGCCTATTGTTTCAGACAACAGATATAAGTTGCGATGGAAGAGGAACGTCGGATTTGGTGTCTGTCCCCCATTTCCAATTATAGATGGATCATTACAGACAGAGAAGTACTGAGAATCCAGACATCTGCTCTTCACATGAATGCACTCACCTCCTAGAGAACAGCCTGCCATCATGCTCTGGAAACTGGTTGAAAATGTCAAGTATGAAGATATCTACGAGGTGAGTATATAATATGCATATGAGTTAAGATATGACTATATAATACATATATAGCTCGCATACAATATAGGCAGATACAAATCATACACCAACACACACAAGTATAGAGATGGGAAACCAAGAGTAAATGCTTAAATGCTTATTTGTTTGCATATTTGTATTCAGCATGCCAAATCCTAAACTTTTTTTTTTTTTTTTTTCATGGAAAAGCTGTTTGATGCGATTTAAAACATCAAAGAAATGATCTGGGGGTTGGAATGAGGCAACTTAAAGGCAAGAGTTTGATTGTTTAGACCTCGAATTAAATATAATTCGATTAAATTTGGACAAATGTCGAGGGGAAAAAAAAAGCTGAAAATAGAAGAGAAACACAATCTGGTATTCAGGGACTGGATACGTTTCTTTCTTTTCTTTCTTTCTTTCTTTTATTTTTTATTTTGCACTTCCAAGCTAAGCTCAACCTGAATTTGGATTTTTGGTTTTTTTCTTGTTTTCACAACCGGATACATTTTTTTACGACTTTTTGTGCCTATATACCGACAGATAAGATGTGTACGTATACATATGCTCGCATTAATGAAGCGGCACATACATTCTTGCACGTCTGTGAGTACGCACACCCGAATACATTCAAAGGCAGCTCCGCATAGTCCGCGGCCACGAAAAGTTGTGCGCTTTATTCAGACCCCCGCGTGATTTTCCAGCTTAAAAAGCAAAGCAAGGGAGGGAAAAAAAAAAATTTAAAAAAATCACAGCGTAAGCACCGCGAAACCTTTCTTAATTTCGCACGGTTTCCTCAGCCGGATCTTTCCCAAACGGGCTCCGCGAATTCGTTTCTTGTAAGTTGTGGCGCTGGATTTGCTCCGAAACGAGGCGGGGGGGGGGGGGGGCGGAATGCTTAAGGAAAGGCGCTCTGCAAAACTATATTTTAATATTTTTTTTACCCTTTTTTTTTATTTTTTAATTTGGGGGGAGGCATTTGCACGGCGATCGCCGGGGCTGGAGGGGGGGGGATTTGCAGAAGGGAGCAATCGGCAGCTCCAGCACGGGGACTGAGCCGTGGGGAGGGCGGCTGGGGCCGGGGACCGGCAGGGACCGGGCAGGGACCGGGCAGGGACCGGGGGCCGGGCAGGGACCGGGCAGGAGCCGGGGGCCGGGAAGCGCCGTCGGGGCCGCTCCGGTCGCATCCCCAGCCCCGGCCCCGCCGTGCCGCCCGCAGCCCTCCCCTCCGGGAGCGCGTTCGCCACTTCCAGCGGGGAAACTCCCGAGAAAAGCGGCGAAAGAGGCGGAGGGAGGGCACGGCTCCGGCTGTTCACGGCCGGAGAAAAGGACGGGGTGGAAGAGAGAGGAGGGGGGGGGGGGGGTATCCGCCGGCCGCACGGGAGAAACCCCTCCGCTCCGCTCCCCAAAGCTGCCGTCAGGCTAATTACCAACCGGCAAACCCCGGCACGGGCAGAAGGAGCGTGTGTCTGTCTGTCTGTCTGTCCGTGCGTGTGTCCCCGTCCCGCCGGCCATCCCCAGCCCGCTGAGCCCCCGCTGCTTCTCCCCCCGGCCCCAGGCGCAGCCCGGCCATTGTCTGCGCCCGCGGCAGCCGGCGGCGGAGCGGCCCCCCCCGGCCCAGAGAGGTCGGGGAATGTCGAGGGTTCGGGGGGGGGTTTTTTTCCAGGCGCAGCCCGGCCATTGTCTGCGCCCGCGGCAGCCGGCGGCGGAGCGTCCCCCCCCCCCCCCCCCCCCCCCCCCCCCCCCCCCCCCCCCCCCCCCCACCCTCTTCTTGAAGGGGATTTTTAAGCCGCCGTGCATTTTACGGACACTCGTGTTTCCAGATTGCCGTGGGAGAGATGCAGAGTTGGGGGAGCGGTTGGGTGGGATTTGGCTGTGGGCAGGGTATGCCCTGACTCGGGGGTGCGCTCCGAGTCATTCTGTACCCTGTAACCTTAAGAAAAAAAAAAAAAAAAAAAATATTGCTGTTATCGTTTTGGTTTGGTTTGGTTTTAAGCGCTACCCCCCTCCAGATTTATCTAAAAAAAAAAAAAAAAAAGTGTTTCTCTCTCTTCTTTCTCATTTCTAATTAACAACAAGGTGGTAGGGGCGTCTCAGCCACTTAAACTGAATCTGTTCTTAAAACAAAAGTGTGCGTGTGTGTGCGGGGGGGGGGGGGGGTTGCTCTGGGAAGTGTGAGTCTATTTAGGAAGGAACGTAAGTTGAACTTTAACAGAAATGGCAGACAGTCCAGTTGAACGGGTTCCTGCAACATCAAAAAGGTTTTATATCGCCCCTGGCTTTGCCTCCAAACTATAAATTTACTATCCTTTAAAATTCACTGCATACATTTTACATTTGGGTGAAAATCGGCATATGTAATTTCTTTTTTTTCTTTTTTTTTTTTTTTTTCATATCGGGCGGGAGGAACAGGATTCTGAAAAAAAAGTGGAGCCCAACTTCACGCACATTCAAGTATTTATTTGGTTATTGCGATTAAATACGATCCGTAACGTGCACCAGAGAGGCTGAATCTCCGCTGTAAATAGGCATATAGTACAGTGACTGCACATTTCTTCTTCCATTTCTTAAAAAAAGGGGTGAAAAAGGGGGGGGGGAAGGATTAGAAAAGCCTCTTTTTCCTCATTATTTGTTTAAAAAAAATAAACAAAACCTACGAGAACAAAAGCACCAAAGGCAATCAATTCCTCGTATTAGGAATGTATAATTAAATGTAAAAAAAAGAAAAAAAGAGGAAATATGTTTTTTCTTCTTCTTCTTCTTCGCCTCTAGCATTGCTTCATCTCACTTCCTTGCTCCAGCTCAGCAGTGGCTCCTTTCCTCCTCTTCCTCCGACCGAGTTAATTGAAGTTGTGCCTCTTCCTAAGCTAAACTTTTTTTCCCCCCTCTGCCTCTCCCCAAACTCTGCCTCTGCCAGCCCCCCTCGTCTGATTACATCTAGTAATTCTCCACTGAATGAACGTCATTTACAATAGTAGGGGAGCTCTCGAGCTGGCTGCCAGCTTCACGCTCCATTTGGTCCTGCATTCTCCCTTTAAAGTAGTCGTGTAATATTAATAGTCATGAATATCAATTATTATGAGGCGGTGTAGAGAAGGAAAGGGAGGAAGGGGTAGCGGAGCAGTCTGAGCCTAGCCTTGGGTTGAAGAGGATTGTATTTGGGAGCTCAAAGGGGGAAAAAAAAAAAAAAAAAAAAAAAAAAAGGGAAAAAAAAAAAAAAAAAACCAACCAGCGAGGGAGGGGTGAATCCTATATGTAGATAGAGGTTTCCAGGCTCGGTTTTGGGGGCATTGGTCTTTTTTTTCTTTTTTTTTTTTTTCTTTTTTTTTTTTTTTTTGATGGATAGACTTCGAAATATCTCAAGCTGTTCTCCTGTGTCCAACACGTCCCTTTGCAGATCTCCTTGATATTTTTCCCTCCAATTATTAGTATTATCACCATTATTTTATTTTTAGCTATTACAAGACTTTTTTTATTTCCAGATGTTAGTCCACACCTATTCCGCCATGGTGAGTTTGGATCCATGTTGTACTAGAATTGCATGTTCTCTCTCTCTCTCTCGATCTGTTGTCTCTCTCTCTCCCTCTCTCTCTCTTTTTAAACGCCTTTGGCTTGGTAATTTAGCACAATAATTGGAGGAGGCTTGCAGCTGCTTCTCCCTTTTTGCATTGTGTGTTCTCGATTTGAGCTAGGGGAGTTTGGGGGGGGGAGAGCAGCGGGAAAAAAATAAACTTTTTTTCCTTTTTTTTTTTTTTTTTTTTTTTTTTTTCTTAAACCATGTGTGCCATTGCTTGTGGGGGTTTGAGCTCCACTTTGTGGAACAGATATTTTTCTTGTTTACTTTAACCTCGCAGCTTCAGCACGATGGAGTTGGACAAAACTCCTCTCCCACCTCTTCTCTGAAGCCTCCACACACTCCCCCCTCCCCATGTCCCCCCACACACCCCAAAGACTTTTCATTACAATTAACCCCCACCCCATTCTCCGGAATATATTGGAAAAGGAGACAAAAGACACTGGAAGTTGCTACAGAAATCTTAGCGACTGGATTTGTTCCATACCGATGTTTCTTTTTGACTTTATTTGATTTTTGTTTTGTTTTGTTTTGTTTTAGGGGTGGACTGACTTTATACAAAGAGCCCCCGTGTTTTTTGGTTTTGTTTTGGTTTTTTTTTTCCAAGTCCTTTCTCGGACAACTTCTTACCTCCGAGAAGTGCAACTTTCCTTTTCCACGTGAAGATGGGTTGGTGATTTTGAGTCTCAGGACTTCAGCAGAGGGAATAAACAGATGTTTGGAAACTTTAGGCAGGACAAGGGGTCGGTTGTTCGGAGACATGGGTGGTTTGGGGGTTATTATTATTATTATTATTATTATTTTATTTATTATTATTTCTTAACCTTCGGGGTTTGGGGGGGGGGGCTGCTGAAGGGGGAGTCGCATTAGTGGACTGAAGTCCCAGATCACACACGCGTATGGAGCACCAGTCCTACATTTTTAATTATGACATTTAGCATTTCTCCCCTACACACACTTCGCCCTTCCCCTTCTTGATAGTTACTGGGAATAGCCACGATCCGGGTGTGAAACGTTGGAACATTTCTAATCCGCGGCGGGAGAGGGGGGCACATCTGAACCCTAGTTTACGACCGGTTACATTTTTATTTTATTTTAGCTGGGAGTGGGTTTGTGCTCCTTTTACTTCTTTTTTTTTTTTTTTTTTCCCTAAAAAGTCCTCTTTTTTTGTTGTTTTTATTTCCTTCCGCTCGTAGGACCGGCATGATGGAGTGCCCAGCCACAGTTCCAGGTTGTCCCAGCTGGGATCCGTCTCCCAGGGACCCTACTCCAGCGCTCCTCCGCTCTCTCACACCCCATCCTCGGATTTCCAGCCGCCTTATTTCCCACCCCCCTACCAGCCTCTTCCTTACCACCAAAGCCAGGACCCTTACTCCCATGTCAATGACCCCTACTCCCTAAACCCCTTGCATCAACCCCAGCAGCACCCCTGGGGACAGAGGCAGAGGCAAGAGGTGGGATCAGAGACCGGGTCACTGCTGCCACAGCCTCGGGCCGCCCTGCCCCAGCTCTCGGGACTGGACCCCAGGCGGGACTACCACTCTGTTCGGAGGCCAGATGTCCTTCTGCACTCAGCTCACCATGGCCTTGACTCCGGCATGGGGGACAGCCTTTCCCTGCACGGCATCGGACACCCGGGGATGGAGGAGGTCCAGGTAAGGCACCGCGTTTCTTTCTCCTGGGCAATGCAGAAGCCTTCCAGGCTGGAGCACCCCATCCCTCGCCTAGAAATGATCGCTGAGGGGGTTTACAGCGATACTGCTGTGGGTTGCCATCCTTTTTCCACGCTGGGATTATAATCGTGGTACTCCCCCTCGCTCGCCTTTTCTTCCATTCTTTTCCCTCTTTTTTTTTTTTTTTTTTTTTTTTTTTTTAAAGAGAATTTCCTTCATCGCTGTCACGCACAGGCTCTGCTTTGTAAACCCTCCCCTACATGGCAAGCCAGCAGAGGCAAGGCATACTGCTCTAAATATTCCACGTGTTTCAAAAGCTGCCAGAGTTTAAGCCTGGCTTTTCAAATTCCGGTTATTTCCCATGCAATCTCAGCTCCACACCCCCCACCCACCCCCCAGCCAATTTCCTGCAGTTCCTGGATTTTGATGAAATTGTCAAATTACTACATTTTTTTTTCATCCGGGAGGGGAAATACAAACAAAACCCAAACCAAAAGCAATAACCGGTGATCAGGAACAAGCCACCCCCTCCGCCTTTTTTTTTTTTTTTTTTTTTTTTTTTTTTTTTTTTTTAAGTATAGTTGGTGGGATAGCACTGATTTGAAATAGTTTTATTCCCTCTTTTGGGGAACAAAGGAGTTTCAGCGGGCTCAAAGCACGGTATTTCCCAGCCTTCTTCCATCCCACGCGAAACTCATCATCACGTGTTATTTCCCAAAACCAGAAAGGCCCTTAACAGCTTCGGTGCTGGGGTGGTTTGCACCTTGCTGGAGCAGGGCATGGCCAACGGGTGGGGACCCCGAGCCGGAGGCTGGAGCCTCCAGGTCTTAAATTAGGCTTTACTAGTCAGGATTTGGGGCGGGGTTCCTTTCTATTCCTTTCCGCCCCCCAAATTTATGTGTTATATATATCATATATATATTTAGACTTGGGGTAAATAAAGATATGGATCACTGGATGACATACGGACTTCAAAGTTACAGAAAGGGGAAAAGAAAGGAGAAAAGAAGAGGCTGAAAAGGAAAAAAAAATAGTCGTGAAAAAGGATCCTGCTGACCATTACAGACACCAGCGGCAGAGGGGCTGCATTGCATTGCCCGGGGGCTTGTCCTAGGGCTGCAGGGGGAAATCGCCCCGCTTTGCTGGGGCGAGTTGCTTTAGAAACCAGAAAGGTTTTTCTGGTTGGATTTGCTCCTGCCTCCCAGCTCGGTGGCCGTCGGCTCGCTGGTTTCTGCGGGTTTCCAAGCTGGTTTTGAGACCTGGGGGCAGCCCCCGGCCCCCCCCCCCTCCCCGGCCGCGATGCGCAGGTCTCGTCTCGCATTCCTGGCTCGGACAAACTGGCTTGCAGGTCAAGGCGAGTTTTCCCTCTGTGAATGCGGGCAGGGGATCGTTCTCCTTCTTTCTCTCTCCAACCGGTAGTGTTTGTGCTTTGGTATTTACACTTTCCCCAAAGAAAAGCCGGTAATCGGTGTGCTCTTGTGAGAAAGAGAGAAAGATAGAAGAGGAAAGGGGGAGAGGTAAAAAAGAGGGAAAAAAAAGAGAAAAGAGTGGAAGGAAGAAAAGAACATGAATAAAAGAGAGAGAAAGGGAGAAAGAAGAGAGGGAAAGGAGGAAAAAAGAGAAGGGAGAGAGAAAGAAGGGAAGAAGAAAGGGGAGAGAGAAAGAGAGTGTGAGAGAAAAAAGGATGAAAGACAGGAAGGAAGAGAGGAATGAAGGAAGAGAAAGAAAGAGAGAGAGAAAGGAAGGAAAAAAGGAAGGAAGGAAGGAGGGAAGGAAGGAAGGAAATGTCCTGCTCAGCTCAACTAAGGCAGCCCTCCCTCCCTTTCTCAATAAAACGTCCCTTCCGCGGGCAGGGCACAGCACTCGCGGAAAGTGCCCCCCCCTGTCCCCCGCCCCCGGCCCCGAGCGCAGCCCTGCGCCCCCGGCCACCCGCGACCTGCTCGCCCGGGCGGGCCGGGGCCGGGGCCGGGATCGGGATCGGGATGGGGATGGGCATGGGCCGGGACAGGCGAGGCTGTGGGCCAGCAGGGCTGGGGTTCTTGTTTTGGGGTGCTGAGGGCGCGGGAAATGGAACGGGCCCTTTATTTCTAAAAGTTTGGTCTCAGGCTGGGGAAGGAGGGGGAGAGGGAGAGGAGGGTATCCCACGGAGACACACGTGAAGGAAGAAGTGTCCAACTGCAAGTTAGCACAGGCAGGAGGGAAAGCAGCCCAGAACTCGCTCCTAGCGTTCAGCATTTTCTATTCTTGTCCCCCCACTTAGTGACAGATGAAGCTGGGCAGTTTTCCACCCTGATTTTTAATAGGGGTTTATTCGAGATTCAGGGAATCCATTCTAACTCCAGGGATCCCTATTTAGGTTACCATATACTTACTATCCAAGAACACTAGAGAGAGGATTTCCAGGAAGAGTCTCAAATAGTTTGGTTTGTTGGGGGTTTATTTTTCCTTTTTTAGGAGTCCAAAAAGTTGAAGCGATATCTAGGAATATAGTTGGATAAAGATGTGTCTGTGCTTTAGCTGATGCACATCTGATCAAATACGTGCCCTGAGATTGGGTTGGGCTGAGAAGGGAGAACGAGAGAGGGAGGGGGAAAAAAAAAAAAAAAGGGTGCGTGACAGCAAGAAACAGGGGATGTTTTATAAACAGCAAATCCAGGCCATGTGTGAGCCATTGTCCAGGGGTAGAATTCAGAGATTGTAAGACGAGAGCTCTCTGTTATTGTAAACAGGACGCATTGTATTGCTATTGCTGCCCCTTCCGAGAGGGATTTTCAATCGGCGATTTACAGCCCTCAGACAGGCAAGCCAAGACCTACTTATTGCAAACAAATTTGCACATCATCTAATAAGGACTCTGAAAAACACCATTGCAATCCCAGTTTTGGGGTTGTTGGTTTGGTTTTGGTTTGTTTGTTTGGTTGGTTTTTTTTCCGGGCTTTACTAGTAAAAGGTGCAATAAAGAAAATGCACAAGGGAAAATCCAGGTTTTTTTGACTCTTTAAAGAAAAAAAAAAATATCAGCTGGGGGGGGGGGGGGGGGGAGGATTCTGTCGGATATATCCATAGCTGTTGAATAAGGTGGATGTATATGGTGGACAGGAAACTCCGCGCTACCAGATTATTGGAGGAGGGGAGGGAGGGGAATCTTCCTCTCTGGATTTTCTCGGTATATCTGGAAACTCATCACCTTTCCCCTCCCTGCACACACACCTCCACCACTCCTCCTCCTCCTCCTCCTCCTCCTCCTCCTCCTCCTCCTCCTCCTCCCTCGCTACGTGCTAGCCAGAGACACGGAAAGTTAAGTTGCACCAAAACACCCAAGTCTCTTATAAAGTAACCCCTGGTATCACTTTTAACTAAAGAAGTCTAGTAATTAAAAGTCTGAGTTGTTTTTCCACGTTTCCGCATGCAGTCCTAATTAAATCTTTACGATCCTCTCTGTGACTATTAACTGCCAGCATGCTGAGCGAATATCCTGTACAAAAACCCAGCAGGAGGGCGTAATTAGATAGAAAATCAGACAGGAGTCTTCTCATTAACTACAACAACTAACCCACGTTGCTGATGGAGCGAGCGGAGTGCACGCACGCACATAAAGCGGCTGCACAGCCCTCGACTCCAGAGATAAGGTGAGATAAGGAGGGAAAATAGAATAAAAATGAAAATAAATAAAAGAAAGAAAGGGAAAGAGGGCGGGTTTAGATTTACCTCCGATTCTGTGCCAGCGAGGCTCGCCCCGCGATGCGCTCCGGCAGGCTGCAAGGGTTTGCTCTTGATCCCTCTTTGGGAGCTGCTCAGGGAAAGGAGGGGAGACTTTGTAATTTTATTTTGTGCCCTTTAGGTATGCAGGCTATTGATTAGGGGAGAGCGAGCCAGGCACAAGCACACAGCATGAGGAACCACTCTGTGTGTGCGGGCTCGTCTGAGTAGGGGTTCAAGGAAAATGAAAGGCAAAGATCTCATAGAAAATACTGTTCCGTCAAATTTGGGGGAGATGTCATTTTCTCCGGAATCATTTTCCACCTTGAACGGCTCTGCCGAGAGGAGGGAGAGCGGAGATAAGGGTTGGATGCGGATAAGCTCTCGGTGTAGCAAAGGTAAAGTTAAAGTAGTAGGGAAGAAAAGCATTGCTTTGCTGTAAAGATGTCTTCCTTACCGGGGGGAGGAAAAAAAGTGACAACTCCCCAAATATGCAATAACCCGGAAAAAAAACCCCAAAACTAAATGATCATGAGAAAAATAAAATGATAAACCCAAGAAACCCACAGGTCCTCCCTTTCTCTGAAACCCCGAATTTACCCTAAACCAGAACCTGTCGTAATTCTGCAGTAAATTGCTCTGAGGACACCTCTTCTCTTTGGGAGATGATTTTGCTCTGCTGACCGCAAGATCCAGCGGGAATTTTTGTTTGTTTGGGTGGGTTGGGGTTTGTTTTGTTTGGGGTTTTTTTTGGTTTTTTTTTTTTTTTTGTATATCCCACTTTCGTGTTGAGAAATGAAACCCAGCATTTGCTCTCTCCTCTGTGCCCGTCTTTGTTCTTCTCCCTGCTAAAGAAGTTAATGCCATAAGAGCAGGTGTGCTCCTAAGCGGGAAAAGAAGGGAAAAAAAAAAGGGGGGGGGGGGGGGGGGGGGGGAAGGGAAAAGGCTTTGAAAAGGAGTTCGGGAGATTTTTTCTAATTTAATAGTTCATACTTTTGATAATATATATTCCCGTCCCCCTAATTCAGGGCATGGAAGCAACCTCGGGAGCTGTAAATCTCTTTCTGCTTGTGCCCTGTACGATGTGGGCGTTGCGCTGCACTCGGAATGGCTCAGGCTTTAATTAAAAGTCCATAATGTAAACTATTCTATATAAAAAGTAAATGGCCCTTGAATTATTAAGATGTAGCAGGGTTAAACAAACAAACAAACCAAAATTAAAAAAAAAAAAAGGGGGGGGGGGGGGGGGAGAGGGGAAGGAAAGGGGAGGGAGAATTTAAGTTGTCCTTAATCGTGTTCATTTATGTCATGCGATAGATCTTGCAGATGTTGCCAAATTTGCCAGATTTTCAAAGGAGGAAATATAAAGCTTTATCGAATGCAAAGAAGTCTATGTGATATCTATGTTTTATAAGATAACAAAACCAGTATTGCACCCCATATGCTTCACACCTCTTTTTTTATTAGACGACTATATAATTTGTAAGAATTTCATTTCCTTGTCGATTTGGGGGAATAATAATAATAATAACAATAATAATAATAATAATAAAAAAATCCCTCCTCCCCCAGTGAATGAATATAAATGGAAATAACAGAAACTCCAGTTTGGAATGACATGATTTATGTACGCGATTCTTTGATATCCAGTCAATTTGAATAGTGATGTTTTTATATCCACAGTCAGTTGAAGATGCCAATAACAGCGGTATGAACTTATTGGACCAGTCTGTCATTAAAAAAGGTATGGATTATTCCAACGAGCTAGACAAACTTTTACTGTGTAGCAATATCTTCATGATATATTTTTACTTTGGGGCAATTAATTTATCCGGGAAGCAGGCAGTCATGGCAGCAAGATGAATAGTTGATTGGATCGGCAGATAGAGGGAAGGGGAAAGGGGAGATGCAAAGGAAAAGTTGATATCCCCCCTCCCCAGTCCTTCAAAGGGTTTCATTACACGAATGGTCGCAAATTGAGCACCCCATGCTCCAAAAATACACTCTTCACTGGCGCCCTCCTCTCCTCTCCTCTCCCCCCCCCCCCCCCCCCCCCGGCCCCATCCCCTCTGGGGACCCCTTGGCTTTTCAGGGGGGAAGAGGGTTGATTCCCTTAAATGCATTTCCCAGGCGAATCAAACGTGAAGGGGAGAGAAACAAATGCCTCTGGAAAGGCAGTCCCGACCTCCTTCCCCCCTTCCTCCAAGAATCCCCCCTTCCCCGGGCCCATTTTTTAAATCTTTCTACATATGCGCCCATGATTTAGTGTAACTGCAGAATCACCCCATACTGTTAAAGGGAATGTGATATTAACAAATGTTTGCAGTCTCTTGTACAGCTGTAAGCAAAATAATTAACTAATTAAACTAATTAAATGTAATTACAATAACTCATTTTGGGCGTATTGCAGCTGCTTAATTTTTTTACATTTCTCTGACAGTCACTCGAAGATGCTGGGCGATTAGTGTTGTGTTATGCTGATAGACATTAAACAGATCACACACTGCAAATGTAGGGAAAGCTATCTTTAATTATCTAAGGAGTTTCTATTTCTAGATTCAATTTTAAGTACCAGAAACGAGGCTTAGAAATGCTGTCCCTTATGCTTACTATCAACAGCACTTATCTCCAGGACCTTATTATTTGACAAATGCACGCAAATGCTTTAATAGAGGCGATCTTCTAGAATGTAAAGCAAAAAAACCCCAAAACCAACCAACCAACCCAGGAAGGGTGTTTATTTAAAATGTGTCCAAGGCAGCATGAGGTCCTTCCGTGTATTTATTGTTTTTTCCTTTAAATCCTCATGTACAGTCTCTCTCTCTCTTCTTTCTCACACATACGATCAAGTTCTAGTTTATTTGAGGTGGGACAGATGAAAACTTGAAGACCTTTTGGCAACATCAGTTCTGACCGCCGGTTGAAGGTGGTTTTGAGAAAGAGAAAATTATTTACCTTTACCAAAAAAAAAAAAAAAAAAAAAAAAAAAAAAAGTTGTTTCTCCTGTTTTACTTCCTTTGAATGTTTCGTAGGTTTTGTGCTTAGGGTCTGGAACCTGATGGCTTCTGGTTGTGTTTTTCTTGGTTTTCTCTCACTCTTCTCCCCCCTCCTCCCCTCCCCCCCCCCCCCCCCCCCCCCCCCCCCCCCCCCCTTGACACCTCATACACGATGGCTCCTCTTGGGTGTATTTGATTAATCGGTGCTTGATTTGTGGTCGAGAGATTTCTTCCTAAAGTTGCTCCGTGCTCGCATTTTCCTTTTGAACCCTGATTTTTTTTTTTTTTTCGCAGAACTCTTCTCTTGATCACCCAGCCCCAAATTCTCTTTACATCACCCCCCCCCTCCCGCCCCAGTCTATGTCTCTCCCTCCTTCAGAAGACGAGGGCAGCAGGGACATTTAATGTGCATGCTGCAGTTAGAGAGTGAGCTGTTAATAATGTTAATAATTATATGTATGAGGTATAGATTAAGGTGTGTTTACCATGCGTTGGCATTGCCAGGGCCCCAGGTCGAGCAGCTGCCGCACACACAGCCCACATAGGTGGGATTACATGCGCCTATAGTGGGATTACATGTGCCTATAGGTGGGATTACATGCACCTATAGGTGGGATTACAAGTGCCTATTCGCAGCCATCAGACGAGACGCTCCCGAGTTTACCCGTGGTGAACAGGGTACAGATGCACTTTGGAAATTAGGTTACTAAAAAAACTCCGGAGATTCCTCTGCGGCTGCTTTAAAAGTATTTTCTTCCTTAGAAGTAATGCTTGAGCTCTAAGCAACTTTTCCAGCGTACAGGAATATTGCGAGCTCGGCCTTTTTTTTTTTTGCACAGGGAGTTTCCTGGGTGCGGAGGAAGAGAAATGGGTAATAAAGAGCAGGGCACATTTGTGGCAGACGATATTTAATCGGGACGAGAGAAGGAGCAACCCAGAGAAGGTTCGGTATCATTTGGGCTTTGTTCCCCGCAGTTTGCAGCTGTGAGGATGGACTTTGAAGTAAGAATAAGTTCTTTAAACTCGTTATTGCAGGCGGATGGCATAGGCAGACAGATGGGTATCTGCTGGGTTTTGCGCAGAGGAGCACTCCCCGTGATATCTTTTTGCTGGACGAGGATTGGAGGGGGTCTACTTCACCCAAACCTCATTTAGTGCCTAAAATGCTTTAATTACAACGTAGTGGAAAAAAGTATGATGTGGGCTTGAAGTCTAAACTTGATTATATCACCCAGACTGCAAGTGTCTGCTTCTTTATGGTCTTTCAGGCCTGCAGAGGGAATTACCTATCTATGCAAAAGGGTTTCCAAAAATATTAAGGCAATGATACAGGGATTCATACACGACTATCGATTTATCTCGCGTATCGATCCCGCACAATAGCTTACATATACACAGGCTCCTGTTATGTTTGCGATCTGAGCTTACTTGACATTTCTGAAGTAATTTAGTTAAGAGGAAATGAGTTGTTCCCAGTAGAGAGAGCAAACGAGTGGAGTGAAGGTAGCCAGCGTGATAAATGGCTCTTTCATTTGGAGATCTCCAGAGCTCGTTTAAGGCTAATTTTCTGTATTAGCCCCCTTTGAGCTATTAATGCAATAGGCAGGGACGGTGGCCCCTCGTCTCTTAGCTGCCCCATTAGATCGAGCATTAAGCTACCAAGCCTGAACTCTACTGTGGTGGTGGTGGTGGCGGTGAAATAATGAAAGGTGCTTTTTAAACTCTCCTAATCTAAAGTGGCAGAGGGTGGTTAATACGATTTGAAGGGGGCTGGTCAATGAACAATCAATAAACTAATAATGAGAAGGATGCGGTACATTAACAGTCTAAAAATCCAACGAGACATTAAAAAATCATCGTTAACTCCTAGTTCCATTAAGATTTGGGTGGTGGGAGTGGGAGGGAGGGAGCCAGATAAATCATTAAGATGATAATAATCACCAAGAGCATTAATACCAGATTTAACTCGGCTTTAAGACCTTACCGGCTGCACGGTTGGAGGCCTTTCCCTCGGTTTCTGCTGAAATGAAGGGCAGGTTTTCCCTGTGTCAGGAATCGGGATCGGGTCCCCTTCTCAACTGCTCAGCTGCAATTTGCTTGGCACCGTCTGGGGCGAAAGAAGTGGCCCAGGAATCTCGCGTGGCCCGTGGCCCAGGCTAATTTTTCGTGTGTGTGTGACTCTGGGGCACAGTCAGTGACCTTAAAATTATCCTGATGTATTTATTTACTTTCAGCTCTTTCCGACGGTCGCCTGCACACTCACATCTGATTCAGCACGAAAGGCCACTTTAACCCCAACACCTGAATTCATTGTTCCCTTGCTCTGGCTTTCATGTGATTTTAAAGAAACGGATGCAAGGAGGTGTCTTAACATATATATATATATATATATATATATATATTTAAAAACTCATAATAATGCAGCATAAGATTCCTCCCCACCCCTTCTTGAAGTATCCGGATAAATGATTAACTGGAAACCACTCTGGCCTCAGCTTTCCAGGTGATAGATCTGGGAATCGGAGATGAGGCTGCGCCGCCACTCCGTTTCCTGCTTTTTCCTGGATTACCCAGTGAACCTTACGATCCACTTTAATGGAATGCAAAACAATTTCGAGGGAATACATCTCACTTTGAAATTTAGTCCCAGCTTTTCAGGGGAAAGGGACTGCGGTGGAGGGGGGCCGGGGGGGGGGAAGAGGAGGAGACCAGGGGGACAGGAGGGTAAGGGAACATGAACACACACTCTCGGTATTTATTCATTAGAATTATAATAAGGAGCGGGTCTTTTAGTGGCGATGGGTAAGACGTTGTCCCGATTTTCTAGGTTTGGCTACAAAGTCAGAGCAAATCATCCTTAATAACCAAGTCCTGTTATAATGAACAAAGAACTTTTTTACTCATTTCAGGCCAGTAGGCAGAGAAAACGATTGGCAGGCAGTTTGATAGCTGATTAGTAATAAGTTGGTCCACGAGGTTTGTTAGTAATAAACAGAAGAAATATTTCTTCTGCTTAATTGATTGATTGACTGATCATATTCATCAGGGTTATCGCAACGATGTCCATATCTTAGAGCCTCGTTACTCAGCTATTTCCAAGACATAATTCGATCTATTTGTTTATTTTTCGTGTTGCTGACAAGCCCTTTCATTCCTATTGCCTCTTGTCTGGGGGCATTGGTGCCCCTTTTCCAGGCAGTTGTGGAGAGCCACCCAACAGAGAACCACCACCACCACGGGGGGATTAAAAAAAAAAAAACCAAACCCAAACCAAACCAACCCAAAACCCCCAACCTAAGACTTAATGTATGCACAGAAAATTGTAAACATGTAAAGAACTGAAAGCTTCCCGCTGAGTTTCGCCATGCTCCATTTCCCCACCATTTCCTGCTGTCGTTTTAAAGCGATCTCACTCATCTAGAGCTCCCGTTTGCAGGAGCACCAGGCTTATAATTACTAACAAATCAAGCGGCTACTGTTGCTCTCCCGGTTTATTGATAAGCTGAAGAGAAATGGAAGGGGGAGAAATGACAAAGAGGCTGGAAGTAACGGCAGGAGGAGAAAGAGAGGAAGAAAGAGAAAGAAAGGGTGGGAAAGGAGAAAGAAAGGGTGGGAAAGGAGAAAGAAAGGGTGGGAAAGGAGCAAGAAAGGGATGGGAAAGGAGAAAGAAAGGGATGGGAAAGGAGAAAGAAAGGGATGGGAAAGGAGAAAGAAAGGGATGGGAAAGGAGAAAGAAAGGGATGGGAAAGGAGCAAGAAAGGGGGGGAAAGGAAAGGGAAAGGGAAAAAGACAGAGATTTCGGAAGGGGGAGTGATGTATCTGTGAACACTCACATACACACGGCAAATCGAGTTGGGGAGCGAAAAGAAAATCGAATCGTTTCTGCTGGGGATAACAAGAATGGGATCAAGTTAGAGCAGAAGGGGGGGGGGACGGGGGACGGGGGACGGGGGGGGGACGTGCTGCGTGGACCCCTGTGCTTTATTCTGTATTATCTCAGCAGCTGTGGCAATCCCTAACCCACAGGGAAAGTTGACATGGACGAAAAAGCTACGGTGGCCTTACAGTTTATTTACATACACGCAGGGATTTGACACGTGCAGCTTCACCCTCTAAACCCCCGACGTTATATTATCTCTGGTGATGCCTGGGCTATATCTGGAATGCTATAGCCACGATCAACATATAGATACGATATAGATAGAGATAATTCATTCCATGGCAAACACTTTTTTTGAGGCAGCATTAGGTAATTTACAGAAGATATAGAGTCTAGATAGAATACATCTCTCTGAAGCTATGAAATTGCAATAGATATGCTTACACCGCCTGGTAAGCCTCTAAAATGGGTTTAGAGCTATTAGACTTGTTATTCGGGTGTGTTCATTCGGTCCTTTTCGGGGAGGCACTGGTAGGAACAAAAGCTGAGGAGCTCCCGGCATAGCTGGGAAGGGAGCCAGCCGGCTTCCCAAAAGCAATTTGCCAGGGAAAATAAATAAATAAATACATACTGGGCACGTGAAAAATCCATATTTCAAAGGTTAACTCATGTAATGAGTGCTCCAAAAGGCCAAAGCGAGTGGGGGTGAGGTACATTTAAGTATTGCACGGGTCCCCCTCTCTTTAGTGAGTTTGGACTAAGATCAGATGTTCGTGGAATTGCTGCCTCTTGTTTAATTTCTCAGTTCACTGGACAGTGACCTGATAAACCGGTCACTAAATATAGCCACCGCAAAGGTGTGCTCGAACCACCGAGCCCGGGTGTTTGTCCAAAGAAAAAAATGCCAGTCATGAAAATCTGTCTCTAGTGGCCCTGCTTTAATCTAACTCTTCATTTTATTTTCTTTTTTTAACTTTTTCTTGATGCTTCGCTCAAATGACGTTGCAGAACATCGTGCATTAAATGCTATATCTCTGTATAATGGGAGAAGAGAGAGAGACACTTATTTTTATCTGCCTATACTACCTCCGATACCCCAAACGAGTGCCTTCCTATAGAATCAATGGCAACCCCCCCCCCCCCATTAATAGCAACGAAAGCAGGAGCGGGCCTCTAACCCTTTTATAACTGTTTCTGTGCCGTTCTCAAACTATTTGAAACCGCCTTTATGAGCTGCATAAAGTGCCTAACTAAAAATAATAGAGAAATAGGAATCCATTTCACTTTCCCATTCCCTGGAGTAAAGCCACTCAAAATAATTTGTTTATACTGGAGCCTATATACAAGGCATATGAAGCAATATGTATATCTAACATCGACATGCCTTTTGGTTTTTAGCTGTTATAGAGCTTTTATTGTGGGGGTCTGGTCTGGCAGTAGGAAATGATCTGTAATAAAACCAGTGAAACACGGTTGTGTCTATTCCATACACCGAGGTTATAAAATTGGCAATTGCCCAGTAGTTAGCACTTGGTAATATATTAGGATACCCGATCTTATTGTTTAGCAGCTCCAGACGACTTAAATATCCCCTCAACCCTAATGGTTTGATTCTCCAGATATGTTGCAAATAAACAGGGTTTTTATGACTTAACTGACATGTATTATAACTACCTAAATAGCTGGCATATGTGCATAATAGAACCCTATTATTTGCCGAATTGGTTTTGCAATTGATTGAGTGGAAATGGGAGCCTCTGAAGCAGGATCTGCTGGGCGAGGGTGTGTAATCAATTTGTCTTCTCCTCTGAAACATGCCCGGACTCTACCACCAGCAACCCCCACCCCCCACCCCCCCCCCCCCAATTTCAGAGTATATTTTCTATAAGGAAACGCGTGTTGCCGCGATTCCGAGAGGAAGCAGCAGTAGCAGCTGTCAGCTCTTATTAACTCCTGCATAAAACATACCTTAACTACGGTTTGTTATCCATTACTTGCAGAAATGAAACAACTGGGAGAAGGCAGCGAGGCTCCCTATAAATTAAAGTGATCGGCTGATTGATTAGAGCCCCTCCTGTAAATCATAACGGTTACGCACAATTATGAGGGAGCTATTTCAGGGCATCCATAACCAAAATTCATATTACGGGGGAATTGCTCTCATTTTCCGTTTAGCCAAATTTTTGTTGTTGTTGTTGCTTCCTGAGAGCGTCTGGTTACTATTATAGGAATTTGTTCGTTATAATCCCCTTGGTTACTCTTAAAATAACCTCACTACTTTCTCAGAGAAAAGAAATATTTCGGTTTATGGTGGACAGAATAACATGGGTTTATTTTGTTTAGTTTCGCTTTATTGTTCTGGTTTGATTTTTTTCCCCCCCATAACGACCTTTAAATATGTGTTACAGTAAGTAGATCAGCTTTATTTAGGGGCAGGAGAGTTCCTACCGCTTCACGGACAGCACAAAATGATCAACGCCATGGTTAGGCCAGATTTGGTTTTTTTTCTGGTGTTCATTTTTTTTTTTTCTGAAGGAAAAGACTCATTTTATTTCATAAACCAGACTTAATAAAAACACAAAGCAATAACAGAGCTGTCTTCTGGTTGCTGTATCCTCCAGCCTTGATACTTATTTAAGACAGCAATTCCCTTCGTGTAGTGAATTTATTCCTGGCTCAGCTTAGCAGTAATGGAAACATTAGCAAAAAAAAGTAAATTTTCCTTTTTTTTTCCCCTCCAGAAAGGCGCTGTCCGTTGTACAAAAGGCATCGGGGGGCTCTGGGTGAGACACAGGCTCAAACCCGAAAGTTGCCAGGTGCTTGCCAATACGTATTTTATTTCCCAATGATCAAACCCTGCATAGAGGCTGTACTGCACCACCCTTCTCTCCATCCATCATTCATGGAGCAATTTCCTAGAGGTTGGGGGAGCAGCACCCTTTAGGTTGCTGGAGGTAGCCAGAGATTCAAAATTCCCTTTCATTTTGCTGTTCTGTGCATGTCAGAGAGATTGTGGTTATTCTCTGCTCTTCCGTAGCCTGACGGTTTCTCTCTCCCCTCTTCCCCTTTTCTTTCTCCAGTTCCAGTTCCTCCAAAATCTGTTACTTCTTTGATGATGAATAAAGATGGCTTCCTGGGTGGAATTTCAGTCAATACCGGCGAGGTGTTTTGCTCTGTACCTGGCCGCTTGTCTTTGCTTAGTTCAACTTCAAAGTATAAAGTAACTGTGGGAGAAGTTCAAAGACGTCTTTCTCCTCCAGAGTGTCTGAATGCATCCCTCCTAGGAGGAGTTCTTAGAAGGTAAGAGACTGGGGCGAGTGCGTGAACATGCCCACATGTGTGGGCGTCCGGGCATACACCGGGAATATTTGGTCAACGGTAAAGATGATTGCAGATGTGCATTGAACTTATTGTCATAGCATGTGTGGGTCACCTTCAAGGGTAAGGTGAAAATATGCTGTTTGCAGACACTGAGATAAATGTATGGAGACTAGAGAGAGATTTGGCCTTGTGCCTTTTCTACCGAAGCATCCCAAAAGGAAGGAACAGAGACAGGGACCTGCACACACTTTCTATCTTTTCTCCTTCTCCTCACACTTCTCTCTTAGCAAATGGACAAAATAAAATGCCATGATGGGCATGTTGCAGTTAGATGTTGCAGGATGAACTGGATGTATTTCAGGACCTGATGTATTTCTAGGGATTTCCTAGATAGATCCATGAGGCTTCCTCTATAGGGCCCTAACAGTAAGGCAATTAACACTTCGTCACACAGGACATTATTGATTAATAGGCAACCTCTAAGGTAGGTAAGTACCCGACGTCAGCAGATAGCTTTGAAGGTAGGGAACCTAGTGCTTCATCTAGAGAAGGTTGTTAGAGGAATTGCTCCCAGTTGGTCTTGAGGTCTTTGCTGTTTAACATTTCTGCAAATCACCACCTAATGTCCCAGTGGATTTTCCTGAAGACCTCAAAATAGTTGGCTTAAGTGTTACTGAGGGAAAAAGGGGCGAGGGATAACCCGGAGGCCTGGTTGCCACTCCATCATATCAAGATGAGATCGTGCATTTAGGGTACCAGCAACAAGAATTTAAGCTCCCGAGGTCATCAGCTGGCAAGAGTAACAAGAGCGAGGCCTTTAAGCTCTTGGCAGTGACTGAAGTGTGAATTGCCAGGACGCCTTGCCTGTAAGGTGAGCTAAGGCTCTGCCTCCGGTCAGAACAGGGAAGAAATCATGATGTGGTATGAGGTACCAGTTCCCCCAAGCCACTGGAAAGCTGAGAGGGGGGTAAGACTTGGTTTTCTACATGTGAGGTATACGCCAGACTGGAAGATAAAGCATAGCTACGAGATAGAAACAAATTCAATGGCTTTGGCCCTGAATAAATTTGAGATCATGTTTAAAAAGTTGCTAATCTTAGAGGAGGAAATATCTTGCCATCAGACAACGTTGACTCTAAGGTGTTTTAAAATGAAGCTGTTGTTTGGGTTCGTTTTTTTTTTTTTTTTTCCCCCATGTGAAAAAATCTGTGATGATGTCAGGGGCTCCAGCTCCGTGTCTGGAGGCGGGGGGAAAGTCCTGCTACATGCAGTCAGTCACCCAAAAATACACGTGAGAATTAGGGTCTCCTAAAATAGATGCTGTTCCACGTGAATGTCTGTAATCAATGTTTAGCTGTGATCCTTGCCAGGGAGAGCAGCAGAGATTTTTACTTACAGCTGCTAACCTGCCTGCTCATTTTGTACGACTACAAATGGAGCAGGGAGAACATCTGAGAGATGCACTGTAGAAAATATAATTATCAAGGTAAAGAAGCATCATTATTGAACTTCAGTGGATTTCTGGAGATGGCCCAAGCCATAATCATTGGCTGCTGCTGACTTCAGTAGCTATCTTGGATCTAAATTTTAGACAAGCTTTTGGTTCGGGGCAGATGAAATATAGAAAGCTGCTCTCTTGCAATCCTGCCATCTAGCCCTATTTACTTTGATATAAAATAGTGGGAAGCCAGTCTGGCTTCTCGGTCGTCTCTGGTTTCCTTTGGCTAAGCGTGACTGCTAATTCTTAAACAGATTTTAAGTAAGAGCTAAGAGATATTTGGGACAGACTCTGATCTTAGGCGCCCAAACTCTCCCTGATTTCTCCCCTGGGGGGGTTACATATGTATCGGCGTCCCAACAATAGCTCTGTATTTGCCACTTAGAGCTCACTCATCCTTTTATTGTCCTTATCAGTAACCTCCGACAGATATTCAAAAATCTCCCTTCAGGCAATCGGGTCCCCCTGTATAACGCACCCCGCCTTCAGGTGAGCTCTGCCTCTCAGCATCGCCCGTCCCAAATGGTTTAATAAGTATTTCCCCCCTTTTCTGTTTATCCCCAGGCACACACATTCTCCCTTCGAGCCTTTCAGATTCCCATCCTCCTCGTTCTTCTTCCTAGTCTGGCTCTTCCCTTGGACGAACTGAGAATTTAATTCTCCTCCTCTCCCTTTCTGCCCATCCCCTCGCTCCATCTTAATACGAGTTAGTGTCATACAGCAGGAACCCATTTGCTCTCTAGATCAGAACCTTCTCCTTTAATTATCTCTGTCTGGCTTGATTTGATTTCCCTGGATAAAACAGGGAGGAAAGCGGGTTCATCCCCACTCCCACCCCTGGGAGAACTTAAGCAAAGCTCAGCAAAGCCGAGCAGAAATCCGCACGCTCAAAGTCCTTAACGTCGAGTGTAAACTCTCCCAGGCTCCGCTGACTGCACAGACTGAACGTTTCTTCCAGGACCACGGCGGGGTTAATCACGATGTTAATTTGTTTGCAATTCTAGAGCCAAATCGAAAAACGGGGGGAGATCTTTGCGAGAAAGGCTAGAAAAAATCGGTTTGAATTTACCAGCCGGCAGGCGTAAGGCCGCAAATGTCACTTTACTCACCTCCCTGGTGGAAGGTAAGCCGAGGGGGGCAGCTCCCGTCGCACCCCTGCCTGCCCTGACCGCGGGTCTGACATTTTATGAACCAAAAAAAACCCCCCACCCAACCCCCCAACTTTCGGGATCAGGTGGGGAAAGCTTGCAGAGGTGAAATCCAGGGCGGGTTAGGATGAACACCAGCACGTTTAAGGATCCCATTCCTAAAAATGAAGTCACTGGCTGGAGTGATTGATGCCTCTTGGTGGCAAAAATGAGGTTGTCCGTGGGTGTAAATGTGGGGGTAAATGTGTACACATGGGTGTAAATGTGTGCGTAGATATGGGTGTGTATGTCTATGTACATATGGGTGTATATGTGTGTATGGGTGTGTATGTCTATGTACATATGGGTGTATATGTGTGTATGCATATGTGTGTAAATGTACATATGGGTGTAATGTGTGTGTACATATGTGTGTGATATGTGTGTATATATAGGGGTGTATGTGTGTGTGATTCTACAGGGCAGTCCCATTCCTCATTGCTATTAATTCCCAGCCTCTCCTCTCCCACTCCACGTCTACTCCATCCTCCCGCGAATTCCCTCCTCCCGAGCTTATTTATGGCCACTACAGGACTCTCAGTGAGGAAAAATAATGCAGAATTTATTTTGTTTTAAAAAAATCGGAGCAATCGAAGAGTTGCAGTGCGCGGTTTACCTTCAGGTGGCTGGAAGGGGAGGAGGAGGAGGAGGCTAAAGTTTCACCTCATTTCAAGTCAACCGATGTTATTTTGGGGTTCGGCGTGTGTCTCTGATTTATTGTTACTGTATAGAAAAGCAAAATTTGGAGCCACTAATATGTTTAGGATATGTGCGTGTTTATGCTCGGAGAAGTTGGACCTGCTCCAAAAAACCATAACCGGAATAGTAGGGACGCAATTATGAATTCTATATATCTGCATCACACATACACACCGAGAGGCGTATAAATAATCCACTTACCTCTTCTGCATATAAGCATGCATAAACATTTGCGCTAGATACTAACTTTTCCACTCTTTTTGATTGAGGTACCGAGCGATAAGACCTCGCCGCATGCCGAGCTCGCAAAAAGTCGGGGGGCTGATAGCAACGAGCTCCTCCCGCTCCCCGCGTGTAGGTGACGCCGAGTGTGCAAAGCACGGCGTGGGTTAGGGCTATAGGGTCACGCTCTAGGGGACGTGCAGCATTTTGGGGGTGAGAATTGCCCACACCGGGCTTGGTACAGCTTCGCCCCCCCCCCCCCCCCCCGCCCCTCCTCGCGTCTGCCCAAACCGGTGCGCTCTACCCATAGAAAAAGCAGCCCCTCCCCGAAGCTGGCTTGAGGTTCAAGAGCTTGTGCGGTTGTGTAGTGATGCTAAAATCTGTCAAGTGTGAGCTAAGGTGTACGTTGCCCTCCTCTCCCCTGCTTTCCTTACAAACCAACAGTTTACCTTGAGCGAGCTCCCTCCTTCTGGAAGAAGCTGCACCTGCTGGAGATTTATATATATATATTTGTTTGTTTGTTTTCCTGCCACCAGCCAGGCTTTAGCATTGCTGCTATCTTACCGCCCGGAGCAGAACCGCTCCGGCCAGCCCCGGCCAGGATTCCCCGAGCGGCGCCCGGGGGGACCCTGCCCGGCGCGGGGTGACCGCGGCGGGGACCCCCCAAGGCTCCGCCGGCTTCCCCCCCACCCCCGCCTTTCATTAAGCCGTTTGCTGATTAGCGAGAAGCCTTGGAAAGCAGAAGATGACGTTGGAAAGCAACTCCTGATCGTTAAAAATAATGTGGTCCTGGAGTTATTAGACATATCTGTTTTGCGTGTTGGAAATCTTCCCCCTGGTCCCTCAGGCGGTGCTTTAAAGGGTTTAATGCTTTATTCTAGAGGGGCTGAGCTATAATCTGGTGGAATCCCCCTAGAGTCGGAGGGTTTTTTTTTTTTTCCTCCCTCCTCTTTTCCTCCTTTCTTCAGCTACCGTCTTCTTGTGGCATAAAGTACATCAGTAGGAGTTGGATGACACGAACCTCTGGAGGCAAGAAACCTGAAACCAGGCAGGCAGGAAAAGTGACGATTAGAATGAGAATAATTATTATTTTTCACAGAAAAGGTTGCCATTAGCATCATCGGGCAGAGAGAGAGGAGTTCCTGTTGCATGATGGTCAGTTGAGAAAGCAGCTTTAATAATTTCCACCGGACGAAATGCCGTTATCTCCATCATTTTACAGATGTGGCGATAATTGCGATAACGATGCAAGAGCTCTGCGCGTGTGTATAAACAAGTGTGTAGATAATGGCCCACAAAGAATTGCCATTAATATTAGCATTATGTCCACATCTGTAAAATTATGGACAGCTTTTTGGGGTATTCCCACAGGAACGGTGTCTTTGCTCTTAAGGGAAGTTTGGATCTTTCTGTCTTTCGGGCTTTAAGTTTCCCCTGTTTTGGTTTTGGGTTTTGTTTTGTTTTTTTTTTTCCCCTCAGATCATTCGAAAGTGTGTGTGTGTGTGTATGTATATGTTACGTGTGTGTCTATGTGTGTGTGTGCGTGCACTTTTCCCACTGTTCTGCACAATCAGCTGCGTGGGTCCGTACCATGGTACTTTGTAGCATAGGCAAACCTCATCACCTGAAAATCTGCCCCATAAAGTTACTTCTGCTCCCCAAATCGGGCTTGTGGCGGGAAAAGCTATACCTGGAGCCTGTCCCTGAGGCGCAGGGGATGTTAGAAGGTTTCTGAACCTTATGGCCCGAAAGAGCTGGTCTCTCCCCGAGGGGGCGGTGGGCAGGGGGCAGGTCGGAGCCAGCCCAGCCCGGGGCCGGCGGGGCCCGGAGGTGTTAATGCTCCTTCTCATTCCCTCCAGGTGAGGCCGTTCATTTAGCTCGGGATTTTGGGTACATCTGCGAAACGGAGTTCCCAGCCAAAGCTGTTTCTGAGTACCTGAACAGACAGCACACGGACCCCAGCGACCTCCACTCCAGGAAAAACATGCTGCTTGCTACAAAGTGAGTGCCAAGTTGACTATTGACTACCCCCCTCTTCCATCCTCCCCCCAGAAAATCCTCCTCCTCCTCCTTAAATTCTTCCTCTGAGCTCGTTTTGAATGCAGACGGTGTTTCCAGTCCTCAAATTATACCGGCCCCGCGGGGAGGAAGGATGCTCATATCACCCTATAGGCAGGGCAGACCCTATAGCCCCTGCGCCCTTCTGCAGTGGGGTTTCTGCCAACACCCCTAGGATGGAGGGGGCTGTCCCCTAGCTACTGTGCATCGTTTTCAAGCCACCCCCAGTTCAGCAGTCTTTATGGAAAAGGGACCAAAAATCTGTATTTTGCTTCCACAGCATGTCTGTCTGTCCCTCCTGCTGCTCACCCCGCCCTGTTTCTCTGCAACAAAATTGCAGTGTCTTTTCCATATGATTTAATACAAAAAAAAAGGCAAAAAAAACCCAACAAGAAAAAACCCCACCATCATGTACCGCTAGTTATCCTCAGCTTGGTCCCCTCAACGCATCTCTCTGCCTTGGGATTTTCCCGGTGGATGTGCTGTGTCAGATGATTTTCACTTGGCTGTGCCTCCCAGGCTCCTAACTGGGTGCTTCATAGTTTACTCAGGTCCTCAGCGGTGGGTGCTGTGTGTCTCCACACATCTCCATCAATCCGGCAAAAAAAGGCAGGAAAAAAAAAAAAAAAAAAAAAAAAAAAAAAAAGAAAAAAAGAAAGAAAAAGAAAAAAAAACCCACCGGCCCAAACAGCTCTCATTTATTTCATGCTCTGGGACGTGGCTTGCCTCCGATGACAGTGTAATTTAAAGAAATATATGGAGGGTTGAAAAATCATTTGCTCAAATTTGTCCAGATGTTTTTTAGACGTGATTGGAATTTGATTGCCCTTTTCTGCAGGGTCAGAAGATATTAATGTCCCAGAACTTTAATTGCTCACAGACCCTGCTTTGCTCTTTGAAGATGTAAAATGTTGGACTCATTACTGTTTGTTCTCCAAATTCAAAGTTTCCTCTCTTGCACTTTCTTAATGGATAATACACATAGAAGCAGACCTTTATCTTTCCCCACCTTCTGAAACCTCTAACCCACTGGGAATTTCAGAGAATTTCAGAGGATGAGAGCTGAACGCCTTTTTTAAGGTTTTCTTTTTTCCTTTCCTTTTTTTTTTTTTTTAAATTCCAGCCCTTTTTTCTTCAGTCCCTGTCTCAAAGAAACTATTCCTTTGGGACCCCCCCACCCCCAGCCCCCAGGGTTTCTACATTGCCCAGGCACCTGTTGACTTGAAGGCCTTTTGGACCAGAACAACGCAGAAGAAAATGTGTGTGTGTATCCATTATAAAAATCAAATCTGATTTTTCAAAGGTGTGGGCAAGCAAACAAGAGCCAGATGTCAACTCTGATGTGTTAATTGGGATGACACCCCCCAAAATAAAACAGGAAATGCTAACTTTGCTCCTCATTCAATGAATAAACCAGCATGGAGTCTCAAAGCCCTGATCTTTCTCCATAAGGTGGCCCAGCCTGAGCAGTCTCAGAGGCGGCTCCATTTTGGCCCTTCCCTGCACCATGTCCCTGTGCCACCCAGTAGCTCTCCGTTCCTGGTTGTGCTTTCCCCTGGGAACAGCATCAGTGGGAGCTGCTTTGAGCTAGGGTCGGGCCTCCAGGAAGACGGGTGGTTGGCAGACCCATGGCACATCACCCTGGTTATTTCTAGAGCCACTGAGCAGGCCTGGATTTTCACCATGCTTCAGAAGCATCCTTGTGGCTGCTGGAGAGATTTCTGTCTCCAGGCCTGGTGTTATCCCGCAACTGCAGAAACCTCTCTCCTGGAAAATATCAACCTGAGCAGGGAGATGCTGGCTCGCCATGGCCAGTCCCCAAGCACTGTTGGGGGAAAGGAAGGTGGCAAAAATGTCCTATCTTTGGTCTTGGGATCAGCTTTGGCCTGAACCTTCCCCTTCCTTCAACCTTGGTTGTCTTGGAGAAGTGTGGGATGAGCCTAACCACCGCTTTTCTCTCTCTCTCCCCCTCTCTTTGCCTTTCTCTCTTCCGCGCAGGCAACTTTGTAAAGAATTTACAGATCTCTTGGCCCAGGACAGGACGCCCATTGGAAACAGCCGGCCCACCCCTATTTTGGAACCGGGCATTCAGAGCTGCTTGACTCACTTCAGCCTCATCACTCATGGCTTTGGGGCCCCCGCTATCTGCGCTGCCCTCACGGCCCTTCAAAACTACCTGACTGAAGCTCTCAAAGGCATGGACAAGATGTTCTTGAACAACAACACTGCTAACAGGCACACATCTGGCGAAGGACCAGGTAGTAAAACTGGAGACAAGGAAGAGAAACACAGAAAATGAGAGAGAGAGAGAGAGAGAGGGAAAAAAAAAAAAGAAAGAAAGAAAGGAAAAGGAAAAAAGTTAAATAAATAAAAGGAGAAAGGAGAGAGATAATCTTTTAAAACAAAACCGTCTTAATTTTAGCTTTAAATATACTGGATTGGGCTTTGGAAGAATTCTATTAGGTAGGACAAAATAATAATAATAAAAATAAAAATAATAATAATAAAAGAAAGACAATAATTTAAGATCAGAGGAGCACAATGGCGCAAGACCAGTGGTTCAGAGTCTCTTGCCAGGAACATGTGAAGACAACCACCAGGATTTTTTTCCCACTTCTGTTCTTTCACGTTTTTTAAATAATGATTTGGGGGGGAGGGGAATATAATAATAATTAATAATAATAATAAAAGAAAGACATGAATAACTTATTGGAAGAAATTGGAGAAACATTTTTGGTGTCAGTGCTTTGATTTCTTGAGCTGCACGGTCTGTCTTGCTATTATTTTTATTTTATTCTCTATTCTTTTTTTTTTTTCTTTTCTTTTGAACGACGTCCTGTCTCCACCCTAGCTAAAACGTTCTTCCAGAGCATTCCCTTCTGAGTAGCCCCATCGCCTCGTTCCCCCTAACTCTTCCCATCTCATCTCACCACCCTGGTTCTGTCTAGACTAGGAAAGGAGGGGAGGCGAGCGCACGGACCTCTCATGAAGTCTTCGACACCAGCCAGTTTGAGCTGCGTTCGTGGCAGCGTCTTAACGTGAGATGCCATTAGAGGGGAAGTTCCAAGTCGTCGTAGCTCAGTCAAATTAGCTAACTCTGGGTTTGGAGAACTTTTTGGGTTTTTTTTTTCCTGGTCTAGACAGACTCTCAGTTTAGATTACCAGCGTTTACAGGTGTGTACGTGCGTGTGTGCCTATGTGCGTGCATATGCGTATGCGCGCACATAACCTGCCAGGGGTGCGTGTGTATCCTATGTATGTTTGTGTATATATAGGTATATACATGACTATATACATATATATATTTAATATGTGTGTATAGCTGCACATATTCATGCATGCAAACATACCTTTGTAATTTAGGACTTGCCTTTGACGGTAAAATGCCTTGGCCATAACGGGTTGCAAAATTTGCAAGTAAGGTCTGGTAAAATAACAGCGCTATCTGATTTCTTAATTTTCTGAGATCTCCTCTTTTTCTCTAGGGAGTTTTATATTCCTAACTATGCCAATGTCTCAGTCCTTAATTTCCTTGAGTAGTGTGTGTGAGAGAGAGCTTCCCCCATTTTTAAAGAACTGTTAACAACAACAAAAAATGAGTGATATGAGTATGTAATTCTTTCTCAGGAGTATGCACTATTTTATTTTCTTCTGTTTCCTAAAGCTTTGCCCGCTTGGCTTATGAGCTTCTTCAAAGAGGACTAGAGATCCCTACACAATATATCAGGTACAGAGAAAAAAAATCCACAATTCTGATATTCTGATACTTTTCTTTTTTTTTTTTTCTTTCTGCTTTTTCAAATCAAAGCCAGTTGTTTCCGAATTCTGTAGGTGCACTTCTTTAAAGAAGCTCAAAGGGAATAATTTGAATGAGATAAAAAAATACAAGTCGAAATCGAGGTGTAATATCGCAAAGAAAATAAGAGCTGTGTTGAATGTTACCGCGCTTGCTTGGCACGAGGGTCTTGTACCCAGGGAGGAAAGGGTTCCATGTGAGCTGGCTCCTCGTGATGGGAGCGGGGAGGGCTTGCCAGGGAATATCCTGATTTCGGAGCTCAGTCTGAGGAAATCTGTTTCTCTTAGAAAGCTGTTTTTTTTTTTTTAAAAAAAAAAAAAAAAAAAGTCTTGTGACTCTTGCTTTAGAACAAGTCAGTGTGGTAGGGGGAAAAGACTTCTGAACTCCAATGTTTCTCTCGGTGGTTTGGTGTGTGACAGGATGTCTTATGCGTATGATTTGGGGGTGGGGGTGGAGGGGAAGTCTGATTTCTTTCCTTTTTTTTTTTTTTTAACATACATTTCTTTGTCTTCTGTGGTAAAAATAATGCCGAAGTGTAAGGATATGAATTTCTGTTTGGATTCTGCCGTATTGGGTAATTGCATGCGTTTCTCAGTGGGGTAGGGTTCGTGCACTAACACATCTTTTTGCTTATGTCAGAACAGTTACTGGGTGTGGGTAAATCTCCTGGAGTCACTGGCAAAACTCCAGTGGGGTCAGTCCCCCCCGCCCTGTCCCCGGGATCCCTGTTAAAGCCGCAGCACTCAATCCCACCCACCCAAGCAGGCACACCTGAACTCAGAATGAGGAGAGAGAAAAGAGAAGCCTTAGCCTTGCTTTAGTTTCTAGATACCATCCAAACTGGATTGGGGGGGAGAGAAATAATTCAGCAATACCCTCAACATCCCCTGACAAAGTGTTCGTAAAAAAAAAAAAAAAAAAAAAAGAAAACCAGCCCCTTGACTGTCACCCTTAGTGTCCTTAGCTCTCTGAGAAATGGCTACAGCCGAGGGCCTGCTCTGCTTTCCAAATTCTTGTGCAGCAAGCGAAGGTCTCGGCTCGGCTCTTGTTCCCTACCTGTGAGTTGGACACGTGTGTGACAATAGAAACCCAGGAATCATCCAGCCCCAAGGAGCTCTGGCTCCTCAGGAGCTGCTTCTCATTCATGTACCTTCAGTCCTTCTGGGGCAGGGTGCTGTGGGGATCCTCATGTGAGAAAAGGAGGAAACTGAGGCAGGTAGCCTTCTCCATGGGCTGCTGGGATGAGTTGGAGGTAGTCTTTGACCCTGGCGGGTCCCTGGCAGTGGGTTTGGTAATTGGCACACCCCTGCGGATGTCACCAGAGGAGGTGTGGATCCCTGGGTGATGTAGATCTTGTTGATTCCCCCACCAGTAAGTTGGGGACCCCCACACTGAAGAGGCCCATGGTCCTCCAAAGCCTACCCCTTGCCAACCACCCCCAATTTCAGCAGGCCCTGGGGAAGGACAATCCAAGCTCCAGTGCAGGGCATGCCCCAGCAGTGATGCACAGGAAAGGGAAGGGGCACGCGTGCGTCTATCTTGGGAGGAATGGCACCACCTGAAAGCACATCCCCCTTCTCTGCCTGACAAGAATATTATGTTTATTGAAGCAGAGCACAAAGTGTTGAAGGTTGCTTTGCCTGCCCGCTGCAAAAAGCCCTTGTGGGCCCAGCCCTTCAGCATCACCCAGCCCAGTGGGGCTCCTGGGTGTGGGGACACCCCAAGTTAGCTCTCAGTCTTCTACCTCCCCAGCTGCACACGCAGGGAGACGGGGACCTGCTCGTTGCCTCCCTGGAGCTTCCGGCTGAAGGCTTTGAGGGGGATGTTGGGGATGGTCCTTCCTTGTCTTTGGGCAGAGGTTGGGGATGCTCCTTCCTTGTCTTTGGGGAGATGTTGAGGATGCTCCTTTTAACTGCAGAGGACAGTATCCCACCACCACTGTGAGTAAATGAGGAGAGGGAACCGCTTGCAACTTCTTGGGGAAAGAGCTGCACACACATATACACATGTACCCGCATGTGTGAGGGCCTGATCCTGCTGCTGCTGCTGAAATCTCCCCTAGGCACAGGTTTGATCACCTGGACCAGGGCCTAAGTCTTGAGAAGGTTGAGGGAAGAGTTTGAGTTGACTCCTGGCACCTTTGGATCTGCCCCTCGTGCCTTCTACATGGAAGAGACAGACTGCAAACACCAGGCTGTGCTTCGCTTGGGCGAAATAAAGCCAAATGCAAAGTTCCCATGGATTTCAGTGGGATGCCCCCTGTTTGCTCCTCAAAGTGTTGAGACCAAATCCATGAGGATTCTGATTCAGACACAAACAGGGAGAAAACACGGCATAGGTGTATATCCACCTCTTCTTCCCCCTAGCCTAGTGCTGGTCCTAGAGGGAAATACCCATTGCTTGGTGGCATCTGTCAGTGCTGAGGACTGAGGTCCCCCAAAAACTAAACTCAGCCTCCCACTGGAAGGCATTTTCCTGCTCCCCTGCACTTTCCCAGCCCAACTACTTGTGTTGGCGGGGCACCTCAGATGTTTATCTGATAATTGAGTTATTAAAAGATTTGGTTTCCTCGGGATCATAAATCAATAAACAGGAGGATTAACACAGCAGCTCTGCTTTTTAACTCAAGGGAAAAGTTTGAGGAGAGACCATGAAAAGTTTGTTTTCAAACCAAACAGGTGGGTTGCTGTAAATTTTATTTCATTCTTAGTCTCACTTTTTTTTTTTTTTTTAATATAACAATTCTCTATTTTCCATTGGAAAGATCTTTGGGTTTGTATGCTCCCTGATTTTTTTTTTTTTCCCTGGTTGTTATTCACACAAGGTGTGAAGGAAACAAGAAGCCAATTTTATGGGAATCCTTTTACAACCCGATGGTTTCTTTAAAATCGGGTCGTGTCTTGTCACACCTAATAGAAATTCTCTGTGAGAAGCTGTTTCAAGTCCCTTTGCATCCCAGACCAACCTCCCCCAAAATCCCCAAATTTGCATTTGGGGCTGGGAGGGAGGGGGGGAAGGATGGTTTTAAGACCTTTAGCTGTGCCCAAAGGGCTTATTCCCTTCCCCTGCTCATCTCTTTCTGACCGGTTTATCACGCAGACCTGTTCGGCTCGGGTTTAATATGTTTCTCGGAGAATTTGGTGCTGGTTTCAGCACTGCCAGATCGATCCGGCCAAACTCCCCCTCCCCTCCGGCTTCCCTGTGTGAGAGAGACCGTAGGCTTTTTACAAATAGTATATTTTCTTATACAAGGGGAAAAAGTGAAAGAAAATATCCCCAAACACACTGGCAAACGCCTGAACATTTTGAGCCAGCGAGAAATAAAGGAAAAAAAAAAAAAAAGAAAACCAACCCCAAACAAATGCAAAGCTCTGAAAAAGTGAATGAGAAACTGGAAAGATGAAAGAAAAAAAATTAAAAATCTCCTTTTATGCCCCAAACGATCCCTTTCACCTCCTCGTCTTGAAAAATCTGACCATGCAGTGAGAAATATCAGTTTATCGACTCTTCCTGAGAAGAAATGCAGAGAGGCATTCAGTATTGAGTTTGTATATATTTATTTATGCTTAATTTAACGGGAATGTGTAAATATGGCGAGCAAGTAGTTTTTGGGTTATTTATCTGTGAATCTATACCTCTGTGAATGGGTTGGGGGAATTTAAAAACAAAAAGTAAAAAAAAAAAAAAAAGAAACAAAAAAGAAAAAAAGAAAACCCACAAAAAAAAGATCCCGCTTGACTAGATAGTATCCTATCTGAATCTTTTCTGTTCTTTATAGACAAGCTGTTATGGTAATGGGTAGAAATTGGTTTCTTGTCCAGTGATGACCTGATTTACATAAATAATAAGAATAAGAATAAAAAAAAAAGAGATTGTTGTGTTTTGTTGTATTTTCCTCTTCAGTTTTTTTGAATGTTGGTGCTGCTTCGATTCTGCAGACGGATTTACTTATAACGCCAAGAAGTCTTTATTTTCCCAATCTAGGCTTTGGGGAAATTCAGGACATGTCTCTACATTAAAAAAAAAAAAAGACAAAAAAAAAGAAAGACAATAAATATTGCTTCTCAGAAATGTTGGTATTTTATTTCTGTCTGACTCAAAAGTGTCCATATTTTTACCACTCTTACCTCTTCATTCTAAGCAGACCTATAATAAACCTCATGTCATTTAACGTGAGCTTTCGTTTCATTTTGCTTTTAGCAGCTGAATTAGGAGTAAACCTTTTTATTTTCAGAATATTAGCCATTAAAAAAAATGGGTTTTTTTTCTTCCCCCCCTTTATATATAATCTTCTATACAGATCGGGAGTGATGTTCGTATTCGCAACGCGGGATTATTTTCTACCTTTAGGTCTACAGCCGCAACACCAGTCATTAGCAAAAGGAAATACCCAAACCAAAATAACTTCTTCCCCCCTTCCTCCCCGTTCCCAAATCGGCTTTATTTAGATTTGTAATCGACACCCGTGAAGAAGAGTTAAGGGGAGATCCGGATCCCCGGGGTTAACCCGGAGCCACTCCGGAGTGACTCGGGGTTTACCCTGCGGTTGGGTGAAGGAGGAGGAGGGGGTGCAGATTAGGGCCTCAGGATTATTTTTTTTTTAATTTTTTTTCCCCCAGAGTTATTACAGAAACACTGGGGTTTTTGCCTGTAAACCAGAGGCTGGGGAGGGCTGACAATTTAACCCTCCACACCCCGAAAACAAACACACGCGTGGGCTCGAACCGGGAGTCCTGAGGGTGGAAACCGGTGTAAAGCCGGGCTTTCACTGCGGTGAACTATTCGAGTTAAACACCCGCGCCGAAGGCTTGTCTGGGTCGGGTTTTATCTGTTGGTTTTTAGCGAGCGGCAGTTTAAGGGGGCGGCAGGAGGGATGCGGGAGCCGTAACAGGCGGTGGGGGGGTTTTTTTGCAAGTTAATGTTTCTTTTGGAGAGGGTGTGGTTGTGGGGAGAAGAGCAAAAGATAAATCCATCCCCACCTCCATCTCCCAAACTACCTCCCTTCTCCCTCTCCTTCCAGCTTGGACTACAGGAGCCGACTCAGCTGATCGCCCAAGGTGTCCAAAATAAATCATCATCATAATAAAAAAAAAAAAGAAAAGAAAAAAAAAAAGCGCAAACAACATTGCAAACGACGACCCCAAAGTCTGTTTTATGGGGAAGCTTTCGAAGCTCGGCTGCCTCGGCTTCAGCCAGGCTTGGCCTCGGCCGTGACCTACTTTCTCTCCGCGGTGTGATGGCAAAAACGCCCGGAGCGACTTTGGGGGGCCCGGGATGGAGGGAGCGGGGGGGTGGGGTGAGGGGGAGCAGCGCCGGGCTCCGAGCAGGGGGAAAACGGGGAAGGGGGGGGGGGGGGGAAAGCAGCGGAGCTGCGAGCAAAAGAAAAAAGGGAATCCTTACCCCCCCCTCCCTTCCCTCCTTTTTACCGGGGCTTTGCAGGGCGAGGCGTGGGGACCCCCCAAACCTCCCCTCCCCAGCCCCAGGGGTGGGGCGAAGGGTGCCCGCGGGCGGGGGGCGTTGGGAAGGACCAGAGACCCTGGAGCCGATTTCCAAAAGCCGGGCTGCATGCCATGCTTTTTTAGTTTGTTTTGTTTTCTTTTGTTTTAAATCGCACCGCCGATATTATTTTTTAGTAGAGCATGTGCTTTGCATGAAACCTTTCAAAAACAGCCCTCGCAGTTCCCAGCGGAGTCTGGGAGGGTTGTTTGGGGGGACGTGGGGGATCAGGAAGTTTCTCTGTTGCCCAGGAACTGTGCAACAGTTATGTAAAAAGCGGATTTAAAAACCAAAAAAAAGAATGCACCAGGGAAAGCTCTTTTATAACTCAGCAGAAGCACCCGCTTGTGGAAACCCAGAGCTCCCTTGAAAAGTGGGACCCGGCGAGACGAGGAAGGGCTCGCCCCGAGTTTCCCAGGGTCCCCGGCGACAGCCTGGAGGGTGCCCGCTCCGATCCCCTATAGATGTATACGTTTATAGTGCGGCAGGGTTGGCCGCTCCGGGAGCCGCCGGTGCGCGCCGCCCCCCCGGGGCCGGGCCCCCCCGCTCCGCCCCGCTCGCAGCCCGCGGGGCGTGGGGTGGGCTCGCACAGCAGCGGCTCTGGAAACGCAGTGGCAGGAAAGAAGGAATATTCCTGCTGATCCTCTGCCCCACTGCATTTTCCCAAAGGTCTTCAACAAGCCAAGATCAGATTCGTTCTTTCTTTATTTTCTTTTCTTGTCTTATCTTTCCTTCTCTTGCTCGCTTGCTTTCTTTCTCGTTTTTCTTTTCTTTCTTTCTCCTTCTTTTTTCTTTTTCCTTCCTTCTTCTTTCTTTTCTTTTTCTTTCTTTCTTCTTTCTTTTTTCTTTCTTCCTTTCCTTTCCTTTCCTTTCTTTCCTTTCCTTTCCTTTCCTTTCCTTTCCTTTCCTTTCCTTTCCTTTCCTTTCCTTTCCTTTCCTTTCCTTTCCTTTCCTTTCCTTTCCTTTCCTTTCCTTTCCTTTCCTTTCCTTTCCTTTCCTTTCCTTTCCTTTCCTTTCCTTTCCTTTCCTTTCCTTTCCTTTCCTTTCCTTTCCTTTCCTTCCTTCCTTTCTTCCTTTTTTCCTTCTCTCTCTCTTTTCTTTCTTTTCTTTTTCTCTTCCCCCCCCCCCCCCCCAAGCTTCTCTCCCCAGCTAAGGTTAAAAAGAAATGAATAGCAGCAGTAACCTAGCTCATCAAAACTTCCCCTCCCCACCGGTCTGGTGTTATAATCTGCTTTCCCAGTCATGACCAGCGGGGACCTTCTCTCCGTCTCTCCCGCCTTGCCCCAGTCTCTTTTTTTAAACTCTAGGTAGTTCTAGTTTCCATTACAAAACTTCACCTTGATTTATATAGTCATAAACATCATTTTTGTCTTTCATCCCTTTGGGGTGAACGCTTTTCTTTTCTTTTTTCCCTTTTGCCTTGCCTTTTTTACATTTTTTCCCCCCTTCTTTTCCCTCCCCACCTGCATGGTATGGCCCACATGTATACGAGACCTCATAAATAACATCTGGTGTCCCTATGATGGAACTAGTCAAATGTCTTAAATAATCCCCAGTACCAATATATTCCCTGAATTCTTTTGTTTTTCCCTGTCTCTCTCGTAAACAGCCATCCATTTCTCCCTGTAGCTGTACCAGGACCCCGTGTCACACACCGCCTCACAGCTGCGTGTAGCTCCGCTTCGTCGTGCGGGGTCGGTCCCCGTCCCGCACCGCTGCTGATTTTTACGAGTTAAGGGGGGGGAAAAAAAAAAAAAAAAAAAAAAGAAAGGAAAAAATATATTTGATCCTCGTTTTTGCCTTTTGGGAATGAAACCCTTGCAAGGAGCCGGTGCAAAGGGCCGGTCCGCCCCGGCGCTCCCCCGCCGGCCCGGGGCTTTGCTTTCCCCACGGAGCGCGGGGTCCCGCGGCCGGGCCCTGGGCCTGATCCGGCGCCCCGGGGCAGCGGAGGAAGGGCTGCCCTGATTCCCCTTCCAGCAAGTCGTCCTGTGAATGCTTTCGGGGGGAGGGTGTGTGTGGGGTGTGTGTGGGGGGGGGTGGGAGAAGGAAATCTCTGAGGTTTTACCAGTTAAGAATGTCTCTATACCCTCTCCTTAAATTGAAGACGAACCCCCCCTCCCCGCTCCGGATCTCACGCACTTCGGAAATCACCGCAATTACTTTGGAGCTTCCTCCAAAGAACGTTTAAAATGAAAGCAATGCGTGTTTGCGGGTGCATTTCTCACCCGAATTTTCAGACACAATAATACTCTCACCCCTCCCCTGCCCCGGGTGGGGCAAATGAAAAAATCCTCACAACCAAAAACCAAAAACAACCCCCCCAAACCCAAACAACCACCCAAAAGAAAAAATAAAAAGGGGGTTTAACACGTGGTAAAGGGTTTTTTAAAGCAAAGACAAACAGCATCCTGAGCCCTGCCCGGTGCAGGGTGGCCTCCCCAGCTCCCCAGCGCGGGGGGGGGGGGGCTGTGCCGGGATGCTGAGCCACCAAATAACGCGGCGTGCGCGGAATAGGCGGCATCTCCCGACAGCACGGGGGGGATGTTTTCCTCGGGTAAAGGAGTAATTCCTTTAAAGCAGAAATTTTGGTTCTTCCCAGGTGATGAATGAGCGCGGGTGGAGATTTACAAAGAGCACTGGGCACAACTGCAATTCTATCCGTGGTTTTACTCGCTTAAAACGCCCCGGTGAACGAAATGCGTGGGGACATTTCTCTCCCTTGTAAAAATCCATTAAAGTACCGGGGGTGGTATGGATCTTTTGCCTCATGCAACCAGCCCTAGCAATACTTTATCTCGCTCTTGCAAAACTCCCGGGGACTTAGCCGAAAGCTGTCGTTGCTTGCAAAGCCAGCCCGGCATCTCCTCCCAAAAGCTGTGAGTCCCGGTCTCCCCTCCACCCTGATGCTGCTTTATTTCAGTGCAGAGTGGATCCTAGTTTGGTTGGGAGAAAGGGAGCTCGTTTCCAGCTCTGTACAGAAAAATCGCAGCACAGTAACTGGTGACACTGGGAAGGGGGTGGTGGAGGAACTGCACACGGGGCTGGGAAGCGTTGTTCGGATAAATGCTTTTCGCGTCAATAAGCTGGATTTTTAAAAATCTGTTTAAAATTAGAATAACAGGAGGGGGAAGGAAGGAGGTGAGATTTTAAAACGAAAAGTTCTGGGTGTCTATATTCACATTTGGCGGTGAACGTGGGAGGGGGTTTTGCTGGACGAGTAACAGAAACACCGGCTTTAGCCTGCCCCAGAGAGCTCATCCCCACACCCACGGGCAGATGAGGGAAGAAGAGGAGTAAGCCAAGGAGAATATCGTTTAAACCCCCCCATCTTGCTTTCCTGGGACCTTGCCATCGCAACCGGAGCCTGGGGGCTTTTCCCCGCGCCCGGCAGCTGCCGGGGGAGGCCGGGGGCGATGGCCGAGGCGTAGCGGGGACCTCCTTCCCTCCTCCCGCTTCAAAGGTTGCTTTAAACTTTAACTTAGGAGTGACATGAGACGAGGCAAAGTAAACTCAGCCCCGACCTGTAAACTCGCGTTTTGGAAACAGCGTGTGGTTCGTTCTCCTCCCCCCCACCCCCCCACCCCCCCCTTGCTCTGGCTTAGCTCGGGAAGTTGAGGCTTGTTTAGAAAGTTTGGAAAGACTAATCATAAAAAGAAAAGGGGGAGGGAGCACTGGTTACGGAGAGTTTCCCCTTCTGGATGGTAATTCTAGCGGTTTATCTCGCCAGTGTGGAGCGATGCCTCCACCCCAAAACCCACACCGGGGCTGGGACGTTCAGCACTTCTAGAGGAGGGGGGTGAAAAGTCGAGAAGGGCTTTCCCCTCCCCCTCCATCGCTCGTGTGTGTTTGTGTACATCTAGGTACTTGTGTTACTGACCCGCGGGAAAATATTTTCCAGCTACTTATCTCTCCCGCTGCAGCAAATGCGGGCGGCACGGTTGTTTGCTCCTTGCTGCAATGCTTTCCCCGGCTTTCCCTCTTCCCATGCAGGCAGCCTTGCACAGGCTCTTTTTATTTGCCAAAAGCACCTGACACACGGCTCCGGGAGGCTCTTTCTGCAGCCTGGGCTACAAGCCTTGCTAGGAGGGGTGGCCCCTGCTCAGAAAGCCGCTTGGACAAGGCTAATGCGAGGCAAGAACTGACAGCTGGGGGGGAAGGGGGGGCGGGGGAGGAAGGTTGGGTTATCCCCAGTGATAGCCAGGGTCAAGGTAATCTCCTGCTCCAGTTGGGAGAGGAGGGACGTAGACCTAGGAGGGAGCTCATCCTCCCCCCCCCAACCTCAGACCGAGCTCCTTCAGCTCTGCCACCCTCTCCCCCTCCCCGTGGGGTCTGCACGGCCCCCAGCCTCCCCCTGCTCCCTCCCGTGCGGGGTGATAAGGAGATTGCCCTGGCCGCTTTGCTTCCCCCACCTCCCTCCTTCCCTCGCCCCCTTCCCAACATCCTGTCAAGCAATAGGCTGTAAAATAGTTATCCAGCCCAGCACACAGGCAAGTGCCGTTTGAGAGTAATTTCTGCCCCGAGCGTTTGGCCGGGGGCAAAGCAAGCGTGCTCTCTAACTGATCAACCTGGATATTTCATTATTCATTAATTTACTGTTTAACCAAATCCCACTCATTATCAGAGGCAACGCTTGGCAGAGCCCAGCGAACAGTAGCAGTTGGTGTCAGGCGTGGAGAATTGGCCCATTTGATCCTGGGCTGTTTTATTATTCAACACCACTGACTGAGAAAAAGGCCCATGAATAATAAAGAGCCAAAGCGTGTTTGAACTGAGAAGCATGACACAGCCTTACAAAACAGCAGTTAGGAAATTAAAGGCGAGGTGGCCCAGGCTTTGCATTTTTTATTCTCACTGTGGGCACAGGCATTGGGCTCCCACATTTTTGTTGCTCCTGTGTTTATTGTTGTCGTTATTACTCTGTTCCCACAAGCGGTTTGAGAGGTGTAACCCCCAGATCTTAATTGGGATCTTTTTATTGCAAAGTTTCTCCCTGCTCTACCCTGATTATCATTTTGGTTTTAATAATGACACAGATTGTGCTGCTTGCTTTTTCTCCTTTCCTTTACTTCATAGGAAATGAGCCTGCTACAAACATCCGATCTGGATCATTTTGGGTGTAAATCCACAAAAACACTCGCGAGAGAAGGTTAACTGAGCACTGGGATGCCAGTGGTGCCACAGGAACTCTGCTGAGATCCTGAAGTACCCTCAGGGGCAGGACAAGTCCCTCACGATCAAGCCTCCAGAAAACTACTACTCTGATGGCATTTTTCATATTTTGACACCAGCTTCATCTCTAGGCACACTTTTCATCACCAGCTGAAAAGAAGAATCCACCTACTAGACGGCGACACCATTCAAAAAAATTTTCATGTTAGTAGCAAGCCATACAATAGGAATCCTTATTGCCATCACCATGCTTTTCACTTTTCTGAACCCAGATCTTTGCTTTTTGTCCCTAATGCTTCCCTTCTGTACAGCAGAAACTCAGAGGTGTTATCTCAGTTACAATGGGATCAAACTGCATTTTCCCAAATGCTTGCATTTGTGTAGGGCACATAAGACTGTCCTGTGGAGAGGTGACATGTAGCATGTCTTTACTAAAAGGTTTTCTTCTCTAACGTGGCAGAAACATGAGGTCCTGAAAAAGAATGAGGAGCAAGCAGTCAACAGCACCTTCAGAAAATGTTGACCAAGAGGTGTCTGCCTTATAATAGTTATCCAAGAACAACAGAGCAAAATAACTTATCTGCAGCCACAATAATTGCACGAGTGAACCTGAAGGATTCACAGCAGCCTAACCCTAATCTCACCCACTTCTAATAGGAGAGTTTTGCAAGACTTTTGGTCAAAATATTTTTTCTGTGTTGCCCTTTTGATCTTTGTTGGTTATGACAAATGCTGTTGTGCAACACCCTCCGATTTCCTTACTTTGTATTATGATTTATGTTAGAAATAACATCTTCAGTGCCATCAAGTTGCGGCAAAGATCTGGCTTTTAATCTTTCTGTGGGCAAAGTGGCAGGGTGCATTTTGCCCTTCTTACTTTTCTAACCCCCTTCTGTCGACTTTGTCAAGAGCTATGGTAGGAGCAGTCATGGTACTTTAGTCCTCCTTGCATGCAACGCTGGGTACAACACACGGTGGTGGGCACAGAACGGGAGAGCCATCCCCGTAACACCGAGACTGGTGTTCCCCCCTTTGTCATTTGTATCTGTTCAGACTCAAACACTGCTTAAGAGGCTTGGATGGTGAAAAGAGACTGTTCCTCCTGTTTGTGTCCCTTCCTATCTTCTCCCCCATCTTCTTTCCTGCCTCCCTGAGATACACAGAAGTGGGATTTCTGACAGGTGGTAGCCATGCAGAGAATGATAATTATAAGACCCAAGCGCAGGTTGTCTGCATGTATTAGTTCTGGTCAGGATAAACAAAGACCTCCTAAATGATTTAGAGTTACTTGATTCGGATCAATTGTTTATTTAATAAAAAAGTGGCCAATTCAACCCCACACCACATGTCTTTTTTTATTTGTGGCCTGGCTCCCTGCAAAGGCATCTTTGAACAGGCCATGTGTATCCTATTGTGGTGGCGGGCACTTATCCATAGGCTCTGTCTCATCCTGCAGGGTGTTTTTTAGGTTTGAGTGGTTTGGTTTGTTGTTTTTTTTTGTCTTTTTTCCCCTACTCCCCCCACCCCCTGCTGTTACTTCTAGAAGAACTGGTGTGAATTTCAGCAGGATTTTATGTCTTTATTAAAAAAACCCCCAAGTCCAAGTCTCTGTCAGGAATATGTGATTGGAGATTTGGCTTCTTAGTCAGAGCCTTGCTTTATCTTTCTAAATCAAAACCTGCTTTAGAAATCACTTCAGATTAACAGAGCTTCCTCTTAAGTCTGGTTCAGACGGACTGTGGGTTTTAAATACTGGAAAAAAATAATAAGGTGTCTGTGCATGTGGGTGCACATGGGTTGGTACAGATGACTCTTTCTCTGTTTATGCCTCTAACATGTCTATACACAATCTTTTTTTAATCTTCTTTTTTTTTCTGATCTTTCATTAACATTCATGACTATGGTTAGCGTTCCTGGAATTGAATGTATCCCGTGAAAACCCTCCCATAGCAGCCCAGATTTCTTGTTCGTATTTTTGTGGGCTTCAGATACCTCTGAGGTAGGTCTTATCGTCAGGAAGCCCGTAAGTCCATGATCACTGGAACAACCTCTTTCTTGACTTTAGGAGGAGAAGGGTTTCACCTGCACATCACCATTACTGAACTGCAAAAGATGGCCATGCAGTCATGCAGCAGAGACTACACGTAGAGGTTATGTGAGATTGCTTGGACAGCAGTGGCGAGTGGTTGGCCATGTGCTATGGAATTTGCTTTCATTACATTTCTATAGATGCATCAGGGGATTGAGTAGGTGACCTTGATATTCCTCTGTAAGAAACTCCATCACTTTCTCCAGCTAAAGGATAGATACGGCCCTCATCTCTTTAGGGTAGGAACTGTCTTTTGTTTCAAGTGCCCAGCATTTTGTGAAATGGCACCTTAATTTTCATTCCCTCTAGGTACTAAAATACAAACCACCACAGCACACATTCTTCAGGAGGTATAAAATAAGGATTCAAAGTGATTTTCTGGGAAGGCAACACTCCACAGGAACAGCAGGTCTTTCACGTGAGAAGTGGCTGTTCTTTGTGTTGCTGAAAGAAAAACTAAAACCCACTCTGCTGTCAGGATGAAAGAAGAAATCTGGTGTTTCCATGCGTGCATGAATGTGACGAGCAGACGTGCGTCCCAGTGAAGGCTGTTGAGAGTAAGTGGATGCAAATGCCAGTGAAGGATTATACCGTAGGTGCAGGACTGCAGGTTTAATCACATGTGATTATAATTGAGTGTGGGGGAAGGTGGGCAGCACTGGTGGTGTAACTGAATGGGGAGTGTGAGGGTGTGATTGTAATTAAGTGTGGGTGTAGCGCTCTGGACATAACTGAATGTGAGTGCCAGGTGTGGGGGACTGAGGGGCAGTGGACCACAAGAGGCTGTCTGCAAGCCCATGTTTCTGGAGCGAGGGGTGCAAGAGGTGAGCGTGGGGGCTGTGGTTAATATGCGGCCTGGGTTTTCTAAACGGCAGTGTTAGCTGGGACAGCCCTTCTGCTGGTGTGGTCAAAGTCACAAGCAATCTCATTGACTTTACTGAGGCTGAACATGCATGAATAAGTGCTCAGTACCAGAAACAAGGACTACAAAATCAGTGGATGTAATTAATGAACCCGAGAGTGAACGGTGCTGGGCTAGTCTACAAAACATTGACCACTTGCTCAAATAAAAAACTATACCTATTTTTTTGCTGTGTTCATGCTCCCAGTGTATTAATTTTTTTTATTTGTAGTTTAGCCTGTAAGCTTACTGCAGGGAAGCCTGTGCAAACAAGGAATTGCCAATGACTGGTAGAGGATATTTGTGGCAGAGGTATTTTCAAATACTTGCTTCACACGTAACACATGTTTCTAAGAACTAAATTAATCCAATCAAGGCAAAGAGCTAACACATCATAAACTATGCATCTAATCAAAACTAATTAGCCCAGCCTGATTTTCATGTATCAAACATATACAATGACTTGTAGACTTGAGACCAAGATGCCCCAAAGAAATTATTTGGAATGTGAATTCAAATAATGACTAAACTGTAACCTTGAAGACCATGTGTGAATCTAAAAAGAAGTTGAATTAATTCAATCCTTCTTTTCTCTTCCAAACTTGTTGTGCAGCTCTAGTTGTTTGTGTGCCAGAATGATTTAAAATGATGCTACCAGCAACACTCTCATTGCCATTTACCAATATACGCAAGCTTCCTATTATTTTCACCTTCCTTTTAACAGCTTCTCATTGAGACAGGCACACACTTCTCTTCACATGCCTTAGGGCTTCTTGACACTTCAGAATTTACCAGAATAGCTATTCCAGAATTCTGGAATAAAATTGGCTACATGGGGGCTTTAATTAAACAACTACTTGGGAACCATTATCCAGAAATAGTAAATTTCCAGGAGTAGAAAACCTTTAGAGAAACAATGTGGCTCAGTGAGTAGAGACATGGCATGGGAGCGAGGAAAAAACGCAGTCTTTTCTCAGCTCTGCTGGAACAGCTGCTTTATCCCTCATTTTTTATATACATAAATGCGGACAAAGAGCCATATTCTGGTTGTTTATTATGGGGCCGAAGTTAACCTCAGTAGATCTTACTTGTCTATAAGGGAGGCACCTGTTTAAGTAGCAGAGGTTCCCTCTTGATGGACAGAGAGAGCTTCTTCCAGCGGCTGGCTTGTGCCATCCTGACACAAGTATCTAGATAGGCTGGATGAACATCATCTGTCTGTCTTTGTTTCTCAGTGGACTGGCCAGGGAACCAGAGGACTCAAAGGAAATGGTATGAGTTGCTTTTCACGCTTAGCAATACACTTCATGACCTAAGAGGCCACATCTGGTACAGTTGCTAAATTAGGCACAGATAAGTAGTTAAAAGATGACCTTGCTACTTACTTGCTACTTATTTTATGCCAAGAAGCACTTTGAGGTCTTCAGCTATAAAAAATCGCACTTCCCCAGCAGTCTCATTGCTGCTGTAGACTTTTCTCCTTCCGTGTCCTGTGCTTCTTTGCACAAGTGGATTTAACTGTAGCATGTTTGACCTAGGGGGGATTCAGCTTTCGTGGTCTAACAGGTAAGACATGAGTTCAGTTCTCACAGTATCCACATCCACTTTGCTCTGACACCCCAGGTGCTTGGTGTTGCTCTGCTTTCATTTGTAGGCATTGATAGGAGGAACACATGCTTTCTACTAATAGCAGAGGATCTTTGAATGTAGTCTCCACATGTAACACTTGCCACCATTTGTAATACAGAGGCAGGTCTAGGATGCAAAATAGCTACCCAAAGGGAAATCATACTCCCTCCTGTTTCCTCACTCCTGGTTTTACAGTGGCTTAATGGCAGCATGCAGGAGTGAGACTCTTTTTTTCTAAAGCCTGGTGGTTTAAGGGACTTTAGTGGGAGACAGGGGCCTGAAATGTTTCAAGAAGATCAGGACACTGACCTTAAATCTCCTTCTTCCTGGGCAAAAGCAGCTCTTACTTCACATATACTTTGAATAAAAGCGGTCATGAACTGGAAGTGACACCACTTGTTATTCAGCCTCCCTGCTCAGATCAGAGCACACTTGCTGGACTGGGCCCCTCGAGGTGCTCAGATGCACCCCACTTGTGAGCTTCAGGTAGGTGTCATGTTAGCTCAGCTCCAGACAGTGGTGATGCTATGCAAGAATAGTTCTCTGATTGGTTATTAGCTTCCTTATCAGTTGCAGAGGTGAGCTCTTGGATTGCACTCCCAGCCTTCTCTTTGAGGTATGAGAATCGGAGGACATGGATTCTTGTCCGACCTGTGGGTGTTAAGTCATTGAGTGCTGAGCTCGTGGTGTCTGATTCAACACCCATCTGTCACTGCTAAAGCTTTCAGTGACATCAGTGGCCCAAGACTGGGGCCTTCAAGTGTAAATTTTAAGGAATGAATCACTGCACACTTCTATAAAGGTTCCTGCTGGAAATGACTTGATTAAAAATAACACACTTAGGAGAGGTGTTTCAGCTCCAGCCAGACCTCATTAACAGAATCACTCTTGATGTTCTCCTTGGCAAGCCTGGCGTTAGGTCTGCTTCAAACTTGTTTATGAGGTTGTTTGAGGTTTGTGCAGCACACAAGATCTACAGTTGGAAAAGTGTCACTGCATGAGGCTGTAATCCTTGCTGTGGTCAACGCGTTGAGAGTTTTATATTTCCTGACCGCAGGATCTTTCCATAAAGTGAAGGGGGGAGGGATATTATTGTGATTAACCAGCTGGTTTATTAAAACTTCTGGAAGCCACGGTGAAGCTTTAATGAGATTATTGTGTCTATAAACTGCAAAGTTTCTTCTGCTCTTTCTTATTACGGGGAAAATAGAGGAACTGGCCAGGCCTTTCTCAAGCCATGTGAATGGTTATTAGAGACCATAACTCTGGGTGTGAATGGTGGCAGTGAGACAGGGAGAGGCCTTCCCGATGCACTCACCAGCTGAAAATTTGTGAGGTGTTTTTTTCCCCATGGTCTCTGGTAGTGTAAACTGCAGCAGAAGCTTTTGGCAGCTGCACGATAAACAAGGGCTGGATTCCTTACTTCCCTGAAATCTCCCTGGTTAACCTGCAGGATGAAACACAAGCAAGTGTTCCACAGGCTGGCCATGACTTGTGGTTTGTAACCATGCATTGCATTTAGAGACCCTGCTTTGGCAGAGTCCTTAAGCACCTATGCAAGAGTATGGTGTGACTTCAGCCTGACCACTCAGGCTACGTCCCCAACCAGAGCCATGCCAGGCTCCCTTTTTATTTTAGAAGATTGATGGAGCAGCAGTTTTCACAAGATAACAGCAACATTTAGTATTTGTATAGAATAATGCCTATTTGGCTTGTTTTCTGACTAACTCATTGGTCTGCCAGGTAGTGGAATGATACGATGCAGTGCAGAAGGAAGAGGTTAAGTGTGAACTGGATCTGAGGAAAAGCAGCAAGGTCAGCTGTAATAATTTCTTGGCCTTTTCATCTTTCCTATAGGAAAGATGGGGAAAATCTTTTTGGTAGGGACAGCTGTGACAGGACAAGAGGTAATGGTTTTAAACTAAAACAGGGTAGGTTTAGACTGGATCTAAGGAAGAAATTCTTTACAATGAGGGTTGTAAAACACTGGAAGAGGTTGCTCATAGAGGTGGTGGAGGCCCCATCCCTGGAAGCATTCAAGGCCAGGTTGGACGGGGCTCGGAGCAACCTGATCTAGTTAGTGGTGTCCCTGCTCCCTGCAGGGGGGTTGGACTAGATGACCTCTAGGGGTCCCTTCCAACCCAAAACATTCTATGATTCTATGATTCCTCTGTTTCTGCTACTAACTTGAAATGAAATATAAAAAATTTACAGGCCGTCCTAGTAATTTCCTAATCTTCTCCCTGTTTGTTTATTATATTATTCTATATCTTAATTTCCTCAATTTCATTTCTCTTCCTTCTTTTTTCCCCCCTCCACTTTATTTTTTCTTTGCTTTCATAATCTAGGTAAAGCAATGCAAAATGGCATTTAGCCAACTGTCATTTTTCTTGGAGAGGTAGAAAAGTCATTGGAAAGGCTTCACAAGAAAGAAGAAAAGTATGCCAGGTTGTGTCCATTCTGGTGATCCTTTCTGGACATCAAAAAAAAAAAAAAACCCAACCCCAAACAGTAGGAAACTCAAATGATATTTCTAACATAAGGAGTTATGAGTCCATCCTCTGCAGCAGACAGCTTGGAGCTATCAGGCCCCACTTACTTGGCACCAGGCCCAAGTGGCACAATCTAGTTATATCGGTATCCATATGGGGCAGATTATTCTTCATTTGGGTGACTTTGATGCAAAAGCAGACGATATCACACCTTCTGGTGTCAGGCCGGCAGTAGGCAATGCCTCTGATAGCCACCTCTTTGTAATCGCACCAGTAATTGTATTTTTATAAACATGTCAGGAGGGAAAGTGGTGACCCTGTTCCGTAGATACTCTCTGAACATCCTAAGGTGCTACAGGTCCTAGGAGACATGCAAATGTTTTTAAAGCCCTGATTAAACATTTCTAAAAGAAATGAGTGTGTGGTCTGTTTTATAGTGAGTGCAATAAAAATTACCGGACCCAATTTATCCTTAACAAATATAGGGCCAGAGGTGAATCCTATTTTTCAGTTGTTACTGTAGCAAATATTTACATTATTTTTTTTTCCTTTTTAGGCATCAGCTCAACAATTTCTGTTTATTTGTGACATAAATGAAGGAGAAAGGATGTTGTTAAATGAATAAGCCATTTAAATACAGACATTATAAAAACACAGAATTGGCTATTAAAGTACTCAGAAAAGTAGTTATGAAGTCTGATTCAGCTTTCATTTCAATCAGTAGCAAAATTCTAATTGATTTCAGGAGGAACAAGGCCTGGCCTTAATTTCTTCAGTGCTGTCCACTGTAAAGTAATTGATGCACATTGCAGCCCTCTTAAAGCAACACTCATGTTCCTTAATTTTTTGGAGAGGAGGACCATCCCTTGTCATTTGGGATGGGTCAGAATCAGTGTGTCATAGGCTCTCTTTTGAGGATGTGATTTTATTATCCTCATGTGTAAATAACCTCCCTTGTAGAATGTATATGGAAAAAGAGGATTTTGCTTTGAAGTAACCAGGTCCAGTTCCGATTATAACCACATAGGGCCAGTGAATTATAGGTAGAAATCCCACCACTGTAGGCAGGGCTGGAAGCACCCACAGGTGAACTTTCTTTAGATACGGAGGGCTAATGGGCAGGAGCTTTTTATCCCCCCTGCTTTGACATATTTGCAGTCATCAAATTTGTACTGGATATGATCTTCAACATTCTCAACCCACTGGAATGGGACTTAGTTATGCACTGTAATATCCAGAAGACTACGGAGTTTTCTCATCTCTTAGAATCACAGAATGTTTTGGGTTGGAAGGGACCCCTAGAGGTCATCTAGTCCAACCCCCCTGCAGTGAGCAGGGACACCTTGAACCACATAAGGTTGCTCAGAGCTCCGTCCAACCTGGCCTTGAATGTTTCCAGGGATGGGGCCTCCACTACCTCTCAGGGCAACCCATCCAGTGTTTTGCTACCTTCATTGTAAAGAATTTCTTCCTTATATCTAGTCTCTTATCCAACCACATCCAGACATTCAGCTCATTTCAAGCACTCTGGGACTGGGACGTAAGTGATTTGACTGTCACGCAGTGGTGACATGGTGCTTCTTCTACATTAGGAATTTTGTGCAGTAAGCATTGATAGTTTGTATTGTTCATTCATGTTGGCCTTGAGGTGACACTGAAGGTTACATTTTCTCATCCTTCTGACACTGAATCTCCACTGAAAGCTAGAGCCCATGTGCTTGGATACATGTGGTGTAAGAGCACATGAGTGGTTTATAAGGAGTCTGCTCTGAAGCTGTTGGTGAGGCACAGAAGACAGGAAACATCCCAGCTCCACTGGTAACCTGCTGTAGTCATAGCCATGCTTTGAGAGGTGTCTTCCACCATACCTGAGCTGAGAAGTGATGAGTGGACCTTTTATACCAGGCGAGATAATCCTTTACACTCTTGTTTGGCCAAAAGGCCAGTAATCACTTTTTCAAAGGGAACCCTGACCTCATATCCAGGGACAGGGTCTGATGTTGAATTGAGGAAAACCACACTCAGTTTTTCACTTGCAAAAAAAATGCTACAGAGGTTCTTTATTTAGAGAGATATCACAGCGCATGTCTGGTTCATAAATGGTAAATAAATCACGAAGGTGGAAGAGCTCTTCAGTTTTGCCTCCTGCCCCATCGTCTCCTTACCATGGCCTCATGTGTTCATCTGTGAAAGACTTGAGCAGCCTGTGTGCTTATCAATTCTGCCAACCTAAGTTAGCATGTGTGCAGACGAGCAAATAAGTGGGTTAGAAACCTTCAAGGATAAGACATGAGGCAAATCAGAAAGTTCGACCCACTGGTGAGGGAATGGGGAGTCTCAGATGTTTTAAGAGGAGGTTTCTCAGTGGGAGTTGCAGACGGCCCAAGGGTAATCATCTCACTGTATTCTTGCACCCACATGACATTGGGGGTGCCTGCTATTGCAGACACTGTGTTTCAGGTGATGTTAAAGGAAAACCTTTTTTTCTCTGCAACCGTCAGGCTTCCAGGGAAGTTCTGCATGTGGACACTAATCCCCTGCCAAAGATAATTATATTATCTCTAAATTCTCGGTGCATTTTTGGTGGGTGAATAACGTCTGTGCCTCAGATTGCCTATAATATTGCATTGTTCTGTTAAATCACTGTGGCAGCAATGGTTGTCCCACAACAGAAAACATCTTCAAGAGGAAGAGGTGTTTCGATCAATGTGTACAAGGTATGTGTACCCTCCAGGCAAAGAAATCGTTGGCCACTCTGTGGGACTGCCCATTTTAGTTCAGGACTGTATATCTACATACAATACATGTTAAAGCCCATCAGCCTCATCCCTTCCTCTGTGTCTAACAGCACAAAATTATTCTACAGGTTTCTCTTTTTGTTAATTGGCAGCAGCTCTGTAATTATGAGATAACCGCTCCAAATGAAATATTTGGGATTGGGTTTGAAATATTGTCTCTTCCTGCCTGCCTGGGGGATTTATGCAAATGCAGAAAAAATTGTACCCGAAGTCAAAAGATTCTGTGGTCTTATCCACCTCTTCCAGGACTTTATGAGCAGGGAGGAAGGTTAGGGCAGTTTTTCATTTCCTATGTGAATGTCAGAGCTCAGAACAATAATGGGGTCTGGAATTGCTCTTCATAAAAAGTATGTTGAAATTATCAGTAGAATGGAAGGGAAATGCACCAGGTGAGATAGGAGATATAAAAATAATTTTCCTGTTACAAAGTAGTTTTCTTCCTTTAAATGGCATGAAAGGCTAATCTGTTTAGTATCCAAGCAAGCTATTTATCTGGTAATTTATTTTCCTGCAAATAAGCCCATCTGATATTATTAGGATATATACAGACTGTATACGTGTTGTTTGCTTTTTTCTTTTATTTTTTTCTTCTGGTTTCAAATGCTGAAAAAAGCGGATTATTTCAGCTGTGCAGCTGACAGTCACTGACTGTAGGTCAGAACCACAAGCTCTAGATTAGGACATTATAAGACTCAACAAACAAGAGGTTAATTTTAAGTGTGAACTTTAAAAGCCTCAGCTGACTAAGTTTGGAAGAAAAGGTGAGACTGGTTCAAAGGTTAACATGACTTAAGTATCCCAGGACAAGCTAACTAGAGCACCTGGGAGACAGTAGTTTTAAAATAACCCTTAAGCTTATAAAATTAATAATAATTTGGTAAGGCTTTTAAGTTCCAGAAGTTTCCCACGGTCAACACTTAACAGAAAAAAGACACCATGCCTAGAATTCAGATGCAGAAACTTGGCAACTTTGTCAGATTTCCCACTTTTCTGTTTGTAAGAAACCAAACAAAACTGAATGCCATAAAATACATGCATGCTGCATTACATATGCAGATACAATTAGTTCATATGTATACTATGTGTATGCATGCACATACACATATGCGTATGTTTAAACAGGGGAAGAGGAGAATGACAATGAATCGTTGTTGAAGAATAAGAGATGCCCTAGCAAATCAAAACTTGCTTCTGGGAAGCATAAATATGAAAAAGCAGTATTTGTTACTGCAACAACACTCATGAGATTTCTAAAGAGATACTGAATATCTGGGAGGGAGATTAGTCTCATGTAATGTTAAATGTCTAGACGGGAGGTACCTACTCGAAGCCAGTTGTCGAGGCTGTTGATCATCTCCCAATAGTCAATGGAAGCAGACAGGATCCTTCAGTGAGCAGTTCATCTCACTTAAGCTAGGATGGATTAGGCCATTTCTAGAGGTTTGCATCTTTCTTCACTGACTATAAGAGGAACTGATTAAATAGTGTAGACAAATCTCTAACTTTCTGATGGCTAAAGTTAAGGTGAGGTGAATTCACTCTTCCTGTGCTTCCAGGTTAACACCTCCAATCTGAATAAATTGCTTGAGTGTTTGAGATGCATTAGGTTATCTAATATCTAATTTAAATATTAGAAAGCCAAAGGCTTTGAGCTTTTGTACACTCCCAGTCTTTAACATTAATTATATTACTACAGTATTCTCCATCATCTGCCCTTTCTCTGCCACCATCAGCTGAATTCATGGGGCATGAGGCCACATTCCCACCACTTGGATAATGCCTAAATCCTATGCCTATATTTAGGCACCACCTACAATCCAATGCCAGATGAAACCAAGCATGCAGATACATGGAGTATCATCCAGAGATAAAGATAGGTGGGATTTAGTTAGAGGTTAAGTCACTTAAATATTGTTTTCAACATGCAGGTACCTATGGGCTCTCCAAGTATTAAATGACCTTCTATGGGAAGCAGTCAACACTGTCAGTGGAGCATAGAGAGGGTGCCAGCTCATACTTACATTTAATTTTAACCTGATACCCCAAAAGCTTGAGTTCAGAGGCCAAATGTTTTGTTGTTCCACCCCTGACCCTGAAAAACCTCATGCACCCAAAGCTGCAGCCAAGTTTGTGTAGCTCCTACCACCTGCCCACTGCCCACCTCTCATTTATCTCTAAATGATACTCTCAGTTATGTGTCTCTGCTGAGCTAACTACCTGCCTGACTTGTGGTCTCAAGTCCCCAAAAGCCAGACTTGCACAGATCGTTCCTAACTCTGCCAGAGTGAGTTTAGCTGAAATATCACGGCCCTGGAGAAGACATCGATCCCCCTGCCCAGAAGGCATTTTCCCATCTTCCGCATAAAGAGCTTTTCTATAGCCTGAGATCTGGTGTGAAGGAGGAAAAGGAAGGAAATAGGGACTTATCCTCCATTCCTACCACCAGGCACAGGCCGTTCTGCAGGGAGGAATGCAAAATTTACGGGACCAGGGGAACAAGAGGGAAAAAAGCTCTGCAGCTGGCTTGTGCACTGGGATGGAAGACTCCTGCTCCTGTCACCACGTATGCACTGTGCACTGAAAAGTTGTAGGATAAAACATGTACGTAGTCCCTGGAGAGCTCTTTACCAGTCCTGATGGTGCCTGCTGACTTGTCAGGTAGCCTAAATGTCATCATTGGGATCACCCTGCCGAGTGAGTACCTGCTGCTTTTTGTGATGCCTGTTTTGGGTGTTTGTAGCAAATGATCTGGATAAGGTTCTAAGATCTGGATCTAAGTGCAGAGGAGCACAGGCTCCATCAAGCCTTTATGGACCTGGAGCTAAGTGCTTCATCATTTTAAAAACAGAATAATGAGGGCACTTCAGAAAAATGCAACTGAACTTTATCTATTCATTTTCAGAAGTAGCTAAACTGCAATCAGCAAAGTGGCACTGGTGTGACATCAATGCAAGTAAGGTCAGAAACCGTTACAAAATCTGTTTTTCAAGCTCCACTAAGACTTTATGATAATTCCCATGCAAATCATCCAGGTCACCTTGCTTCTAACGGGCTTTCTCTGAAGCTGTAACATTCTGCAGTCTATGTCTCCCAGGCCTTGGATTTTCTGGCGGTGCACACATGCTCACTGTTAATAAAAGCAAATGGCTACAGGGGATTCTGAGTCTTAAATTTAATAACGGGTAAGAGTTAAAGTAAACAGTGACTTTGCACCGGCGCGAAGGGCTTTGCAATGGCCATGCCAACGGTGAGCTGCAGCTGAGCAGTCCTCTTGCCTGGACACAGACCTGTGCATTACCTGAGCTGTGTGTAATGGTAGCGAAGGGGAATCCGCTTTTCTCTCTCACCCTCTTCTTTTCCTCCCCTCAACCTCTCTTTTACTGCACCTGTGAAATCTCAGTTTGCTTCCCCCCCCCCCCCCCCGCCCCCCCTTTTCTTTCTTCCTTTTTCAACTCTCCAGCTACTGATGCGAAGGGAATTTCCAAAACATCCAGGATCCCAAGAGCACCGTGCTAGGAATAAATAGCACAAAGACTAGTCATTCCATGGCAAATACCACTCAGTAGGAAGCAGGAAAACTGAAGCAGTAAGTATGCCAGTAATTCCAATCAATATGCCCCCTTTGCACGTCAGGCTGCAAATGCAGAACCAAGTTGGTTAAAATGCACGTCCTGGGACATTTTAACATCTGGAACTTTTTATGTATTCATGAAGATTGTGAGTCAGATTCAAAAAGCTGTTTAAACAAGTGTGTTGATACACATAAGGTTTACTGTATCTATAGAAAAAAAGCATCATTGTTAACATGGTTTTTTGTATCCCTGCCAACCTCCTGCCAACAGGGGATAGAGTGTAGGTTGTTGGCATGCGTTCCTAAAGCTCTCATTGGAATGGAAACTTCCCAACGGTGGTTCAAAGGTTAGCTGGGTGTTTGATTTAAGCCAAACAGCCTTAGAAAACAGGGATGTATTTTTTCATCGAAATGAGCGTTTATGTTGGTAATTCTCACATTTGGTTTTTGTTGTTACTGGAGATGTTTATTTGGGCTTGAAACAAGTGGTCTGGTCGACTTGGTACTAAAAAGAGACTGATTTAATTTGGGTAAGACTTGCATTATAGCAGTAGCTGACTGCTTATGAAGGGATTAAGCTCACTTCATGTCGGTTGTCTATAGATTAGACACCTAGTCCTGGCTAATCAACTAGCAACCTGTTTTAGGACTGAATGAATCACTGTCTGGAGGTTTCTACCTCCTTTGCACTGAACCCACACATGGAAGCTGGATGCCTGGTTTGGTCTAGGTGCCTAACTCACATTTATGTGTGATTAGTGCCCCTGTTAATAGGTGCCAGCGATACGAGCTTCGCGTGTGCTTCAGAAATCGAAGCACCTCAAATCTATAGAGAAATCTCCACTTTAAGAAATCAGTTTTAAGTTTGTCTTGAAATCCCTTTTGGCTTTAATAAGTGGGAGTAGAAGTATCTACTTATTTTAAAACCATGTTCTTGGTGGAGCGGGAAGCTGCTCTTCATTTCATGAGGCTTCCCATCAGCTGCCACGGTGCCGCGCAGCCTCAGATATCCACAGGTAACTGGTCAAATGGGTTGGGATGAAAAATTGTAACCTGAGCCCCATGGTGCCCTATATAAGTGTCTTCTTGGGGGTAAAGCAGGGGCAAAAAGATTTAAATTTTCCATCCACTTGTTCTCGAACCATAAGGGACTCTGTGCCTCAGGGAACCCATCAGGTAGTTTTCTACCCAAGAGAATGAGTTTGAGCTATAATTAATTAATTAATCACTGTAAAGCACTCTGAGTTTTTGTAAGAGTTAGAGGCAAAAATGCTAATACTCAGGTATATGGCGACAATAAAGACAGTGCACACGTAGAAAGAAATAATACTTTATGAATGTGTTTACAGTATCCTCATTTAATATCCATTTGGTTTGATTGCCCTTAAAAAACCTCTTTAGTCAAAATGTTACATTCTGCTAGCTCCTTGTAGACCCATAAAAAGTAAAATGTAATGCATTCATTCTTAAAATTGTTATTTTTTTCTTGAAAAAAAAGTAGTTTTTAATGAACAAAAATCTTATTGTAAATATTATTCCAGAAGATGCTTGCATCCAGATTTCTGGTTAGAGTAAAAAAAGTTAAATGACACCTCAGTGCTTTTTTAAGGTGGAATTTAGGTGTCTACAAGTTAGAAGTCTAAATCTGAGGAGATTGTCCTGGATTCCTTTTGTATGCAGTGGAGAAGACAGGTTATTCCTGAGATAAATAGACCTAAAATAAGAATTTAACATAGCTGAGATGAATCACTCTCTGGAAGTGCCTATTTTTCTCTCTTATTTTGGGAACTTGCGCTTCACCTGAACTGCAGGCAATCACTCTAGCTTTAAGTGCATTAGTATGACTTAAGTCATCAAGACTTTAAACACACTCAGGTAAGATGAATCCCACTTATGGGTTCTGTTTGTTAAATGAGGCAATATAATGGATTTCTCTGTTTGACCATGTTTAATTTGCAATAATTACGTACGACTTCTCACCACAGAAGCTGGGCAATCTTCATTGTAGTTATCTTCACAACTAGATGTTGTTGACATCAGTAAGACACTTAAATTCCATGGAAATGAAGGCATATTAAGGATTCACGCCCAACTTACTATTTAAGAACACAAAGAAAGGCAGCCATACATGACAGGGATGGATCTTGGTCCCTTCTCAACTCCATTCACACTGTAATTGCTGCCCCTCTCTCTCTCTGCTGTCTGAGGATCTTTTCAAAGCTGCTGAACATTGATTAAATTATGCTGAAATCCAGTGGGGTAGCAAAGTGCTGCTGTCAAGGTTTATACCCTGGACGAAAGGTGGGATTTTCAGAGGGCTGCAAAAGTCCATTGCCTTTCCTTGAAAACTATATCTCCCACTCTCTTGAGGCTCCTTGAATTTTTTTTTCAATACTTGTGTATTGGTGTAGGCCCTCATCTTAAAGGTGACTAATGAAAGGGTCCTGATTTTAAAAGAAATGCTAAGCACCAGTACTTTAAACTGCGGGTCTCATTTACCCTATCTTCAGTTGGGCAGGTAAAATCACGGTACTCTGAGGACTTGCGTTAGTGACTCATGTGTGGTCATGATCCCTTTGAGATGCTCCAGGATATCTCAAATGACTGTGGAGCTGTTGGATATGACACAAGAGATGATATAAACTGAGCTCCTTTGGAGTGGAGGCTGCAGACACCTGTTTGTTGAAGTCTTGGACTTGAATTGTGCAAAAAAGGTCTGATATTTCTATGAGAAGGTCATCTCTTCAGAGATTTCTTTAACATCTGCTTCTCATCCCATCACAAATGCTGCCTGTCTTTGGGATGCTTTGGCATTTCCACTTCCAGCCCTAGCTTTCAACCAGCAGTAAAAGAACATTAGAGGAACTTGATGAAGTCTGGTTTGAGTTTAGGTGTAAAAATGACTGAGGCTCATCTGCTTTCTATCTTCTATGAATTGCTGGCCAGTCCTTTTCAGTCAAGATGTTCAAGTGAAGATTACGTACATTTTTAAGGAGATTGTGTAGGGGCCTAGAATAGGGGCTAGGTTAAAAGAACCAGGAGATCCTTCTCCCCGTGTCTCCTCTATAAATCTCTCATTATCAAAATAATGCCTCATTTGTGGTCTTGGATGGTTCTGCCTTGAATGAGTCATATTTCTTTTGATACAGATGATTCATATCACTTCTTGTACAGCCCAGGCTTGATCTGCAGAAAAGCTTAACAGCAGAAAAGCCATAGCAAACAGGCTCTGCACATGCTCTGAGTTTCTGATAATCAGCCTTTATTTAATTAAGCCTCATATCTTTCTTGTGAGGTAATTATTATTATTATACAAGTTGTACCATATTATAAAAAAGAAAGAAAAACCAGAGATATTAAGAGATTGATGAAAGTGATGGGAGGTGTTACTGTAAAGATCTGAATTTGGAAGTGTCTGTCTTACTATTCCTTGAAAACACAAAGTGACCTTTTCTAATGCAAGTCGTAGATATGTGTTCAACACAGCCAAAAAGTGTCTTTGTGCAGCTCCTGTTGCACACCATGTTCTGATTCAAGGACCACAGAGTGCTGCGTCCCTGGCTTTAAGGATGAAACAGTTTGTATGAGCCTTTTTCAAGAGATAGTGATCAGGAAGCAGAAATATGCGCCTTGGTGAGGTTTTGCAACTAGAGACAATGAATTATGCATATGTTTTTCTGAAACTCCGGTCCCTCTGCTATCAAACTGTTTGCATGGCTGTGGTTTCTAAGGCTGCATCCTTCAAAGGATAATCATTCTCTTCCTCTGCCAGCAAACAGGATTATCCGGCATTTATACTGAGGAAAAAGGGATGTTTTTCAATTTAGACCTCATGGTTTCTGCACTCTTGCTGCACAGAACTAAGATGGTTGCTGCCCATGGAGAAGTTATCAATGTTGCAGTCTAACTGGACTCAGCCTCCAAGAAATGTCAGGTGAAAGAAACTGTGAATGAATCCCAGGTGAGGGAATGTGTAGTTAAGCAGTGATTTGAGGCAGTTTGCTAACGTGACCCACTTTGCTAAGGCAGAACCATGAGGCAACATGATCTTCACAGCTGAACCTGGCAATTTAAAATGTGTGTTCACTTGATCTTTTTGTGTTTCACTGTGGACCTGAAATCAAACACTGAAAACAATTTTACCTCAAAAAAAAGGTACAGAAAGACCTAATCATGTTAACTGCGTCCCTTGTGTAGAAATAGTCAGAATCGTATGCACCTGTAAAAGACCTACACCTTTCAACATCAGAGAATTATGTATTTTTGTTTTCTTCTCCAAGTGGGTTTTTTATATCATTGAAACAAAAACATATTAGCCTGAGAAGCCTAACTGCATTGGACTTCTTAATGATTGCTCTGATGTACCAGCAGATATGATCCAATATCAGATTTCATCCTATTTACTCCACATTAATTATGAGGACACCTTCAAAGATAAAAGCAGAAAATTCATTAGCTTTAAATAAGAACAAGATACATAAGTGATGTTGTCATAACATCATCAAAAGAGAAACAGCTTTTTGAACAGCATGCTGCCCTGTCTATTCAGACACCCAAGCTGGTTGCATAGAATCATGGAATCATAGAATGATTCAGGTTGGAAAAGACCTTTTAGATCATCAAGTCCAACCGTTAACCTAACACTGTGTCCTGGTTTAGGCTGGGATAGAGTTGATTTTCTTCATAGTGGCTTGCATAGTGCTGTGCTTTGGATTTACTATTAAAAGAATTTTGATAACACACAGATCTTTTTAGTTGTTGCTGGGTAGTTCTAAGACTGGCCAAGGACTTCTCAGCTCTCAGCTCTGCCAGGAGCACAAGGAGCTGGAAGGGGGCACAGCCAGGACAGCTGACCCAAACTGGCCCCAAGTCTATTCCAGACCATGTGACGTCATGCCCGGTATATAAACTGGGGAAGAAGAAGAAAGGGGGGGATGTTGGGAGTGATGGCGTTTGCCTTCCCAAGTCACTGTTACACGTGATGGAGCCCTGCTGTCCTGGGGATGGCTGAGCACCCACCTGCCCATGGGAAGTGGTGAATAAATTCCTTGCTTTGCTTTGCTTGCGCGCCTGCCTTCTGCTCTCCCTATTAAACTGTCTTTATCTCAACCCATGAGCTTTCTCACTTTTACTCTTCCAATTGTCTCCCCCCATCCCACCATGGCAGGAGTGAGCGAGTGGCTGCATGGTGCTGAGTTGCTGGCCGGGCTAAACCACGACACACTGCTATTGGATTTGCAATTATTTCCTGAAAGAACTTTGAAAAGATGCCTAATCCTCCTGTGCCAGTATTTCCATATACATATAAATGGGCATTTGGAAATAAATCAGTGATGAGATGATAAAAAAATCAGACATCATCTCTATCAAATATAACAACACTAACCAAGTAAATGAAAACAACATTCACCAAAACAATGGCAATAACACTTCGCAAACCCTCCATCTCACATGGAGCTTCTGTTCTGAAATGTCACATTTAATGCAGTGCGCTATTAGTTTACCTATTGCTGTTGTCTTTAGGTGCACGACATTCAGACACAATGATCTTAGGTAGCAAGCTAAAACTAGAAAGGCAGCTTGATCTTCTAATTACTGTATATGTATGTTATCAGGAGCTTGGTGCTTGATTTCTTGATCATTGAAATGAATTTTTCTATAAAACTATGACCACCTGCTGGATCACGTGGACTAAGTTGGCTTTCCCAGTCCAGTTCCCTGCTTACCAACAGGAACATCACAAATGCAGTCATTAGACTCCATCCCGTTGTGGAATACATTGTCATTCCAATTCCAATGAAACAGATGCAAAGGCCCTTTTGTTCTAGCTATGGTTCACAGAAATATCTCAGAAGGAGCTGGCAGACTGGAAATGTGCAGAGATGTTGTATCTGTTTGCATGGGTAAGCAGAGATTCATTTTCCAGGTCAGCATCCTTTTGCAAAACATGCAATTCATATTGAAAAAAACCTAAACAAACTTCTGAGGGCCTTGAAACAAAACCTCATCCTTTTGGCAAAACCCCAAAGTCCTAATATCAAGCTATAAGTCAAATATCTAGAGAGATAAAACTGTAATTAATTCAATTATAATGATGCAATCAATACATTGACACTTTCTGATGTGACAAGGATGATTACTGGATCACCATTTATCTCCCAGGTTTCCCAATAGTCAATGCCTCTAATGAAAAGTCTCCTTTGACTCTTTCCCATCTGATGTTTTAGCTTGTTTGAATTATTAGCTCTAATTTCGTCAAGCTGGAATGTTACAGACCGGGCTGCTAGCATACTGCAAGATTCATGGGTTTTGGATATTGTACCACAGTAAAACAGCTGGAGGGGAGGGGAGAACCGGTATGGTGAGTAATGGCAAATGCATCCATCACAACAAAGAAACTTCTATCAGCCCCACTGGCAAAACAGTGAGTTACTGAACTATCAAGGATATCAGGCTGAGGATTTTGAATGATAGCTAAATATACTTTCCCCTTAGAGGAGTGATCTTGCTTTGGACTGATTATATTTGTTGCTATCAATGATGACAACGAACAGCTGTGCTCGGTGGTAGCTGCTTGTAATTTCTTTGCCAAACATATCCACTCGCAGGACAAATAGATGCATTTTGAAATTAGCAATAAAAAAACATCAGAAAAGCAAGCAAGATGTACAGATATGTGGTACTGTCCAGCCATCTTTGGAAGAGTTCTTTATTTTTTGACTGAGTCTATTTATACTCTCTCCTACATTTTATTATAAAGCTTTTTAGCAGTAAAATACAATATTCCCATGGGGTAAAAGTGCTACCACTGCACAGAATTTCCTTCTAGTCTAAAGCCAAGCCAAGTCAACTCATAGTTTGTCACAGAATAGATCCCTTTCTTCAAAACCCTACTGGTGCACGTACAAAAAATACCAGATAAGAAATTGGGGCACAATAGAAGTTAATGGTGAAAGTCTCATCAACTTCAAAAAGGACAAGAGTGTCAACACTTAACACAGCTCTGAGGTTCTCTCCAATTTTGGTATGCCTTTGCCAAATAGTTTTTGCAATAGTGAACAAGGTTATAGCACCTGAAGTCTGTAAATTTGGTGTTTGAAACAATTATTTTCCTTAGGGTTGAATTAGGATTTGAAATTTTGAGCTGGTTTTGGTTCACAACCCTTCATCTTGGTTTAATAATTTTGTCATCATGATTACTTTGTTTAATAGGTCTGGGGAAGGCTATTATAAATGGTCATGTTAGACACATAACTTTCAGATGCATATGTAAAGTCAGACTGGATAACTGTAAGGATTTCTGACCGCCTTAAACATCTCTTTATTTAAGATTGTAATTCACACCTATCCTCTTTCTCTTCCCATCCCAGTTTCTTAACTGAGAACAATAAAGACAGCAAAATGAGGGAAGACATAAACATGATGGAAACATAACGAAAATAACAGTGAGCACATCTCAGAACTTGGAAAAAAACATTTAAGAAAGATGAACACCGAAAAGGGTGCACAGAGACTATTTCATGCTTGAACTCTGGTGTCAGGGGAGTAGTCAAAACATACCATCCAAAGTGGAGCAGTAATTATGAGAAGTGAACTAATAATGGGCAAATATATGAAAACAGACACTGCAAAGAGAGAGTCAAAATAAACTAGGGAATGAGGTCACTTTAAGCAGCAAGGCTAAACTCAAAGACAGGCATGGCACAGGCCAGTAGGAACTGATGTAACTTTCTGAGGGACAGTTGACCTTTTATTAGCACCACTCAGGACCCCAGAAATCTGTTCCCTCTTGGCTTTTACAGTGAGAAGAGTCGTCTTCAATGCTAAGTCTCGAATGACCTGAATCAAGTTTGTATTTAAAATACATTGAGACCAACAGTATCTTGGGGGTTTGAGTAGCCACAGCCTGTGTCCAGCTTGAGCAGCCACTGCTGTGGGGAAAGGATAGTTGTCCTCCAAGCAGGAACAAAGTTGATGCCTAGTATTATTTAGATTTCATGAACCTTTGGTTCTGGACTTTGCTCCTTGTTCTCTACTGATTTTAGAGACCGCAATCTGTACAAGATGAATGGGAACATGTTTAGGTAGTGTTTTCTGTGGGAATAAGCAAGGGGAGATAAAGAGAGATGGACATACTCAAATGGCCTCTTGTGGGTCTCTAACCTGATTACAACAACATTTAAATTTAAGATAATGATGGGTTGAGTCAAGCCATTAGTAACCCTGAAGGGTCAGGCCCTACTCACAATGTAGTGAAAGGAAAGAAATGTTTAGTGTTCAATTGCTCACTCCAGAAAAGCCTTCATTTCAAGTTTACTCCCACCAACTGCAGCAGGAGTTGGTGTCTGATGATTGCAGGTAGTGTATCGCCAGAAACCATTCATCTCTGTACTAAACTCAGTTACTACAATATTAACAATGCCTGACTGAGGGGTGGGCTCTTCGTCCTCATCTTCCTGAGGTGGTGGAGGCAGTGGTGAGCTCAGGAATTCTAGCATGAGATTCCCTTTCTGATTAATCTACCTAATTTTAGGTGTTTATGTCTAGATGGCTAAAATCCCCAAACAGGCTTGACTGAGTCACCTGGGTCCACAGTGCTATTAGGGTGCTGGGTACTACGAAGTATCCAAGACCTCCAAGTCAGGGTATTAGATATGACACAGGACATGTAAGAGACTTGAAGTCTTTTGATTGAATATCCTACATTATCACAACTGGCACTGGAGCCTATGGCTGAGGACTTGAATCAAACTCTTAGTTAATACAGTCAATGGAGCTTGGAGAGCAATTCATCTCCTCTTAAGGTAGACATTTAAGCAACATCTATTCTAGGAAATAAAACAATGTCAGGGCCCAAGGCTGTAGCATGGTTTTGGCTGAGGTCAAGATGCTCTTGCAAAATCTTCTAGGCTCAGGTGAATTAGCACAGACCAAAGAATTTTCCCAATAGAGAATTTGGATCTGCCCATCTCATTTTGGAGGCTAGGAGAGATTAAATCATGCAGGTGGCCAAACTGTGCCAATTGGCAAAATGATCTTGGCTTGACTCTACTGACTGTATTGGTTATATCTGTACTGACAACGGGAGCAGAAACATCTCCCTCCTGTTTAGACATCTGTATGTAGACATCAAAGTTCAATGTCTTAATCTTGAGCTGAATCCCACCTCTGGAGCAGGATGGGAAGCAGCTGGGGGCAGCCTCCAGCCCAGGCCACCAGGCACCTCCGTGGAGATGGGGACATGAGCCTGTGAGTTGGGGTTGGGGTGAGGATCAGGCCCAGTGAAGGTAACTAGGATTAGACACAGCCAGGCAGGGCCAAGGTCAGGTCTGCAGGTGCTTCAGTTCCTTTCAAGGGGAAACCAGCACTTTTCTTGATCTGTTCAGTCTGGCAGATGTTTGAATAAGATGTTCATTTGTTAGACCTGTGGTCTCACAGTTGCTCTTAACTGGTCAAACTGGTATGATGACCCTCCACCTGTACCCTCACATCTTCATCCTCTTTTTCGTGCTGGGTTTATTTTTGTTGTTTGGTTTTTTTTTTCATTGACCAATCATCTAAATGATTTGCCTGAACTTTAATTTTCTCTTTCTCCTCTTCTTCTTTAGCAAGATCAGTTTGGGGATGCAGCTAACAGTGAAATTCCATAGTCTTGAGTGATAACAGCAAGGGAAGGTGCAGAGCAGTATGGCCTTGGGTGAGGTTGCCAATTTTTGTGGCCATATGTGCTTAGGGTGGCTTAAAGCAATGGTGAGCCACAGCATGTAGATGTAGGATGCTTACTGTGGCAGAATCCAGCTGGGGTTCCCAAGTACTTAATAGTGCTTTTATTATTGCTGGTATTAAGGAATTATTCAGGGAAGATAAGAAAAAGGAGGAAATAAAAGCTAAAATAATTCCTCCAAAGCCAGTCTATATTTCCTAGGCAACAGTGAGGAAAATAATGGAAGTCTAATCATATAATTTAAGCTCTGTTAATGGGAATAGCCTCTTCTGGTAATTATCTCAGCGATACGTTCTCTCTTTTTTTTTTTCTATTTACCCATTACCTTTTACAGTTAAATAGCGTCAGCAATAAACAGGAAAAAATGGGGGTATTTTCTATCTACAGTCACTAACTGAGTAGAAGTGCAAATGAGCAGCTCACTTCTTCGGATTTTGGAGCAGGGATGTAATTGAATTTTAGACGACAAATCTGGATCTGAATCTTAGTGGTAGCTCTGATACAGGGCTTGACTCTAGCTAGTGTCAGAAATTTTAGTTTAGACTCCATGAAGAAATAATGGAAAGTATCAACTCCAAAACTCTTACTTAGCAATAATTAACATTTCAGGCATGCTAATAATCTGCTATCGAGATTAAAAATTAAATTAATTATTCAGTTTACATTTATGCTGAAAAAAAGAAGAAATGTCAATCTCCCTTCTGTACATTAATCTCAAGTCCATGGGACATTCAGAGCTTGCCCCACTGTAATCGGGATCCCAGGCCAATCCATTCATTTCACTGTGGTTGCTCCTGATTTACATTGGCAGCAAATGTTTTTCCACATCACTAAGAGATACAGTTCTATTTAAGACAGATTTATTTCACTGGAAATAGAAATAAATTCCTCCTATGAATACTATATTAAAAAAAAAAAAAGGCTTTGCCTCCTTTCCCTTCTACCCCCTGCTCCCTCTCCTTTTTGTAATGCTGAAGGTAATGAAGCAAAATTCGTTGCTACAGATCTAAACATGACAATTCGGCAAATTTTATTTCCTTAGTTCAGCTGAATTTGTTATTCTCATGCAGTTCTGTAATTGCCTTTTTTTTTTCCCCAGCTATCCAGTTCACACAGGTAGAAGAAAGACTGCTTTAGATCTGAACTTGGTGCTGGAGGTCGTTGGAAAGATTATGTAATACGACTCAAAAAGCTTTACAAACTGTTCAAATAGCAGAACATTTCTAGTACAGTGCAGGAACATAAAAGTGAAACCAAACAAACCCAAACCGTTTTGCAATTACTGACAAAATCGTGCACTGGCAGAAAATGTGAAAGAACAACAGGAGTGGAGCGGTGATTTTTTTTTCTTTTTCTTTTTCTTTCTTTTTTTTTTTTCCCTTTTCTTTTTTTTCCCCTTCCTTTTCTCTGTCTTTTGGTACAATAAAGCAAATGCATCTCCATTCTTGAAACAACTGAATACATGTCCATTCCCTTGTTTTACCGTTTGCCTTTGTATTGATAGCACCAGTAATAACGTTAGCGCCAAGTGTAAATTAAATGATGGATGTTACAGTTCCTTCTTTCTGAATCTAACTCTTTAAACCTTAGTTTAGAAGCCTAAATGTGGAATGAGGGACTATGTCCTGTTTCTCCCTGCTGGGTTCATTTAGGATAAAACCCAGGCTGTCCTGCATTTTAGTTGGAGACTTGCACACAGTGGGGGTGATTGGACTTTCTCTGCCCAAGGCACAACATATGCTACTTCCCATCACTTTAATAGGCATTAGTTCCGCAGACAGCACTGGTCAAATGTACATTATTCACAATCACTTTAATGCAAATATGCAAGGATGAGAGAGAAAATATGTCACAAAGAAAGAATCAGCCATTTCCGTTCCTTTTTGATTTTCTTCTGCTATCACCGTATCTCTTCTTTCACCACATCTGCCTGCCTACGTATATGTGTGTCTATGCAATCACTGCAGTTTTTGGAGGATTTGGTTTATTTTTTATGGAGGGTTTCAGCATTGTCCGTTGAAAGTGTTTAGATGTAAAATATCAGCGCTACGTTTTTTGTAAAGGTTCTGTCTATTTGTGCTCACAGGAACAACACTTTCTTTTTAATTGTCAGCCTCTTATCTTTCAGGACGCTCATCCTAATCCTTATTTTTATTATTTTTGTTCTGCTGGATCCTTTTGTGTACCCTCAGAATCACCTGTGTCCGTAACAAATAAAGCTTCCTAATTAGAATATTATCACCAGAAACCCATTCATATACATCTGCACAGATGAGGAATAGTTTCGTGTTCGTTGCATTTACACCATGGCTTCTTCACCTTTTTTTTAGCTGTGTAAATTACATGTAGGGCTCTGCACACTGCCATTGTGCTATAAATCCCATTACGGTACTGTGTTATAAATGAGACCACTAAGATGTTCTTGGTATCCACCTGCCTGCTGCCTGCCTCTTTATGTCCTTGTGATAGGTCCTGAACAGATAAGGAACAAGTCATACTTCTTCTGTGAGAATCTCAGACCACCCTAAAAAGATAATTAAGACAATTCAGCAGCTTATTCAGAGTATGATGTTGCAAGTGACAATATCTAAGCATTTGACTAGTTTTCATTCTTTTTTTTTTTTCTCATTTCCCTTCCAAGCGCAAGACTTCGCTCCCACCCTGCCCATCCATTCATGCAGGTGTCCAAGTTTTTCTAAGTTACCATTATCACTTATGGTTGCTTCTTTCCAATGAACATCCTACATAAATTCAACGGATGTTTGGACTGAGTATTGGGTGGGAATCCAAGCTGATCAGCCATTTGATAAACCGGAAGGATGTTGCTCTGTGGCAGCCAAAATCAATCTAACCTTTGGCTGCCAAAGTGTTCCTTAAGAGAGAGAGGAATTATTCCTCTCCACCTAATAATCAAAACCAATGGTAAAGCCTTGGCCAAACCCCAAATGAAGTATATAGGTTCATGAACAACCAGGATTACCTATCCGGGCAGGTTACATGCCACACTGGAAGGCTCTTTAACCTAACAGAGACAGAGGCATAAGATCCAGTGATGTTGTGGCTGGATAAATTGAAACCTCAGATTTTTAGCCAAGAGCTCACTGGCTCCATCAGGATAACTTTCCAGGGGAAGCGGTAGATTCTGCAGACTTTTTTTTCTTGTGTTTGTCTTTCCTAAGAGGGCATTCAGGTTCTGCCACAAGTTCTTGGGGTCATAGCAGGAGCTTATTTGGGATGTTCTGAAGTTAAATAAAGTATGCCCAATGTCACAGAACACTGAGGCATCAGGAAGCCAAAGCTACTTGTTCCCTGTAAGAAATGAATTAGAAAAAACCAAAATAATATTGTTAGAGACTCACCTGTGAAACTCAAAAAATATATTTTAAAATAGATATAGTCCCATGAGATATTTTAATTCAGGCAAAATGGTGCTTTCTGAGACAAAGAATTCCCCCTCTCACGCACCACACACGCACACAATGTTCACTTTGCTAGCTTCATTAGTGTCAGTGATTAGGCATTAATTGCAAAATGCAACATTGCATCAACTTTGCTTTCTAATAGGTGACTTTTAATGGCACAGTGCTGTACCAATGGCTTCTAATTAATGTTCAGCTTTGTCCTTTTAAGTATAGAAGGAAACATAAAACAGTAGATTAGTGTATGTATGTTGAAACACAGATAAGGTTCTTGGTGACCTGTTTATAGAATTCCTCTAAAAAACAGTACTCGGTGCTATATAGAGGATGAAACGATGGCAAAAGATGGTGGATGAAGCTTGGTTCTTTTGATTATTCACCATTACTTTATTGTAACCTCACTAGAATCAGTCCAGATTCGCATCACCAGAAAGGGAAAAACAGTTCTGATTTTATTTTTTATACATCATCGTATCGTACTGTTGCACAGATCGTAATCGGGGCTGGCCCAATGCCAAGTACCAAGGAGTCCTGGCCAATGATCTATGTGTTTTCCTGGCCTAGTGAGATAAATTACATCGATTTCATAAAGAACAGCAACAAGGAACAAAACAGCAAGCATTGCATCTGGACACCTTCAACTTCTTAACCCAAATGATCCAATGCCCAGTTACATCTGGATTAGCCAAGAGCTGGTTTTTATATTATTTTCAGCAATCTTTGTCCTCTCTGCATGTATAACAAGGTGTTTTATTGGATCTGTCACTATCTTGCAGAAAAAAATAAAGGACAATAAAAATAACAGTTGAAATTACTATGCTCCTGCTCCTCCTCCTTCCTCTGCAGCTATTTGCTTTATTTATATTTTTTTCCAATACCAGAGGAGCTATATGAGTTTTTAAAAAAGGTTTGGAAATAGCTGAGCATCGCTTCCCCTTGAAGCAATCACATCACGGGCCACTTTATTTCATACCACGGTGTTACTATGCAGTTCAGATGTCAGATATTTACATTGTGGGTTTTTTATTATTAATAGATTTTTCAATTGGGAAAGCCTGTGTTCTCTGAACTTAGTAGGACTTTATCTTTTCTTACCAGCAACGAGTGATTTATGTGGACAGCTCCTATTAATGTTAATGGAAAGCAAATGCGTAAATCTCTCCACAGTAGATAGATAGCAATCTTACAAAAGTGGTCCAAGCAAAGCGTGTCTTTGTACGGGGTCTAACAAGCAATTAGCATAAAAGATTGACATCAGCTCTAATTCAGTATTTATATGAGTACTGTTAATCTAAATACAGAATCAAATTAATCCCTTGTGTAACTCCAGTGCCTGCTTTGGAATTTCAGCACTGAGTATTGTGACCTACCCTGTCTTCAAATGTGTAAGCTAAATGGAAATGCACAGGTTTGAAGGACTGGACTCTGATACCCTGTTCAGTCAGGGGGAGCCTTCTTAATTAAGCCAACCTGTATAGCTCCTGTTACCTGATGTGTAAAGCCATTTGAAAATTGAGAGTTGTAAAGGAGGCTGAGAGAATGACGTGCTTTTTAGGGTTAGGCACCTAAAATACCATCAGGAAGAAAAGAACTTTCAGCAACGTCCTTGAAGAGCTAGGACGGAAAAAGGGGTGATTTGAAAGGGCCTTGCTATGAAATTCTTGTAGCTAAAGGAGCCAAGGGTTGGGTAGGGAAAGGAAAAAAAAAAAACCAAACCAAAACAAAGGCACAAGCATTTAATCAAAAAATCATAAATGCTTTTAGGTTGGATTGCTTTTGTTGAGAAGTGTTGTTTTTCTTTAAAAAATACTGCAAAATATACCAATATGGCTGATTCCTGAATGGAGCTATGTTTCAGGTAGAACCAAGGTACCATTTCACAACATAAAGTAATGGTAAATAATGGCCAGGGGTATACTGGGAGAGAAAATCAGGCTCAAGGGTGAGTTCTGCACAGCAGGACCTTGGTGCCTCCCGTCCCACCACTGCCTGGATCTCAGGTTTAGACCGAACCCAAGACATAAGCATGGGACATAATAAGATATAAACTCATAAACTTCTGTTTACCATCTCAAACAGAGGAAATAGGCTGGTGGATAGGTGGAGAGTATTCTCAAAGACAAGCTGATTAAGCATGGAGTAGATAAATGGACAGCGAGGTGGACAGAAAACTGATTGCACTGCTGTGCTCAGGGGCTTGTGATCAGTGACACAAAGTCCAGCTGGAGGTTGATACCTACAGGCGTGCTCAGGAGTCAATACTGGGGCCAATACTGTTTAACCTCTTCATTAATGATCTGGATGATGGCGCATAGTGCACCCTCAGTGTATTTGCAGATGATACAAAACTGGGAGGAGTGGCTGGTACACCAGATGAGTGTGCTGCCATTCAGAGGGACTTCGACGGGCTGGAGAAATGAGCTGAAAGGAAGCTCATGAAGTTCAACAGAACGAATGACAAATCCTGCACCTAGGGACAAATAACTCCATGAATCAGTACAGGCTGGGGACCAACTGTCTGGAAAGCAGCTCTGCAGAGGGGTTCCTGGTGGGCAAGGATTTGATGATGAGCCAACAATGTGTCCTCACAGCAAAGGTGAACAGCATCCTGGGCTGCATTAGGAAGAGCCTTGCCAGCAGGCCAGACCTGGTTAGACTCTTTTGAAGTGCTGTGGCCAGTTCTGGTCTCAACTGGTGACACCAGTGCAAGATAGATGTAGACATACTGGAGTGAGTCCAGCAAATGACCACAAAGACAGTCAGGGGATCGGAGCATATGACATGCTGGGAGAGGCTGAGCGAACTGGGATAATTCAGGTTGGAAAAAGCTCATGGGTGATCTTATTCATGTGTAGAAATAGCTAATGGGAGAGGGTAAAGAAGACAGAACCAGACTTTCTCAGAAGCTGACTGGGCATGGCCCTGAGCAAGGTGTTCAAGATGACCATGCTCTGTGCAAGGGGTTTGGACTAGATGATCTTCAGACATGCCTTCCAACCTCAGCTATTCTGTGATTCTGTGAACCCTCTGGGCTCAGTTCAGTTGCCCACAGACAGGACCTAGCAGATTTTGAGATAAATAAGGTATTCTGCCTAGTTTGCATTTGCTTCTCTAGGTAGGGTTTGTGTTATATTTTCCAGCCACATTGAGATTCCTTACTTTTGTCCATAAATGCATGAAACTGTGAAAAAAGCAGCTGCCTTGCTTCTGTTTTAGTTACATCTTGGTACCTGTGCCAATACAAGCTAACGTACTGGTGTTGTGTCCAAAAGCAATTTCATCACCGTGTGAAACTCATGACTTCTGCTCTAGAAGTCTTGGCTTGGGTGCAAAATGGCAATGTGTACCATTGCTGTTCCCAGCCAGAGCCATCTAGCTCTTGTACATTTTTGTTAATATGCAGCCTGCTGTAGGTGACTGCTTGAACAGGGGGATGCAATAAGATGATCTCCAATGATACCTTTCAATCTCAACAGTTCTGTGATTCTGTGATCCTGTATCCTCAAACTTTCCTCTAGGAGAGTGGCTGGGAGTTGACCTCATGCTTTTATATGAGGATGGTAGGTGGAACCATATTTAGGAATATGGTTGATTTTCCAACTGATGCTATAAGTGTACTTCAGAGTTCAAGACATCAACTTTCAAAACCGTGGTTGTCTTGACTTCCATTGATGTGAAATCACTGGCAGTTGGGATACCCAATCCCTTTCCCCAGTTACTCTCCCAAGACAGAAATTCAAGAAAGCATGTTTTAAATCAAACTTGCATGGCTATCTAACAGGGAAGAAAAATAACTAGAACAATTTGGAAAAGAAACTGAGAAAATGGAATTAACCTCCATCTTAATGGAAGCAATTAAAGCATTTTATTGGCTGGGAACTCAGTTTTAAACATCATTTACAAGGTATCTGGTCCATGATTCTTATCTCCCTGGAGGGACATGGTGGAGCTGTTTGGTGACCTATGTTAAACAAATCTAGTCCCTTAGGTTGCTTCTATCCTGGTAAATTAAAGCGTGCAAAGAACATTCCCAGGCCCTGCAATGGGGATATCTATATAGCTGCAGCATAAAAATGGTCTCTGCCATGCCAGTCAATGCTTTCCCAGTAAGTCCTGGGTGTGGCTCGGAAGATAATAGGGCCAGGGAATGATCCAAAAAGGTAGATTCAGTGCAGCCACCCTTTTCTGAAGATCAGAAGGATTTAATAATATTGAGATGACTAGACCATACCAGCTGGCCACAGGGTTAGACAACTGGCTTAACTGCATTTTATTTTACTAGTGTGTTGTAGTCCAACTCCATCAGAACAGTCTGCAGGAATCAGCTTTTTGCTGTACTCTCAGGAAAGAGCACTTTGGACCAAATCAGGCAATTCTTTGAAAGAGCACCCCCGACCCTCAGAGCACTGCTGGCTTTGGTCCCTGTTCATCCCCAATGTACAAGGTTGCCTTTGGAGCAGCTTAAAAAAGCTGGTATACTGCATACATGAGGTGTTAGCACACTGGTGAGCGAGGGCGTGCAGGGTCCAAAGACTCTGATTTGGGCAAAACAGAGCGATGAGGGACAAGTGTGACTGAGAGTGTAAGAGATGGCACAGACCCATCCAAATCACTTCATGTCTAGCATTGACCCAATCAATGAACAGGGCTTTGGAGTTAGGCAATGGAAGAAGCAAATGCTTCTGCAGCATCCATCATGGTGAAAGGGACTATGGAAGCATTTTGAACACTTATCTTCTTGCCTTATTCAGTACAGGCACCAAACTGGGCAAAAATACATAAGCAATTGGTGGAACGTGTTTTCTCAGGCTCATTGGGCATATATAAACACAACAGAGTGGTGGCCAAAGGTATAACAGATCCTAAGATTTGGGAACTACTTGAAGCATTTGGCTCTGTACAATCAAAGGAACATTTTTTTTCCTGAGGGCAAGGTTGCTCTTTCCCCTTTCCACATTTCCAGTCAATATATGCCTTAGAATGTTTTTTTTTTATCTTTACTGATTGTATTGATGCTTGTAGGCCCTGAAATGTTGAAGCACATAAGTTGGACATTAGGAAAAATTTCTTCACAGAAAGGGTTGTCAGGCTCTGGAATGGGCTGCCCAGGGAGGTGGTCGAGTCCCCATCCCTGGAGGTATTTAAAAGACGGGTGGATGAGGTGCTTAAGGGACATGGTTTAGAGGTGGGATGGCAGTGTAGGTTAATGGTTGGACTTGATGATCTTAAAGGTCTTTTCCAACCTAGGCAATTCTATGATTCTATGATATTCTCATAGAAATCTTTCTCAAAACTCTTTATCTTCATAAGATTCTTCAGAATCTAAGAGCTCTGAGACAAAAGAGGACTTCAGCCTTCAACGGCATCCTGACTGGCAGTCTTGTGAGAACAAAAAAAAGCAGCAGAGAAACAACAGTTGTCTTTGCCATAGCTGCCGTTACTCAAAATCAAGTATGGAAAGATCCCCAAAGAATATGAGAAAAAGGTCAATTCTACATGGATTGAATGACAAATGGGTCTGCTGGGTTAAGTATCTTGTGTCTGAATGAGCTCCACAAAGGGTGCCTAAGGAATTGTTTAAGGTGGCAAGTACATGGCAATATCTTCTGGGTAGTTCTAGCTTCTGGTGATCTATGGCTGAGGAATCTTTGAGTCTTTCTATTTAATAGTTGTTGTTGGATTTTTCTACCATTTTCTACCTGTCTCAATATTTTTTTAACAGAGAAGACAATCTACTTGAAGTGGTGATAATCTTATTTATTTACAGATGTATTTCAAAGAGACTGTGTCTCCTAACTAAAAAAAAAAAAAAAAAGAATACAAGCAGAACTAAAGAATAGTCTTATGATCAACTATCCTGCTTAGTGCCCTTTGTTAACATCCAATGATTTGCACAGTCTGCAGATGCCATTTTATACCCACTGCAGTAGCCAGTCATTTCTGAAATCTGCCATTTTGTTCTCATGAATGCCATCAGAGTGATGCATATTCATTATGTGCCTTGATGCACCTCACACTCCTGGTTTAAAAAGCAAATTCCAGAAACACAATGACAAAGGAGAACAGTGTTTCTGCTTTCTCTTTGGCTTGGCTGACATTGTAATTGAATTGGATGGATCTTTTCTTTTTCTTTTATCTCTACATAGACTGTAGAAATGAGACTGCCACAAAGTAGTTGAGCAATGGCAAGCGGGCTGTCACAGCCTGCATCCCACCATAAAAACCAGGTTCAGAAGCTTTCAGGCTGAGTTTATTCCTTTTCTCCCACAAACCATCTTTTAAAACAAAACTTATAAAGCACAGAATTAGGTGTGAGAGACCTACTCATGTATCAAACAGAGTAGCATCCATCCAGGGAAAGTCACATGGCAGGGGAAATTCATCTCCTTGTTCAGCTGCCTAATTTTGGTGATTGCAGTGTGAGAATTTGCATGCGTACTTGGTGCCTAAGCTCTCATTATTGTCAACAAAACTTGAGAGCTCCATTTAGTTTGACTTGACACAGATTTTTGGTGCTGCCTGAGACATCCAAGGACCTGTGAGACATCCATGTGGGATCGACAGATATAGCACTGGACTTAGAGGAGACCCATGCTCTTCTAGAGAGGTAGCTCGATGTGAGATGAGACCTAGGGGCAGCTCAGATAGCACTGGATACCTGTGGGTGGGTGGCTAAATCAAGCCCTTCATCAGTGTTGTCAATGGGAGTCTAGAGAGCAGTTCAACACACCTGAAGGCAGCTGTCTACTATTACATAGGTCTGTAGTTAGGGACCTAAAATTTAGATCTGTTCATCTGCTCTGGTTGTCTAAGCTATCACTGTAAGTAATGGAGATTCTGTCCATACAAGTCAATGGAGACTGGAAAGCAGTTCAGTCTACACTAGAAACACCTACCTGCATCTGCTCAGGTCAGCTCTCTCTGGACTCCACTGATGGTATCAGATGGATATTCATTGGCTCTGACTCAAATCAGAGACAAAACAAATGCAGATGTGCACTTCTGAGGCACCTAAATGTAGGTGTTTGGGTCTGAATCCCACCTTCAGACACTCACTGGAACAACATGATCGTCTTTGAGCCTTGCTTCATAAGAAATTAACTTGAGAAGCCTCATAGGAAGAAATGAAGGAGACTGCTAAGACACTGAATACCTCATCACATCCCCACATGCAGACACTAATTCTGCTTTTGAATCACATTCATCTGCCATTTCACTCAACCCTACTCACGAACTGTGACAGCTTATGCTGTCGAATATAAGCCCCAAGTACCTCCCCACCCCATGCCTGAACATATCCAAATTAATTTATTTAAAACACTAAAAAGTCCTTGGTCTTAAATTTTTTAACAGGAGCCTGTGCTTATTCTATTAAAAAAAATTAATCTGCTAGGATGTCTTTAATCAGCCAAGTCACACAAAGGCAAAATAATGACACAGTAACTTTAAGGATCCTTGACTTTGAGCTGCTTTTTATAAGCATGGAAGGCAGAATAAAAAAAATCAAAAGCAGTAAAAACTTATATTATTTCTGTCAGTAGCTCCTTTTCAGAAAATGTTGTGAAAACAATCTCTGTGTGGAGGAAGCAACATACTGAGCAACAAGCCTCAATCGCAGGAAGTTCATTTTTTTCCTTGGCGCGTCGCCCAGTGCCATCAGAACTAATTAAAAACAGAGCCACGCTGGTAGGAAGCTCAGTGTTTGGGTTTTACAATAACGGAGCAGCAAACCAGGGGGACGTCTAATGAGAATAGTTTCCGAGTTTGTTTTCTAGCATTGGGCAACTATGTCAATTACTGGAACTACAGCTCAGGGCCAGCAACCATGCTGAGACGTGAAAGAGTGTTATTTGCCGTACAGATTGAGCTGCTACTTTGATGCATGTGTTCTGCATGTCACTTGTATACTGGTGCAGTTCCTTGGCTCATGACTAAATAGGAAGAGGCTGATGCCACCTTGCTCTTCTTGTCTGAGGCTAGATCAAATGTTACGAGACAGGGCTTTCCCCCGGATCATTAGATATGCTCCAGTTAAAAAATGAAATATGTCCTCTTGTAAGGATTATACTTATAATGAAGGATCTGACTTGCAAAAGGAATTATCAGCCAGGGACTTAACCCTTTGAGGGTTAGAGGAAAAGACAGGTTGACCTGAATATTTTGAAAGCAACCCCCATGACTCAAACAATCCCTCTCCCAAACAAAAGTAATAAAAAAATGCATTTTAAACAAACACACAGCTGCAAAATCCCACAGATGAAATTCTTACCCTTACAAATAGCCTGTTTAATATAATGTCTGTGGAGTTAATGTATATATTAAATATTTTATGCTCTTATTTTAGGATTATTATTAATTTTATGAGCAAAGAAAACAGCCGTGAGAGAGGACAACAGGCTCCAGTTAAGGAAAAGTTTGCTGCAGAGTTGAAGGAAATAACTTGTTCTCTGTATCCACTGGGAATAGGATGGGAAGCAACGGGCTTAAACTGTAGCAAGGAAGATTGAGGTTAGTCATTAGGTAAACTTTCTAAGTGTAGGCTCCCACTGCCTGGGGAGGTGGTGGAACCTCCATCACTGGAAGGGTTTAAGAGTAGGTGAAACAAACATATGTCATAAACAGTTTGCTATAGAAGATCCTGCCTTGTGGGAGGAAAATGGACTAAACAATCTCCTGAGGTCCTTTCCAGCCCTATTCTCCCCACCTATTTTTACATATTGCACCTGAACCTCCACAAGTGAAAGCTATGATAAAATAACACCACTTTGCCTCTCAGGAGCAGCCTCTACCTTAAAGTGCTAAAATTAAAGATTTTCATGCCTTATACTGAAATGCTTTCCTCTCTGGTTTAATACATAAGGTTCATCTTTGTGCAGAAAATTAATTAAGGCCAGCAGCAAACTAATCAAGGCCAGAATATGAGTCCAGACCTTGCAATTAGGTCAACCATACTGTTAAATTTCTTGTTTGGTTCACAGTTTAGGCCAGTTGGTGCTTCTCCAGAGAGTGCCTGGGCCTGCATCAAGGATGGCACTGTCCAGGGGCTGTTCCCAAGAGACAGCTTGCATGCAGCAACCTGTTTAGACGTAAGAGTTTAGCCATGGATACAAGCTACACTGTGCCAGCTGGCTTCAAGGTAGATAGCTGTTCCTGTCCCCTTTTATTTACTACTATAGATGCTGATGTACTTGTTTAAGAAGACAAAAGGTAAAGTCAACAGCTGAAACCATGAAACACCAGTATTTAACTCTGTGTATCAAGATAACTCTGTATCAAGAGCACAGAGTTAATGGAAATAGTTGAGAAGAAATAAGTTATATGGTCAAATGAAGCACTAACCTGGGACACTGAAGAACAGTTTTCTTCTCCATGCAGGGAGGCCATGGATCCATAACTTCTGTGTCAGTTCTAACGGAAAATGTCTTATGCCATCTTTGCAAAGGATGCTGAGATGTTATCAGAGTTATGTAAGACCTGTCTGCTCTCATCATTACTATATACTCATAGTAACTGGGATTAGTAGGCTTACTACCCATTGTAAACTAGTATCTCTAGCCACCTAACTTTTGAAATAATTCAATCTGCTTTATTCAGCCTTGGCACAACATTTTTTTTATTGCTAAGTAAACGTTAGTTAGGTATATTCTGAAAATTTTATTACCACTGCAGTTTTGTTTGTGTCCTTGTTGCTTTCTTGTGTTACACAATTGGCATTTGTTTCGTGTAGCACCTTCTGGTGTCTTAGGCTGAAATGCAGAAACATGGCTAAGATTCCAAATAACATTGTAGGTTCACTGCTGTAAGCTTGCTTTGCAATGTATTTATCATCGTTGTTATTGGTCATTGGTGGCTTTCTCTTGACTCTGTGGGTCACCTACTGTATTGCCCTCCAAAGTCCTCCTGCATGCATGTCTTCTTCCATTTGTGCTACAGGCAAGACACAAATCTCTTTGCTCTCAGGATGGTAATCACTTTTACTAATTATACACTCTCCATTGACTAGAGAGAGTGCCCAGGTTTAAACCTAGCTGTTTAAACTAGTTTCCTAACTGTATGTTCAACTTAGACAATGTGAATCCTGGTTGATGTCCTGTTGTACTCCTAAACAGTATAATAATATGAGTAAATGAGACCTTGTAGCCATGAGACTAAATTATATCCAGGCAGTGGGACTCATCTTTTTTTCTATTTACTTTTACTCCTGTTATCTTAGACAGGATTGGTGGGGCAAAGCTGTAGATACTGTAGGAACTTCCCAAAGACAAAGGAGTGACTGCAAAACGAATGGTGTTGTTTTCATGACCTGATTTAGGCTTCCAGTTCTACTAACAAAACCTAATGTCTTCAGAGGGAATTTTATACAAGTGTATGAGAGACTCATTTGTATCAGACTCATTTTTTTAACGGCAAATATTGCATGTTATCTTACAGGTATTCAATCTCACTATTTTATCACCTTACTTCTGTTCTAGCATGAGATAAGCTAAGACATATTTCTCTGCATTTACAGAAGGTGAAAAAATGTAATTATATACCATGACTCAGTTAACATAACACACCCATAAACCTCTTCTTATACCCCAGTGCTTATTCTTTCACTGCCTGTTCAGCTCATTTGTTAACTGATACCATCATCGATGTCAAGAACTTTGAGCAAAGCCACAGCTTTCATTTAAACAAGAAGTTGGTCTCTTGCCTGTATGTTTGACTGACCTTTTATTACTTCAGTAAAGGTCTGGGTCCCAATTCACCATGAAAGTAAACAGATACAATTGTGTTGACTTCAGTGGAATTGCACACACTTAAGCCAACGGTGAATTTGGACCTCGGTAACTGCATTTCCTTTTATAAGGCTGGTGGATGAGTGCTTGGGGAACAGTTAGGTTGTCAAATAAAGGCAATAGCTATATCTTTCTAGACTGTATTTATAGTGTACTCTTCCTACCAGGCTTTGCCCTGCTGAAGCCAGTTGTTCCAGGTTTTATTTCAGTCCGATCAGAGAAAATGAGAAATGATTAAGGGTGAAACATGAGGCATCATAAAAATGATGTTACTAACTGATTGCAGCATGATGATCTTGGTATAAAACAAATCAAAAAGCCGCTGAAGCCTTTCTACCTTCCCTGGTCATTCTTGCTTTCTTCAAATCATGCTGATTACTGTGGTTAAACCAAGTTGTCTTTTTTTCTTTCTTTTTCTATTGATTGCAGGTCAATGGCGAATTTGGCTAAGCCAAAAAAAAAAAAAAAAAAAAGATAGAGCCATTTTGGACTGAATTAAAAGTTAAATTTCAGGTTGAAATTCCTTAAATAAAAGCAGTGGCTCATTTCTTTGATTATATCTATTGCAGAAAATTAAACAGTACCAAAGCTCAGATTCAGGCACCAGAACTCATTATGATCCCTGGTACAGTTTTGTTCAGGGAAAATTAGCACTATTTAAACAATTCCCAGGCACGGTTCATGTGCTGGGGTGGACCTAAAACTATTCCTAGCAAGCAGGCTAGAGGCAGACACAGTCATGTGAGGCTATGAATAATATGGAAGTGACCAGATCATGCAGTTGGCCAGAAAGCAGAACCTGGCATTATTTAGCTTACTGGTATATACATAAACTTTGTGGCCGAGTTAGGATATTTGGGCTCAATCCTCCTGTCTATTTATGAAAGAGGATTATTTTACCCTCTCAGGACAGAAGCCCACTCATGGAGTGATAGTTTATCTTTGAGGATGGATCCATCCGTTCTCTCAGCTTAAGCTGTTCTTTATATATGCAATAATGTATATTGATTGTGCCAGGGAAAGAGAGACAACTGATGGGGGTTTTTGGCATAAGAATGTTTAGTCTCTATCAATCCAGGGAAAGCACTCTGTCTGTCCCATCCCGTCCCATCCCATCCCATCCCATCCCATCCCATCCCATCCCATCCCATCCATCTTTCTGGTACTCTTGACTGCAGAAGTAGGTTTGACTCGTGGCATGGTTAGACAAAGGTCTGGTCTGAGTGAACCGAGAGGTCTCCAATCATGCCCTCCAATTATCTGTGAAATTTGATGCGTCTCACGTACTCCCCCCTGCCCCCCCGCCCCCCCACTCCTTAACCACCTGTGAAGTCCAGCCATCCCTCATGGAGGTCCCATCCCTGTAACTTTTCTCAGCTTTTTACACTGCTAGCAGTCACAGCTAGCAGCTTCTCATGTCATGCCCTGTAGCTTCACATGGCCTGTTCAACAGCTTTGTCATGTCCCTCAGACTTATTAAGGGACAAGTTTCCTGTCTAACCAATAATCCAGGTTCCTGCTGTAGTCAATAGACTGTATCTCCAGAAAACAGGATGAAAATTGTTCTCTGCATTGGTTATAGAAAAAAAAACATGACTAAATTTAGATGAGCTCAATTTGACTTAATGTATCTCCTCTGCCATAATCAGGAAAACCTGCTTTGGTTCTGCCTAGTTAAGACCAAACTTCCAGAATGGCTGGAAGTTCAACACTGAGGCACTTCAGCTAAGTATTCAAGTAACAACTGAACCTAGACCTGGATGCAGTCTAGCCATATTAATGTGATGTTAAGACAACTCTGATCTACCAAACGGGGCTTAGTAACTCAGGTTTGACATCGAGTTTAAATAGCTATTTTGCTTCTAGTCCATGCAATGCTGTACCGGTTCAGGCATGGCTGCACTGCAATTTATCTTGTGAAGTCCTGCTGAACAGGAGATAAAAGTGACCCTGCAGCTTATTCATTAGAGACCTTCACTTTTTGAAGACATTAATTCCTATAGGAAACTCATCCACTCTGATATGTGGTAATGATGTTCATGTTACTATAGATTTTGGGAGGTTCAGGATAAACTTTACGTACAGTACTTCAGTTCAAAACACATTGACTGCATTACTCTTTCATTGCCTCCTCTGTCCCCCCCCAGTGCTAAGAACTAGTTTAGAAGTGATCTGTCTATGTGGTTCAATTTTTAATGAACACTCTTTTGCTGTGAGATAGGATCACCAAAACTGACTTTCAGTTTCACTTGCTAGGACAGGAATAGTTGCTTTCTCAGATTTTTTTTTTTATTTAATTTTCTGGATGTTATCAGACACAACTTTTCTCCCTAGTGAATAGTGTATTTACTTATTTTAAAAAAAACAGACCACTTTTCAATAAGTACTGTTCTTTGAATTATGCAAAACACAGAAATCAAGCTGGTTCATGTCCTGGATGAATCAACTGTTGTGTTTTAAGACTGAAAGAAGCGGGTGCCCAGGTAGGTGAGTGGAGACAGTTTGATGGAGAAATTCTGCATTACTCTTTGGTACCAAGGAGATAACTTGGGAGACAGCGATCAGAGGGAAATGGGAAAAGGAAATACAGTCTTGTTGGCAGGCAGACTAGAGAACTGGGTACCAGGAGTGGAATTAATCTCACTTAACTTTGCAACATACGTGTTTTATCTCTGAGCCAGTTGTCCTGAATTCCCTCCACAGCTAATGACCAAAATAAAAGGAACTGTGCCCTAGAATAGCTTTTTTTATGCTGTAACACTCTGTTGTCCTGCACCTGGGTCGGGGCAACCCCCGATACCAATACTGGGTGGATGAAGGGATTGAGAGCAGCCCTGCCAAGAGGGACTGGGGGTGCTGGTGGATGAAAATCTGTACGTGAGCCAGCAATGTGCACTGGCAGCCCAGAAGGCCAACCGTACCCTAGGCTGCATCAAAAGAAATGTGGCCAGCAGGTCAAAGGAGGGGATTCTGCCCCTCTGCTCCGCTCTGGTGAGACCCCACCTGGAGTACTGTGTCCAACTCTGGAGCCCTCAGCACAGGGAAGACATGGACCTGCTGGAGTGGGTCTAGAGGAGGCCACCAAAATGGTCAGAGGGATCGAAAAGCTCTCATGAATAAAGGCTAAGAAAGTTGAGTTTATTGAGCCTGGAGAAGAGAAGGCTGTGGGGAAACCTTATTGCAGCCTTTCAGTACTTAAAGAGGGCTTATAAGAAAGATGAGGACAGACTTTTTAGTAGGGCCTATAGCGATAGGACAAGGGGTAATGGTTTTAAACTAAAAGAGGGGAGACTCAGACTAGATATAAGGAGGAAATTCTTTATGATGAGGGTGGTGAAACACTGACACAGGCTGCCTAGAGAGGTGGTTGATGTACCATCCCTGGAGACATTCAAGGTCAGGTTGGATGGGGCTTTGAGCAACGTGATCCAGTTGGAGATGTCTCTGCTCATTGCAGGAGGGTTGGACTAGATGACCGTCCCAACCTAAACCATTCTATGATTCTTGGATTCTTGGATTCTAGGATTCTATAAAAAGAACCCGGATTACTAAAATTCTTGCTAGTTTTGGTAACATGAATCCAAAGTTTGACATCTGGCCACAGAGCTAAGGCACACAAGTGGGAAGTTTAAACTCAGGAAAGGTGGTAAACTTGAAAGTGTGATCCAAGCAAGAAAGCAATAGAGACAATAGAGCAGACAAGGGAAGCAATTGCATGTCAGAGGTTCAGTAGATTAGGGGAAAAGTAACAAGGGTTGACGTAAAGCACCAACACATAAAATACTGTCCAGGCAGTGTCAAACTAGTTGAACAAAGCAGATTGGCTGTGTTATACTCTATACCTGCTCCACAAAGTGGTGAGACAGGTAAACTATTAGTCTGGCTATTTCTGGACATAGAAAACAAATTTTAATTATAATACTACTACTACTACCCCCCCATAACCAACAAAAATCCCAGTCTTCCCTTCCTTTGCTGAACTGAGACTCTTGCTTAATAGCAGAAGAGGGATTTCAGGGGAACATGGCAGCAGCTAGCATTGTTTGTTTTCCACTGTAATTTTAACCAAATGTTTCTTTCAGGCAAGGTATTTCTCCAAGGACATTGCTAGAACTCCAGACTATTCTCAAGAAAGGAAAAAATAGTCAAAGCTGAAATGTAAAGAAGAGATGGATGAAGACAAATGCATTTGGGCTGGCTATATTCAATGGAAGTCCTCTCACAGCTGGCCCAGAATTTGCTGCTGCAGCCCAAGAACACCCTGAGGTTGCACTTGAGAACACTGTGAGCATTTGAGCTTCTCCAGTTAAAATTCAGATGAAGGAGAGGGATTTACTGACTCTCCTTTACATCTTTATGTTATCATCTTAACCTGCAGGTAAATGATGTGATAGCCATTCTCTTCAGTTGCAGTGGCTCATAACCTGTTCATAGCGGATGGAGTCAAAGCAATAAGGTTAAAAGACGTAACAAAACTATATTGAGTTTCTAACTACGTCTCAGTAAAACTTGGTCGTTAATTTTTTAATGTGATGTTGGTCTTTGAAAATAAGATGAATCTTGTCTTGCTAGGAGTGTAAACCAAAGGAGAATTTTCCCCATTAGTTGCTTAGGATATTTGAACCTATCGATGACTCAGGTTTGTCGAGTTTAATCTGGCATTCATCTGACTAGGTGTAGATGTCTACAATGTAGACATCCATAATGAAGAGGTCTATGTTAGAGCTGGTTGTTTAGACTTTCTATAATAGCAGTGGAGAGAAAGTGTGGGAGTTGTTCATCCTTAGAAAGTGGGTCAGATGAATCACAGCCTTCCAGCTGTTTTCTCCCATTGAAAGGAAAGGGATTCTACAGTAAGAGGTTTGGAAGTGCGATGTAGACATTAAAAAGTAGGTGAAATGTGTCTTTTCTGAGATTATAAATTTTGGGAAATCCTAAAGGTAAAGTTAAATCTGTCTGGAAATTTGCTTTCCTTTTTTGTTTGTTTTCTTTCTTCCTGGGGACAGCAGTGAAAAACTGTAGGGAACAGGAGGATATTAATAAGAGTGATTGGGAATGTGTTAGTGAAGAGACTGAAAACACACAGGTGAAGCAGGGAAGTCACTGAAGGTTGCTGAAAGATACAGCAGAACAACCATGGGACAGCAGCATCCCATGTGCCAATTCTTTCCAGAGGGAGTGAGAAGTTCATCCTGCAGCAGAAGAAAGAGTGGCTGGAGATGTTCTGCAAAATTACTTCCCAGAAGAGGAAAACAGTGAAGGGAGGGGGAAATAGAGCATGGGAATATCAAAGACAGAGGTGGGGAAAAGTCAGAAAGGAAGATTGATTGATAAGGTGGCAAAGACAACTGGAAAAAAAGATTTATGTATGGCCAAAGCCTAGTTCAGGCTCATAATTTCAGGAGAATCTTATGTGCATTATCCATAGCTTGTGATGTAGGCACCGTTTTTTCTACAGCTTATAAAAGGAAATTTGCATCCACATTTTTTTTCCTGAATATTACAGTTCAAGTCCTGATCAAAGATAACTTTCCACACAGTCCCCAGCACAAGAAGGGAAATGTTGAGACCTCAGCTGTGCTGTGAGATTCAGAGATTTTTTCAGTCTCACAGTAATCCTCATAAAACCCATCAGCACAAGACAGAGGAAGATCTGTCTCCTTGTCTTGAGTTTTCAATTTGGAGATGCACTTTCCTATTTATCTGTTTTGTCTGTTTAATGTTTTTAGGCCACTAAGACCCCATTTTTTTACTGTGCGGAGGTACCTCTCTGATTCCTATTGAACTAATTCACCCTGTGATTCCTATAGCAGTCTGCATGCTTGCTTATGCCTGTGATTTTATTCATTTGCCTCGGGTATAAATACACAGTACTGTTGCCAGCTCAGTGTACACAAGTTTACAGAAGTAATCCACATAATAATCCAAATACTTTCAGATTAGTGCGACAGGCACTTTCTTACTTTTCAGCATTGGTAATCCTACCTTTTCACTTCCCAAACCATTACGATTGTCAGCCAGATAAGGGTTAGCGGGAAAAGATATATTCTCTTTTAAGAGCTGTTCCCAAGTTAATCTTATTGCAAAGCTCTCCATAATTTATTTACTGAAGATGATTTAAAAAATCAGATTGGGGGAGGGTGATGTCTAACTTGTGTGCATGGAATAAATAAGGGTTCTTAGTTTAGCATCTTCTGGACAAATGTTGATATGACAAAAATAATCCCTACAACTGGGAATATGAGGGCCCCTTTCTGGCACACCCATCTACAAAGCCAAAGACTGAATGAGGATATGAGGGCAAGGAACTGAGATATTCTTTGATCCTAAGCACCAGGATATAAGTATAATGTTTGGGACAATGTGGGAAAGATGATTTTAGTGGCTTCCCATGTTCTGTGATTAAATAAGGGCATTAGTCTCAAAGACAGACAGTTTTATACCTTTCTTTAGTTCTGGTGTGTCTGTGTAAAGCAGAAAAAAATATTTACTTCGTGGTCACAAGTCTATTGAGATAATAGATCCATTAATGGCTAATGCCTGATAATTGGGCCCGCATAAGCAGCTGGGTAGGCCGGTGTGTGAAAGAGTAGATTCAAAGCATTGAACGGAAGATTCAAAAATATTCAGTATTATCCTTTTCTGGCTGAGATTTTTACCACTGATTTGCCTGAGAACAGAATTATATCAGTCTCAGATATTTATGTGAATCACATCCACAACACAGAACATGCCCTCATCTTATATGTCAAGTCTGGGGATGGCTTTGTGCCATGAAATTAGTTTTGAGATTAACATTACAAAAAATGAAATTTTTCAAATTTCTCAGAAGGCATCTGATAATTTTTAAGAGCTAGGTTGGACATTTTATGTACTGTCTCCTTGTTCTCAATACTTTTCTCACATTAAAACCTGCAAATCACCATGCTATTTTGATAGATGTTCCATATTTGTCATTTTAATGACAGAGATCATAAAAAAGAAAGGCAACTGTTCAGGATACATTCCCTACACTCTTTTGACATGCTAATGAGAATGTGAAAGCAGCTAATAGCCAGGCAAAGGTGTTGAAGTTGCAGGAGAAGATCCAGGTAGTCAGTCTCTTTAGAGCATATTGCAACAGGATAAGAAATGACTCATGCTGTCTCCTGAGTCTCCTCTAAAAACACGGTAAAAAAAGTGAAGAAGGTAAATTAAAAAATATGCTACACAGTCAGAAGTTTTGAAGTGACAGATAAATCTGGAGATGAGAAAGTACTGCTATACTGAATTATCTGGTAGATATTGAAGTAGACATTGAGGACAGAGCCAGACTCTTCTCAGTGGTGCCCAGCGCCAGGACAAGGGGCAATGGGCACAAACTGAAGCAGAAGAGGTTTCAGTTGAATATGAGGAAGAACTTCTTGACTTTGAGGGTGACAGAGCCCTGGCCCAGGCTGCCCAGGGGGGTTGTGGAGTCTCCTTCTCTGGAGATATTCAAAGCCCACCTAGATGATGTCCTGTGCACCCTGCTCTGGGTGAGCCTGCTTTAGCAGGAGGGTGGGACTGGGTGAGCTCCTGAGGTCCCTTGCAACCCCTGCCATTCTGTGATTCTGTGATATGATTATATGTAACAAGATTGTTTGATTCTTTCTGGCATTTTTTAAAATTCAGATTTAAAACCTTTTAGGTGACTTTTTTTTTTTTAGTACCTAGTCCACCTCACCATCTGAAGGGGAGGTCACATTATCAGGACATGTTTTACTGATGTTGCGTCTACATGTCCTTTCTCTTTTTTCTGTCCCTTTTCTTTCAGAGATAAACATAACCTAGTGAAAGTAAAATGCTGCAATCCAAATCTAGTTTTTTTCCTCAGTTAGACAAATTCTTGATATTCAAATAAATGATAGACAGTAATAATAAATAAGAGACAGGATGATTACAGGTGAGGAGCTAAAACACAGAGCAATGAAGAGTTCTGTGAAATATCAGACAAGAGGTTTATTGACTACACAGGAATGATTCTAGCTGGGGCTACATTGGGCTATCCTGTCTTTTAAGAGAAATTAAGCAAAATGGATCAGAAAAGGAAAAACTGATTGGTCCATGTGACTTTACAAACAATTATTATGATGTTTTTTAACATCTCAGTTTTGACAACATTTTCTCCAAATAAAGACTGGATTTTTCTGGGACTGTCCTGGCTTACCCATGAATCATGCAGGGGCATTGTCTGGGAGAATGTGAGTTGGTATAAGTAAAATGTCTTAAAGATTAGGCAGTATAGAAAGATGAGGACACTGGCTTAGGTCATGTCCAAACCCTGTTGAGTTTACGAGTACAGACAGAGCTGTAGAAACCAGCAATCTTAGAGCTTCACAGATTTCTATTACGAAATTAAGAGTTTCAAAGCTTTACAAATGTTGGCGCTGCCTGGGTCAAGTCCCATCTCTCAGCAAGGAGTATAAATACCCAGAGGAATCTGGTTGGAGTTACCCAAGCTAGTTTTCTTGCTCCAGGACTATGACTTTATCCTAGGAAGAGCGAGGATGAACCCCCAGGCTTTGTGGGATTCTGGAAGCTGCCTTTATATCTCCCACAAAGAGGACACTCTTGTTAATTCATGGTTCTTACTTTCAGCAGTTTCTCTGAGCCACAGGAGGTTTCTCATTGATGTGAAATATTGCAATGGTTTTGTTTCAGGCCAATTTAGACATTTACATTACATTTACATTATATTTAAAGAACACTATAATTTCCTGACAACTCAAAATCCTGCTCTTCAGCCAAATATAATTGGGTTTATTCCATCATTTGAAACTCCAAAGGTTAGAATGAAGCAGAATGTGACTGATTTTCCATCTTGGCTATATTGTCCGTTATTTGTCAGAAAAGGATTACAAAAAATCATATCTAATCTTAGAAAAGTTTTTGGCTGGTTTGTGTCCCTGCTATAACAATGTGCAATGGGATTTGCACCCTGGGAGTCACATCTGGGGTCTTCCAAATGCAGAGGCTAAGCAAGGTAGACACACCAGTCCAACCATTCGGCACAAACAAAGGAAAGTCAAGCCAAGAAATAGCTCCAGCCTGTTGTCCTAGAAAGGCTGAGACATGAGACATCTGGTCTTGTTCACACAAAGACAATGTTCTTACATATGAATGCCCATTACATAATTAGATCCAGTTCTGCGATCCTGACCACAGTCTCTTCCCTCACCATTAGCAAGACTTAGTCTGATCTGTTTTTAGGTCTGTGTAACCGTGACTATGGACAATCTGCAGAAAAGTTCAAAATGTTCTCCTTTCAGTTTTTGTTTTTCTTCCTTCTAGAGCAAAAGAAAAAAAAAGTACCAATTGAGGAATCAGTTATTCCAGCAAACAATGTCAGAGTGAGTGTAGGTGAGGGCTGTTTGAAATTTGAACAAGAATTTTGTGTGGACTGTACTGAACTATGCTTAAGCTCCTCTGTTTGGTGTGAGGGTCACTTTCCTAAGACCCCAGTTCTTTAATATGTTTTTCTGATGCAACTCTGGACATGATCAGCTCAGACTTACCCTGGCACATTCCACAGACTTCAAGAAATGTGTCACCCTGTGTGAAACTCAGCACAAACCATAGTTTTGCTAAGTCAGACTTTTTCTAGAAGGAGGACTGTATCTTCTGTCTCCTTTTGAAGATTGGCACAAGGTGCCTTTAAGCAGGCAGGACTGATAAAACTGCAGGAGGTGCTGTGCTCAGAAGGGAAGTAACTCTGTTCATATTTTTACATGGATTGATATGACAAGAACGTCCTCTTTCTCTTGCAATATATCCTGCGTTAAGGTATTTCCATGAGACTTGACCGTGTCCACAACAATATTACTCTGTCCATCTCAAGTAATATAAAATCACCCGCTGTCTGTAAAGACAAAGCTTTTTGTTACGCAACTGGAAATACTGCAGGACGAGAGTGGGTGATGTAGGCTCAACTGTTGACAGGCAGGAGCTCTGTTCTTCCATGAGACAACAGGAGTCTTTTAGTTTCTCCCACTGTCTGGAGGCAGGCAGCAACTTGCTGTACCACTGGAAGAATAACACTCCCGCATGACTAGAAAGTTTTTCCACTTGGTAGAGGTTCCTGGGAGGAACCACCATTTACGCTACCTCCTGTCCCTTCTCTCTTCTGCTCCTTTCCCATGACATCCCCATGCTAAGGAGTGACTCAGGGGTGATCCTTGGTAAGGGGTAACCATATTATTTAGGTCATGGATTTGGGCATAAGATAACAGCAGCCTCCAGTACTTGCTTGCTAAGCACTAAGCAAACTCTAGCCCATAATATCACTGTGCCATCGTCTGTCTAAACGTGTGTTTAGAGGAGGAGTTGTTTGATTTTTGGAGAAAGAATAAGTAAGAGAGAAAATGCCTACAGCATAATTAAAAAGTTGTTGCTCTAATTTTTCTCCTCACTTTAGAATCCTCTGTTGGCTTTAATTAAGTGCTTGAATTAAGATCGTAAGGCAAACACTATTTGATGATTTTTTTTTTTTTTAAAATGAAAGCAAGCTCACTCACCAGGTGGGTTTCTCTTCAGGTGCTCACTGCTCTAATATAGAGAATCCACATGGGCATCTCTGCAGGCAGTGTGATCTCTTCTGAAGTGCTTGGGGGCTCAAAAGAGGTGCTCGTCCGCTCCTCTTCCCTGCTGTCCCCAACTGTGTTGTGAGAAGATGTTCGCAGTTCTGTGAGCATTTGAAGGACGTGTGCAGCAAGGAGGGAGAGGGATTGTTGAGGGTGGTTCACAGATTTATAACTAGGGGCGATGAGATGAAATTGAGCAAAGGGAAAATGAGGTTGGATATCTAGAAAAACTTCTTAAATGTCTGTTAGATCATTTGTGAAAGAGTCTCCCAGAGGTAACCACAGATGTTCTGGTGGTTGAGTCATTTAAAAGTATCTGTCTAGGTCATCACATGCTCCCTATTACTGCAGCATCTAAAAAGCAATCACAGACGCTTAGAAAATTGGGCCAAGAGGGACCTGGGGAGGTCATTTTGGCCTCAAGAGACAAATGATTCTACTTAAAACATCCCCAGAAGACATCTATCAAACAATAATGAGCTATACAACCCCTCATGAGGAAAAGAACTATTATTTTCCCACCATAAATATGAAAAATCAAAAATACAGGGAAAGTAAATGTTTTAACCAAGTCACACAGAAATTATAGGGCAGAGATGGGAATTGAAGTCAAAGCCTCACAGACTAAATGCAACGCCAAAAGAACATTCTACTTTGGTCTAATTCATCTGTATGAGAAATTGGTGAACATCTTTTTCATGCAGCACTGGTTTTATTCCGTTCTTCTGATTAGGCAGGTGGACTTCTGGTTCTTCTCAGTCCCCATAATTCTTATTTCCTCAGAAAATTCCTAAAAAAAAAAAAGGATTGATCATTATTAGTAATTTGCCAGTTCTAACACAAAAACTCACTTGTTGCAAACATAATAAATGATTTCTTTTTGTGGTTTTTTTAAAAATTTTGTCACTTTAAACTTCTTGCCAGGGTGAAGAGCCATCTATCTTGCTTCCCCCAAGGTCTGGTTACTCTTCAACGAACAAGAAGGAAAAACTTTCCAGGCAAAACTGGGAACCTGAGAACTAACATCTGCTGGCTTAACCACCTCTTGTTCCTATTATATCAGTCATGACTAGGAAGAAAACGTAACACAGTTGACAATTTCTACGTGGAATTTTATTCCTGCTGGGATTTCTTCCAGCTTGTATTGTGCTACGATGATCTTGAGGTGTTACAAACATTTGCTAAGGATGGTGTGTAAAATCCTGTTGATGGGCAATCTAGCAAAAGATAGGAAAAAAGCAAAATCACAATTATCTTTTCAATGTGAATTGCTTGCTGAGCCATGATTTGGAAATTAAGATAAAACATTTGGATATTTAAAACTTTATTGAGACTTATCAGTAATCAGTAATCTGAACCTGGTCTATTGGATTTGCCAGCAGTCGAAGAGCCAACACCTATTTTGTTAATGGAACTATTCAAGTTATTCTGGATTTACACCAACACCATGAGCTGATGATATAACCTATGGCTTTTGAAAATCTATATTTGAAAACCAGTTACTTTGGCTGTCTTTGGTTTTGGATAGTAACTTTGTTTTATTTGCTTTGGTGTGGGTTAGCATGTGTGATCATGATTTTATGAAAATCAAGCACCTGTTTCACACTTGGCACGCAGAATATCACAAGGCCAAAGCGATTCCAAATCGAGACTCCCATGCTGCCAGCTTGTAATCTGATCTACGCGGGTATAAGTATGCATGCACTGATTACAGCAGGACAGGAATGAACAACTCAGTCTGTAGGCAGGGAGGAGGAAGGTGCAGAAGCTAGTAAGGTTGGGAGACTTGTTTACCTTTTTTTTTTTATCCCGCCTGCTAAAGAATATGTAAGTCTTCCCACTGAATTCATTCAGGTTTAGTCTATATCCTAAAAGAATTAAGCTTTTTGTGTAGGATTCATCTCACCCAAATTTACATGTCTAAAAATTAGGTTTTTATCTCACCCCAGGCTCTCTTTAAAATTGATGGAAAGAAACAGGGATCTTCTGAGAGTCCATTTGGTGACCTACTCTACACATCTCTTTTAAGGAGAAATGAGCCCCTTCAGGAACTTCTTATTTTTCTGAGTTGATTCCAAAGAAGAGTAAGTGGTCTAGACTAGATACAGACAACTCACTTTTAGACCTCAAGTTATGTGCAATGTGATTTGTCTGTCTTTAGGGATCCCTTTATTTTTCCTCGAGTTATAGATGACAGTTCTGAAAGCAAGGTCAGACATTATTTCTTAGTGAATGAGTTGAGCAGCTCTAACAAAAATACAAGTATAATCCATGCCATCCTCAAAGGCACTCAGAAAATGCACGCATGTCTGGGCCTGACTTGTTAACAACCATAAAGACAGCAGTTGGAAGCATTTAATACAGCTGTATGAACCATGCACTCTCAAACAGCTTCATCGGCTGTATTTCCTCCCAGTGGCAAATAAAAAAAATTCCACTATAATTAGGGCATAATTCTGTTAAATTTGTGCAATAAAAGCATTATTAAAAGAAAGAAAAGATTGCCGTTGTAGGCTGGGCTGCAGTGGAATCAAGCGTAGCTTGTTAGAGTTATTTTTGTTATTATTGCATTACTTGGCTATTGTTATCCCTGAAATGCTGTAAAGGAAGAAAAAGGCAGGGTAGATGGAATTTCAAAGTGAATCCTTTATTCAATATTGAAATCTCATTTGCTACATATGTGCAGAGTGAGGTCTTGGAGGTGGTGTAAGCTGTGTGTGTTACTGAAGCGCAGTTCCTTGAGACCAGATTCCCCATGTACACAACCTGCCTACAAATCCCATCAGCCTTCATGGCCAGTTATGCCTGGACCCTTCTACAACAGGCTGCGTTGCCTCCTGATGTTTATCATGTAATGTTGTGACAAGGCAAAGAGGACAGAGTGAGAATTTGAGGCCAGGCAGGGATGTCTTTGGGGTCATAGCCAAGATTTTTCCAAATCTGAAAAAATCACCTCACCAAGGTTAGTGATTTGATTAGGAAGTTAAATTAAGCTCAAATCTGCCCCAAGTTTACCCTTTGCAGAAGTACAGACACAGACATCCTGCCTATTAAGGGCAGAGACAGAAAGCTTTGAAAAGCTTTGATGTTCAACAGAACATGACATTTCCTTAACTTTTGGGGAGAAAAACATTTTGTCAGGCTATAGTATATGTCTATGCTACTCTTCACACCCCTTTCCTCAAAGCAACACCTTCAATCTGTTGTAGATACACTGAAGAACTACCTCACTTTGGTTGAAGTGCCAGCATTAACTACAGGAGCATAAAGTGTAATATGCAGAATCGACTAGAAAAGGTACCTCTGCTGAGCTCCAAACTTGCAGATTTGAATTGCTCGCAAAGACTTTAAGAGCTCATTTATAGTGTTACTGTCTGAATCTGCAAGAGAGGTCTTAGGGAGAAGTCCATGTCTGAGCTGAACTAGGCAAAAGTGTCATTTCTTCCCATATTATTTATGCATGAGTGCCTGAGAGACGAGTGGAAAGAGTGGGAACTTTAGGATGAAACTTTCTTCATAAAAATCTGTTCCTTCATACGAAAGAGATGCTCATTCCTTTCTTCTAAACTCTGACAGTGAGATCCACCCAACAAACGCTTAGTTACAGTTCAATTTCAGAATTGCATCTGTAATGGTAATGCCTTTACATAAAGTGTGCACTGAAGTTCCCATTAAGTCAAGGCAGATCTTATCAATACGGCCAACAGAGATTAGGGCAGGTAGCAATCTCAGCTTTGAGTAGACACCTCCATCTGATCATCTGGACAGTCAGCTAGACTCTTGGCTCTGTTGATTTGGGAAAAGACTCGGTTCCCTACACACATTGTGCCACTTATGGCACCGTAAGGTTTTCCATTTGGCCTCCAGTTTCTGCTCCAGACCTTGTGGGTCTCCTGTCACATTTGCCAGTGCTGTGCAGATGTCTCAGGAATGTTGAAGCATCTCAAATGTCACTAGAAGCCTGTGTTTAATAACTAAATCTGGAGCTTTGTCTAAATCTGAAGCTGAAACCTATTATAGTAGCAGAATTCAGTTACCTTAACATAGGCTTCTCATGCCATTTGAGGTACTTCTGGATATCCAAGACATCTGCACAGCACTGACAGATATGACATAGGACTGATGAAAACCAGCAGCCTTCTGGAGTGGCAGCTGAAGGCCAGGGGGGAGACCTTTGAGGTCTCAGATGGCACAAGATGCCCACATGTGAGTGACTGAATAGATCCATAAGTGTCTATATTGTAATCAGTTTCCTCCAGTTCCCTTTATAGTCAATGGAGAGAAGCAGAGGGCTCAATGTATATTCCTAAACTTAAGTCTTCAGTGCCGTCAGAGATACTCTGGGTTTTCCACCTGGTTTCCAGCTGCCAGCCCACATGGGCATTGGTCTCCGTATGGATCCTGGGACATAGCTGCCAGATTTATGTGGCTGTCTCAGGTACCATGGGGCACCACAAACAGCACTAGACACTTATAAGGATTATACCCAGTCACTTTTATAGCTTCCTACAGAATTCTCCATGGCAAGGTTTCCCTAATTATTGCCCAAACATCATTCAAATGGACATTTAGGTGTTCATTCACACCTGACGTTACTGTATTCCTGAATGCTAACCCTGCTGTTCCTGCTGTGTCACTTAGATTTTGGGGTGATTGTCACTGCAGCACCTTGCTGCAAGCAGTGTTCCCTTTGGGGGCACACACTGAGATGAGCTAAACAGCGAACCAAACATTGCTTATGGGCTTGTTGTCCCCTGACAAGCTATTGATGATTTTGGAAATGGTTACCACCTTTCTGATACAGTGGCCTTAAACTAGTTTAAGGTAGGGACTCTCCAAAAATACAGACCCACATTTCCATGCTGCCAGGAAAAACCCTTGGAATTGCTTCTTGTTTCAAAGTCAGATGATCCTGAAATTTAATTTGAAATTTAATAGTAATAACAGACTGCAGTGTTAATTTTAATTTTATATTAGCAATTCAGATTGCATGCTCTGCTTTGACAATAGTATATGGCATTGTATAGTAATTATGAAGTAACAATTAAATGTTAATAATGTTAATCTTTTACTTCACCATGACATTCAAAGGGAAAAGAAGCCTGGTCCATATGGATTGTTCACTTGAAGACTTGAGCTAAACGCAATGGCCTTTTCTGGTGACAAGCTGTCGTCTCTAACTTTTTTCCAGTTTTAAAATCGAACTTATTTTCCAGTGTTAATTAGTGCAAAATAAAGCAAGCCCATTTTGTCTTGCGTTAGGATTTTTCACCGTGCTCCCTTGTGGCTTGGCCCATATTTCCCTCTCCTGCAAAGCCGTGTCATGGCCCTGCTTCCATTTGCAGCTCCAAAGATGAGCTAAACCTAGCTGCTACGATCTATGCTGTGAGGGGTCTGGAACACAAGTCATACGAGGAGCGGCTGAGGGAACTGGGGGTGTTTAGTCTGGAGAAGAGGAGGCTGAGGGGAGACCTGATCGCCCTCTACAACTGCCTGACAGGAGGCTGTAGTGAGGTGGGGGTCGGCCTCTTCTCCCTGGTAACGGACGATAGGATGAGGGGGAATGGCTTGAAGCTGCGCCAGGGCAGGTTTAGGCTAGACATTAGGAAAAACTTCTTCACCGAAAGGGCTGTCAGGCTCTGGAATGGGCTACCCAGGGAGGTGGTGGAGTCCCCATCCCTGGAGTTATTTAAAAGAAGGATAGATGAGGTGCTTAGGGACAGGGTTTAGTGGTGGGATGGCAGGGTTAGGTTAAAGGTTGGACTCGATGATCCTAAAGGGCTTTTCCAACCAAAGTGATTCTATGATTCTATGATTCTATGATTCCCGTTCGTGTTTCAAGCAGGAAAGAAGGACTGTGACTGAGCACAGATTAGTTAAGAAACATATTCCCCAAGTGCAGCCCTGTCACCAATGGTTCACAGCGATCCGTTTTGTCATGTGCTGGATTCTCAGCTGGCAGAAATGAGCACAGTTCTCTCCTCTCTGAGTCTGCACCAGCCCTGTGCAAGCAGGCGGGACTGCAGAGCAGATTAACTGAGCTGGACAGCCTGGCGCACAGTTTTAAAGTGCAAATCCATTCCCCGCCCCCCCCCCCCCCCCCACCTTTGCATCTGCCAGCTCGCATGGTGCAGTCTTTTGCTGTGCTACCCAGGCTGAGAAGTGTCCACTGCTATCAGTTCTCACCAAATTGCTGAAGGGTGAAATTTCACCATTTCTGCCAGAAAAAAACAGTTTGGCTTTCCCCCCCCCCCCCCCTTTTCCCCTCAGCTAGACAAATAGCATCATTTCCCCAGAGAATCAGATCCTCTGTAAGAACAGAAGGACTTTTTCATTCCTTTACCTCAAATGAAAATCTCTCGTACCCGCTCTCTCTTTTCCTCCCTGGTACAGCCATGCTATCTGGTAAAGAAGCAAGATATAACAGTATAAGTGCATGCATGATCGGTGGAAAGAGATGTTACTAAAAGGCTAAAGCTCAGTCCTGAGAATCAGGACACCTGGTTTCTTTCCATGGCTCTGTCCCTGTATCTCAGCCAGCCATTTATCCTCTGGGAATGTTTATTTACCTTTCTGTATTTATATTTAATTATAAACCATTTATAATTTGCCAAGCGTGAATTGACAAATTAACATTTAGTAGTGATTTGATGACTCAGACAAAAAATGATCTGTGCTGTAAAATTGAAAAATATTAATGAAAGTTATTAATATTAATATGTGTTACAGGTATCATTTAATCCATTAATACAGATTTCTTTGTAGGCTTGTTGCCGAGCTATCATTTAATCTTTTCCAGTTCCCCCACAGTTTGGAGTTGCTTGCTTTCTGAATCCACAGCTTTTATCCAGTATGATAGAGTGGGGTTTTTTAAGCCCCCCTCCCACTACATTACATTTCAAACTATATTACACGGGTCATATTATGGGCTGCTGTCGCAGGCAGGCCACGATGTAATTCAGCACGACACCTGACAAGCAAAGCTGTGTTGAAATACCTGAGATTATTAGATCCAAACAACCCTCTGTTCAAGTTTTTTATTACCACATAAATATTCTCCTAGCTGACCAGTGTCTCAGAGGAATAAATACCCCATAAGAGAAAAAAAAAAAAGAGCCCAGGTATTTCCTGAGTATGGGGGTGTTAAAGGCAAAAAGGGAAAAAAACTAGTTTTGTATAGGCTATTCTCATGTTAGAAATAACAAAACCCAGCAAGAATGATAAAAAATGCATAGGCCTATCTAATCACACTGAAGAGAGATAATAGAAGATACGGATAGCACTGGACATCAGAAACATATAGGAATTTTTCACAGTGAAAGGGCTGATGAAGAAAAAATGAAGGGAACTTTGTTGAGTGTTGGAAGACTGGTAGGGTTGTTGAAACCAAGCTCAAGGTGCAAAACACGGTCAAGGTGATACTTAGAAAGGATTTTTCACTTTTCCAGTATTACACTGTAGAAATAATCTGAATGAAGATGGATTTAAAGGGGTCAGGCATAAGGACTAGGAAAAAATCCAGTGCAGCAGGCTCATGGACAAGGAACGAGATGCTGACAGCCTTATGCTAACCAAAGGTATGGGGAATGGCTTGAGGATGTTGGAGGGCTGGGAAGGTGTCAGGTAACAAACAGGAAAAATAGGTGATTGGTAAAGTAAATCTTGGATTAAGCTTTGGAGCTGATAAATATATTCCTAATGATGAGAGATACCTGGACTGATGGGAAAAGAGCTACCTGGAAAATTTATTTTGGGGGAAGGAAACAGTAAGTTAGATGTTGTTCATCAAAAGACCAGAAAAGACAGTGAGGAGCAAGTTATTTGAACAAACAGATCCTTCCACATAATGAGATGGGGTAGGAGAGATGCTTGTCCAGAGCTTGGGATGTGCAAGTAGCTCCCCAAAACAATTAATCGTGTTGGAAGTACTAAACTGGTTGGAAACAAGCACAAAGTATAACACACTCGAGGTGGGTTCATTTTGCACTGATCCACAAGTACTGTAGACTACCAGTGTGATAAAACCATACTGATATAGATCAGATGGAGCTGTGGAGAACCAAAATTTAAGAAACGATGGGATTTTTCAAACAGTGCTGCTTGTGAATTGGAAGTAAGGTGACTAAGGCTGGATGGTTTTCCAAAAGCTCTTTGAGATGAAGTGTTATTTCTAGTGGATGAGAATGAGCTACTGAAAACTCAGGAAAGGATGGACAGATTTGTTCTTTTCTGTCAGGAACTGAAGACAATCTCAGCCATGACAAATTTAAGAACAATTCACAATATTTGTGGTGTGCTGCAGTTTGCCAGTGGGAGATGGCACGACAGCATCATGAACTTAACTAGTGGCTCTAGGACAAAGTCACAGGTCTTTTACAAAATGGTGCTGTTGTGTGTTCTGAAGGAAGGTTATGCCATTTTAAATTTACAATTTCTGAAAATACTGGATTTTTGTACTACATCATTTCTGCCTTCCCTTTGCTTCTCTGTCTGCTGGGCTTTTTTTCCTTATCATCTCAAGTGACAGAAGAAAATAAACCAAGAATAACAGTGAGCCATGTTTCTTATGCACAGTGAGCATAGGTCCCTGACAGGATACTTTGGCCAGATGTTGGTCTTTGCTGAGGCTGTTTTGCAGTTGGAAAACCAGTTTAACCATCCCCTTGGGAATTTCTTCTGCATGGGTAAATCTCCAGATGGTGAAGAGCAAGCTTAGTAGTTCCTGTATAAAACACTCTTTGGTGTCAAGAGCATAAGTAAAATAACACTATCTGGGACATTCCTTCAAACCACACTTTCCTTGTCATTAGAACAAGTTCCTTGTTCTACAAGCATAATGGTGCACATTAGAGTAGCTTTGGGATTCTCTAATTTATACCATGAAGAGGTCAGGTCCTTGGTGACATGAGGCATTTGAGACTATTCAAACATGGAGTCAGAAAAAAACTTTTATAAAACTATCCTGTTCTTGGACTAGACAGAAATTAGACCCGAAAAGACAGTGTTCTGAACTCTGAAGCTATCCTCAGAAGTTCATATTTTGCTTATTGTATTAACCTAGACAAAATATGTTGCTCCCAGTTCAGAAAACAATACAAAACCAATTACCTGTGCCTTTCATTCTTTGTAAGTGGTTCTTTTTTGGTGTGTGTGTGTGTGTGTGTGCCCATTTGTGTGGCTGTGACTGTCTAAGAAGAAAGGAGAGTGATGTTGAATGTCCATTGGGGAAAAAAAAAGTCTTCCTTTGCAAGGCTTCAAAAGCATCCTCTAACTGTTGACCATATGGGGAAAGTGGATGCTGATGGGAAAGTTCAAAAATCACTTAAATGTTTTTTGGACTAAACTAGAGGATAACTAAAAGAATAGGACTAAGCTAGTTAGGTAAGATCCCGATTTAGCACTGGATCAATATGCTTTGATTGTGCAAAAGGTTTTGATTTCATATAAGAACATTTGGTAGAAAACTGCTGTGAAATGCTGGAATAATTTACATTACAATTTACATTACCTAGGGCTAGTCCATTCTATAGACAGAGTTGGAGAGTTGGCAGTTGTCCATGTCAACGGGTAGAAAGGAAGTATTTTTTGAGTTATTTAATCTTCATTTATGAGCTTCTGTTTCATTTGTTTGTTGAGTGATCATCAGGTTTCCTGAATGGCATGTTCATGTTCTTAGCAGGTACAGCAACATGTACACAGGCTGAAAAATAGCTGGAGTAGCCCCATTATACATGAGGTCAGACTATAATGGTGCCTTCTAGCTTAGAAAACCCATGTATCTGTGAAACTATATATTTCACTGTATTTAGCAATAACATCCTGGAATGCTTAACAGGGAGTAGACAAATCCATTCAGACTAAGTAAGTCCCATCAACATTCACAGTTTAGTCCAGAAGGGTCCATCCAGATTAAGCTTTGGTATTTCACAAACTGTTGCGTTCAAACCTTTCTCACTCTATGGTGCCAAATAACTTCTGTTTGCCTAAACTTTTTGCCAAAATTCTTTTTTTTTTTTTTACTTCAGCGTAATACTAGGTCCTTTTTAAAGTCACTGCTTACCAGGATACAGACACCGCTCTGTAGATATAACCTCATTCTTTTGTGCGTTTTCTTGCAACACTGTTAAGACATATCTTTTTCTTGAACCTGGTTTATCAAGATATTCAGGTTACTCTGTCTGATTGCTTGGTCCTGTCATTTTGTGCCTTTCTGCCCATGTTGTTGATTTTAATGTCTTTTAACATCATCAAGTTTATATTTGTTTTCAGACCATGAAATTGTTGAATAGTTAATTTTGTTCCTCATGAAATTAAAAAAATTTTCCCCTTGTTCCTCTATAAAGCCTATCTTTTTAAATGTTCATTGTCTATTTTTTGTTCCATTGAATACTTACTTTCTTGTTACAGAATTTCCTTAAAATTCGGAGTGGGCTTTTTTTAGTGTATGTTAGAATAAGTGGTAGTAATTTTAAACACCTTCAGATATATTAGGTTACCTACACAGTCTATCAAATGCACTTGTAATCTCATCACAGAATCACACAGTCAATCACTGATGTTAATTTTTAGTAATATTGGCATAACAAAGAAATTCTAGAAAAGGAAAATATGCTGGTGTCATATCAGTATATTTAAAAACAGAGATAAATGAACTGACAAGAAGGGTAGACTGATTACTTTGAAGTTGAACCCAAAAAAAATACTAGAAAAGTTGCCATAAGACTAATTTAATAATGACTTTAAAATTACAGGATATAGAGCGCTCCTCAGTGTATAAGTTCTTTGAGGATGCAAATTGTTCAAGCCTTATTAGATAAACAGAAACGTATGGAGACCTGACCCTACACTGTACGGTTTAAACAGTTTTGCAGTTTCCATTACTAAATGGTCTTACGCTATTTGTAGGATTTAGTTTGTTCCTAATTATTCCTAAAAATTAAGTTCATTGTCATTAATCCTACTAACCATGGGATTTTCTTTGATGTCTTTAGCTTCCCTTATCAATTTTCTACACTTTATAATGTTTAATTTATACTGCTGTGTGTGTTAAGGTCTCTTTCTTTCCCGTTGTCACATGTTGTATTCTTATTTCTAATTAGTGCATTTCCTTTGCCTTTGAACTAAGTTTTACTTTTACACAAAGTTTGACTCACAGCTTCATAGACTATTCTTAAAAAAATCCCAATGTTCATTCCCATTTTTCTGATTTATTTTCCCCCTACCTATTAAATCTCATTCTAATTTCCCAGTTTTAAGAAATGAATTATTTTGGAGAGTCAACTGTATTTATTACTGGTTCGTGCTGTCCTCTGTCTGTACGGAGAGCAATCTGATAATAACAGTTGGTCCCTAGGCTACCACCAACTGCCAGCCCATAATTAATTCATCTTTATATTTTCCTTAAATTTGAAGAGAAGTTTACTGCTGGCTGCATATGTCTCCCAAATTGAAGTCCCCCATTAAAAAGATATTTTCTTCTGTTTTCTTCATTATGGATAGTTGCTCAGGGAGTAACTCAGACTGTTTGATTCACTGATCTGTGACATCTCCTGCTTTCTCAAATACCTCTGCCAGACTTTGTAAGACAGCAGATATACATAAGCAGACATAATACATTTGCATGGTCAATAGTTGAGATCCCGAATTTCTGCACTTTCAGTAATATCAAAACAAACTGTTCTAAATGGAACAGAACCAACGAAGCCCATACCCTAGCTGCCCATATCTCCAAGACCATGGTCCAACCTCCCACATGGCCCCATGGTAATATCTTTGGTTCCTTCCCAGGGCGTTGTCCTCCCACATATCAACTCCAGCTCTGTCCCAGTACCTGATCCTTATTATTCCTCATCTGCTCAGTGTTTGCTGAATTTGGCTTGATCTGGGCATATTTTCAGTGGCTGGCTTCACAACCATGTGGAGACAAGCTTTCTCTTCTTTCTCTCCTCTTGCTACTTCTTTTTTAAAATAGATTTAAGTTAGCTAAGGATTTCATAAGCTGTTGGTGGAGATGGGGACTAACAGGCAGATGAGATATATGGGACTGTTGTGTGAGCACTTAAAAGTAGGAATGTGTTCAGTCAGAAAGCCAGCATTACGTTCCCATAATACCTTCTCTTCTTCATTCACTCCTTCCCAAATAGGTTATAACCAGATAATACACTACTCGCGACAACTGTCCTCCTAAATTTCAGTTATATTGCAGTGCTGCAACCCAGTGAGAGCTGTTGGCACCCTACCTAGATTCCTTGTACAGATATTAAAAAAAAAAAAAAAGAAGAGACTGGCTTTTTACACTGTCACACACCTTTTCCAAACTCTTGATTTTGTTAACGGTGGAATAAAGTTGATATATCTCAAGTCTGTATTTTTCAAATCTTCTCCTTTCTGATTTTACTCTTGGTTTAACTACCTCCTGGCTGCTCCAAAAAGCCTCCTGGATAAAAGTTAGTTCTAGTCTTGAGATCAGTTATCATGTTCTTAAAACTATATCCTATTTTATATATAAATGTAATCCGGTAGTGATAGAGCCCAGGCTTCCATAAAAGCCAGGTCTCAAATGCAACCTGTTGTTCACCTCCTGCACTTTCAGCCTTCAGCCTGAGGCATGAGGGATCCGAAAGTGAAGTCTGGATGGCTACCGATGCGAATCAAGCCCAGCCTTTGAAAAAATGAGCTAGGGAAAGATTCTGCGTAACCCTGGGGCAATAAAACTTTCCTGTGTGAAATATAGGTGAAATCCTACAACCTCGATGACATTGGGTGAGTTTTCCTATGAGTTTCTGGCACCTCGCTCAGACAAAAGCTGAAGTAACATGAGTAAAAAGTAGTTAAAAAGTAAAAAGCTGGGAGTAAAAAGCTGTTAAAAATGAAAAGGTAAAAGGGCCTTGGATTTCAAATTCATATCACTGCCAAACCATGTGCAGTGTTATGTTCGGAAGGACTCTGGAGTCACTGCAAGTTTGCTGTCTGCTCTCACAGATATATAGTCCAAATAATTTTATCCTTTTCTTCCTTGTGGAAGAAACCTTCTTTGGAGGTTCAGCAATTGTTTACATATGTTTTCTGTTTCAAACTCATCTCTTGACTAATCTAAGTTCACTGGAGGTGGCCTGAGCAGTGAATTAGCCTGTAAATCATGTATTTACCTCACACTGAGATCTAGTCATATGGTTTTGATAGCTGGTAGTTTGTATAACTGCAATGAGTCCCTTCTTTCCATCTATTTCCCCCCCTTATTTGCAATCATCAAATCAGGGATGTAGGGACAAAATCTGGTGGAGCAGCTTGACTTGCATTGCTGTAGTCCAAAATCTCTATTAATGCATTTTGAAGGAAGGATAAATAATGATGTGTATGTATGTTATTGTATAAGGACCTCTTACATGCCACTGGGGTTCAGCTGCACCATGGTCAGATTTTGGCTTTTATTCTTAGAGTTTTCAGTGCAAGCAAGTAAGGGAGATCTCCAGGGAATAATTTAGGATGCTTCAGTAGGTGGATGCTCCATGTGTCTCTGGGTGGAATACCTGTTGAAATCAATACCCCCTAAATTTTCCAGCATAGCATTAGTGGAATTAGTGGAAGGGAAAAAACCCTTCTTTTGAATCTGAGGTAAAATCCCAAAGCCCTGGCTATTTGTGCTGATATGGCCGACTGTGTGTTTTTATTAATTTGGGGTATGTTTGTTTTACTGTTCTGTTCTATGGTTTAAATACTGGGTACTCATAAGACCTAAGCTTTGCAATCCCTCAGACTCATGAAGCAGTTTCCAGCAGATCAGAGAATTTCTCTAGTTCTCTTTTTTCCTCCTTTTCCTGTTGCTGAAACCAGGACACCTTAGTTGCTGTGTAGGTGGGGGATCAGAAACCAAACACTAGGCTGTGTATGTGCAGCAGAGTGGGGCTCTGATTTTGTTCAGATCTGTGCATGGCGATGATAAACAATAAATAATAACACTGGCCTATTTGCCAGCTCAGTTTTGGCCTGCCGTGCCGACTTCGTGCAATTGAACTCCCCATCTCTCCTTTCTTCTGAAATAGCTCTGGAGCCAGGAGCTGTTTTGTGTGGGGTGACTACTCTGGGAATGAGCTATGCTTTTCCAGGCAACAGAAGCTGTCCTGGAAAGTGGGACTTCTAAATGGTTTAAGCATGTGGAATTAGTCCACGTCTTCTCGGGCCAGCATTAAATATGAAAAAATTCCTCAAGCTCAGGACTAGCCTTATGCTCAGAAAGATCTCCAAACTGGAAAGAGCACAGCAGTGGTAGAAAAAGGGGAAAAGTAAACCACAGGGACAAGACTGGGGAGTTCCCAGTATCTTTCACCCTGCTTATTAAAGATCTGCACTAAATCTTATTCACTGGTGTTTCGCTCTTTTACCTGGGGGCAGAGACTGCAGGCAGATGGTAATTTATTACCTCAGTGTACTTGCCATGTCTTTTCTTAAGATCCGTGGAAAAGTCTGAGATGATTCCTACCTTCTCTGTTTCGAAAGCCTGTGGCCCTGAATTCTGCACAAGAGATTTTAGTAGTGATTATTCATTATAAATCTCTCCTTTAAATCTGCGAATAAATAAATGGAGCGCTACATATGGTTTCCCTCTTCCCGGCTTCTTTTTTTTTTTTTTTTCCCCTGTTTCTTTCCTTTCCGTAGAGCTGTTCCCATCCCTAAGTCTCGTGCTTCCCGAATTCTGCTGGTTTAATTCAGTCATTTTAATATCGTGAGCACTAAAGAGAATAGGAGCAGGAATCAGGTTTGTGCTGTTGGATTGATAAACAGATGCTAAGCCGATGTGACACAGATGCTACTGCTGAGCCAGGAAAAGCAGGTCAAGGTTATTAGGAGAAAGTGCAGTACTGTCTCATAGCTGTAAGCAAAAAGGCCCTGCATGGAGCCAGCTTTTCCCCTCTCCCGCTCCCTCTCTCTTTCTCACTCTTGATTGTCTGGTGGCGGTGCATGTTTCAGGAACTTTTTTTAAAAAATGAATTGCTGTACAAGCAGGAATCATCAAAGCTTTTACATATTTTTTCTATTATATTTATAACATAGCTTATAACCCTCACACAAACACATGATGTGAATGGCTGGCTCCTCTGGTTTTTAGGGGCGCTGGATTTCTCTCATAGAGCACAATAATACTGGGGCAATAATTCTCTAATATCATCCTCAAAAATGTAAAGGCTCCGTGGCAATATTGGGTGAAATCCTTGGGCTTCTGCTAGGAAGGATCTCAGGCTGAAAATAGAGCAATGCATTTGAAGTGTAAAAATAGATTTTGTTTGGAATAACATTTCATGTAGATACGGCTTAAGAAAAATCATTGGCACCATGAAAGGCAAAGGTGGAATTAGTCCAAGAACTGTAGAAATGGACTTTTTCATTCCTGTACCCTTCAGGTAAAATACTAAATGTTGGGTTGGACATGAAAATTCACTATAGGTTGCTGTATGGTTCTGGACCGTATTATAGGTGGATGATCAGATGGGTGAGAAACTGGCTAGATCGGGTTGAAAATGTACTGAATAGTTCATACTCTACTTGGAGATCTATCCCAGGATCTTTATCTATGACCTGAAAAGGACACAACATCATCAAGTCATCAAGTTTATGGATGACACCAGACTGAGGAGCTTGGATATGCTAGAGGGCAGGGCTGTTGAAAGAGGGATCTAGACAAGCCAGAGAAACAGCCCCACAGGAATCTCATGTCATCCAGCAAGGGCAAATCTTAAGTTTTCTACATGGTATGAATTAACCCTGCATCCATGCAGGCTGTGGTGTGACCAGCTGGGGACCAGCTCTGCTGAGAAGGACCTGTTGGTCCTGGCATGCCAGGCTCTTTACAGAGATGCATGGATGAGAGGATGAGAAAGGGTGGTCATAAATTGAGCTGAAGGCTGCCTTGGGTAATGGGTGTTGGGTGTCTCTTCCATCTGCCAGCACGGAGTTCCCATGTAGTGCCTAGGAATTACTGGTTGAAGTAATTGTTAACTTACAAGGTGTTTTTTTCCCACTTTAAATCCTTATTTTGTTTTATATGTTTTATGTATATATTTTAAGTTTTATATGGTATATGTGTACATAGGAAATAAAAGTAGATATCAAGTGTAAGTACGATATCTATCTACCCTGTATGTATCCACATCCATGTTATTGAATTTAATGCAATGTTTATACTATCAATCCTGTCAGAACAAAAAATTCCTGGAATGAGATGTGTCTCAGTGCCCATTTTTCTGGAAACATTATGTGGTTACATTTGGCAAAAAAAGCAGCTGCACAATAAAATGAGCAGGGATGGTTATAGACATCTGTATCATTTCAGCAACAAATTTGTCCCAGACATTATTCATAAATTCAAAAGCTTTAACCTGGGAGAGTCCATTAGATAATTCAGTTTCTCATTCTGCCTACTACAGGCCATTGCATTTCATCCTCTATTCCCCGTGTCAAGACCAGCAATTTGTGTTTGGCTAAAGTAGTTCACATTGAGAGACAATTGGACCTAATCTGAAGACATCAAAAACTGGAGACTCCAAGAGTCATCCTGATTCCTGGCTGTTTATTTCAGTGCTCAAAAGTCATGGCTGCTTTTTTGATTTCAATTTGTCTGTCTTTAACTTACAATCAGTCTTGTTATGTCTTTCTCTGCTGGCTCATTTGTCTCACACTTTCATTTGTTTTCTCTGGACCACAAAAGATATGAAAGTGTGTGTGTGCTATCTTTTTTTTCCTCTGGGTTCCTTCTAATTCTTGCCATTTTTTTCCAATTCTTGTACACCAGAAAAGGATATGATTCTTCAGTAGGGATGTGGATACTGGAGAGCGGGACTGACACTGAGAAGGGTTTAAGATGGAGGGATGAGCTGGCAAGAACTTAAAGAAATTCGACAAAGGCAAACTCAGAAGTCCGCACACAGGACAGAGAGATTTCATGAAATTTCATGGGCTGAGAATTTAATGGCTAAGTAACAGTTCTGTGGTAGAGGGTGCTTGCTGGACAACAAGTTAAAGATGAGTAAGCAGTGCACCCTTGCAGTGATGGAAGCCAGCTTCATACTGGGTACATTAACAAAAACGTAGCAGCAGATTGAATGAAGCAGTTGTTCCCCTCTGGCTTACGGGAAGCCCTATATTGTGAAACTGGAGTGTGTCCAGCAGAGGTCTTTATGGTACTTGGAGACTAAAGCACTTTTGTGCAAGGCTGAAGGGACACTAGGTCTGTTCCACCTTGAGAAGGGAAGGGCGAGGAGCAATCTAGTTGCTGTCTTCAGCTACCTAATGGAAGTTTGCAGAGGTGACAGAGCCAGACTCTCATCTGAGATTCCCAAAAACAAGACAAAAGACTGAAGTTAAAATGAATGAAATTATAATTAGATATTAAAAAAGAAAAAAAAAGAAACAGAGAATTATCAGACACTGGGTCTTGGGACCAGAGAGGTTATGGAATCTTCATCCTTAGAGATACTGCAAACCAAACTGTACAAGACCTTGAACAACCTGATATAAAGTTGTAGTTCACCTTGCTTTGAGTAGGAGGTTGAACTGCAAGTCCTCCACAGATCCATTCCAAACTAAATTGTTCAATTATTTTGTTGTGTTCATGGTTTTAACTTTTTTTTTCAATATGATTTTTTTTTTTAAAAAAAAGTGGAACAAAAGTTAAGACCTGTGAGTCTGCCTCCTCAAACTGGGGGAGCCATACCCCCTTTTTATGAGCTAAATATGAAAATGTAAGTCAACCCAGTTATATCTATGGCTGTGTGACTTTTTCAGGGAATTTTTTCTTCGTAGAATTTGCTAGAAGTTGGAAAAAAGAATAAAGCTAATCATTTAGACTATTAGTCAAAAGCAGGATGAAAATCAACTTATTTTGGCTGAGAAACATCATTGTAGTGCCTCATAGGATTTTGGATGTCTTTGTGGTCTGTATGACCTGTGGTGTACACAGGGCCTTCTCTCAAAATAAGGGGCAATGGGTACGTCCTGGGGTCTTACACCTTAGAGCATCAATGAGAGATTCAATGTGACTGAGGAATCCAAACCATGCTGGAGGAAGATACAAAAAACTGAAGCTGCAACCCCCAGCATAGCCCCACAGGCATTTTCTGAGTGAAATTATCACAGGAGATTTTTTTCCACTACAACATATATTTTTTTTTTTTCTGAAAAGACCCCCAGCTTTTTGCACGCTTTTATTTTTCAAATTGGGATTTTCGGTCAGCTCATCTTTTAAAAGTCTGATCTATTCAGTTTGCTGGAGATCAGTTTATTACACCCAATCCATCCGCAGAGTCCTTCTTGGGATGTCTGACACACAGACTCACTGCTCATTAGTTCTTTAAACACAGTAAATGTTTACCACCAAGATCGCACTCAGTTTTACTGACTGTCAAGACCATCATCAGACTAAAATCAGCAGCATTTGCAGGGACCTGTGGGTTCAGAGACATACATTGGCAGTAAGGCCATAAAATTCCCAGTTCTTATGTCAGCCAACAGGTTTTACAATCTTAAAGTAGCTACATTTTAATTCAGAAGTGGGAACAAGGGAAGAGATTTGGGAAAACCAGACCACTAAAGCATAATAAACACAAACCTCCACGTCTTCGCCTGTCCATCCCCTAATACAGATTTCCAGTCATTTTCTTTTGAAAGGTGAGGCTTGCAGTTTTTCCAGCCTGCTTTTTGAAGTCTCCTCTATTATATTGTTGCTGGTCTAATGTGATAGTTAACTGGTTTGAGTTAATTGTTAATCAAGTCCAGAATATTCTCTTCTAAACAGAGTCCTTTAATCAAGGTAGAAGAAAAAGAGAGAGACACAGAGAGAAAGAAAGAGAAATAAAAAAAGAGAGAAAGATGAATTCAAGAAAGAAAGAAGAAAAATAAGAGGATCGACTTGTTAATTGCCTTTATTATGGAAAAATCTAAAGAGGATTTCAATTTTAATGACCGGAATAAGCTCAAAGAGAACCCTGTAAGAACAAAATATGACTTTTCAGCCACTTCTTTCTTTCACGTATTAAAAGAGAAGCGTATCATGGATCCACAACATAAACCTGCCCCCTCCATGTGGATCTGAGGCTTTAACTCTTGCACCAGCATGTTTCCAAGGACACTCACTGGTTTCTCAGCTGAGCCATTTAACCAACAAATTATCAAACCAGTTAGATGAAAACACAATAATAGTTAATCAGCTTTTACAAGCTCACACATCGAACTCCAACTGTAAAACCACTTCATTAGTGGCTTCTCATTTGTGTGGCTTTTCTCCACATCTCCTGTGTTCCACTTCGAATATTTCTACGAGATACAAGCCAGTCAATAAATGCTTGAACTCCTCCGTTTCTTTACTGAGGGACCCCTCTAGAGCCTATTAACACCCATTTTATGGAAAACAGAGCAGGTAGCTACCTCCACCATGTGTTGGCACTCTCTAAAAGGCTGTTAATGCTTTGTGTTTCAGGGCATAACAAACTAAAGCATTCCCAGGAAAGGGAAAAGAAAAAAAAAAACCACCAGCCCAGTGGGTAAAAAGTAAATATGCTGAGATAAGTGACCCACAGAGTAGGGCTGAAGAGGAAACTGAACGTTTGGGAGAGCCATTTTGCCAGTACACCCAATAAAGAAATGCTTTCTAACATTGTGGTTTTGTTGATGTAGCTTATATTATCCACACATAGAGAGGAATTGCACCAAAACCAAAGGCCTTTCCTGCCTTTGTAAGTACGTCTATACTAGAACTTCTGCGAGATTTCTTAGTGGCAAGGGAGTATATGATTAGTCTAATTTTGAGGGAATATGTCCTGCCCATCAGTGTGTTTGCCTCCGCTCCTTCCTCCCTCCAATAATTTCACCACATGGGCCGATTTTAACCACATTTGACTGAAAGGATAGATGTATCAAAGACACGATGTTCTCACAAGTTTTGCGGAAACTGGCAGCTGGGGAAAGGAAAGATAACCACCAGTGCCCTCACCATGGGAAAGAGAGTTTAAATTACTTTGCTTATTCCGAGGAGTAAGAAACCTGCTGGTCCATTAGCACACGCAACTGCTTACCCAAACACATAGAAGTCGAAGAAAGTATGAGATCATGTACAGAAGGGTGAGTGAATGGGAAAAACAAAGTGAAGGCAGACAAAGAGAGAAATCAAGCTTAATTCTTGGGCCTAGAAGACGTTTTACTTGTAAGCAGCTATTATTTTGGTAGCAAAACATTTCAACATGAAGACTAGGACTGAGTTTCCACATCTGAAGTTCCTTGCAAAGAATAATCGAAGCTGCTGGAGTTATATAAGATCAGGTCTGCAGCTCAGAGGAGTAAAAGATAAGCTTCCCAGGGTGAAATGCATGTGCCCCAAGTTAAATGCCTGCAAGCTAGCTGCTTAAACCTGAATCTGCCACCCTGTGACTCCATTTATAGTCAGTGAAGAGCAACAAGCTCCTCTTAAGGTGATTCATGTATCCTAAGACGAACAGAATGAATCTGCCTCAGAAGGCTTCCCTCCATTGACTCTGACGGGAGCCTAGGGTAACTAACTTAGATCAGGGGCCTAACTTCTACCTGTCTAAAGTTAAGAGATGCAAATCTTACCGTTGATGACACAAATGGATTTTGGATCACTCCTTAAGTCAACTTGTGGTGTAATGAAACTGAATTCAAACAGACTGAGAGGAAAAGGTTCCAATTTACTGCATAGGAGAAAAGAACTGATCTTTCCTCAAAAATACATACCATATAATGTTTTACTTATTATTGAAGGAAGAAGAAACTTGTCAAGAACTTGATCAGCAATAGAATTACACTTCTGTCCAGCTGGGTTTTGGTTTTGCCTTTCATTTCTATTTTTGTGATCAGTCATATTGGGTTTACGTGGCAAGGTTTTGATAGTGGGGGAGCTATGGGGGTGGCTTCTGTCAGAAGCTGCTGGAAGCTTTCCCTGTGTCCAACAGAGCCAATGCCAGCCAGCTCCAAGAGGGACGCACTGCTGGCCAAGGCTGAGTCCATCAGTGACGGTGGTAGTGTCTCTGGGATAACTTATTTAAGAAGGAGAAAAAAGAATCCTGAGCAGTGGCAGCTGAAAAGAGGAGTGAGAACACGTGAGAGGAGCAGCCCTGCAGCCCCCAGGCCAGTGCAGCAGGAGGGCAGGAGGGGCTCCAGGCGCCGGAGCAGAGATTCCCCTCAGCCCCTGGGGCAGCCCATGGTGGGGCAGGCTGTGCCCCTGCCCCAGGGACCCCACGGGGGAACAGATCCCCACCTGCAGCCCGGGGAGGACCCCACGCTGGAGCAGGGGGTGCCCAAAGGAGGCTGTGACCCCGTGGGAAGCCCAGGCTGGAGCAGGCTCCTGGCAGGGGCTGTGGCCCCGTGGGGAGAGGAGCCCAGGCTGGGGCAGGTTTGCTGGCAGGGCTGGTGACCCCGTGGGGACCCAGGCCCCCCGGAAGGGGCAGAGACAGCGTGGGATGAACTCCCCCTTCCCGCCCCGCCAGGGGGAGGGAGGGAGAGAATTCAGGAGTGAAACTGAGCCCAGAAAAAAAGGGAGGGGTGGGGGAATGTATTTTTTTTTAAGATTTGGTTTTATTTCTCATTAACCTACTCTGATTTGATCAGTAATAAATTAAGCTAATTTCCCCAAGTCGAGTCTGTTTTGCCGATGATGGTAACTGGTGAATGATCTCTCCCTGTACCTTATCTCGACCCATGAGATTTTCATTATATTCCCTCCCCTGTCCAGTTATGGAGGGAGAGTGATAGAGCGGCTTTGGTGGGCACCTGGAATCCAGCCATAGTCGACCCACTACATGAATGTTTAGAAAGAAATGATTCTCCCTTCAAAATATTCATTTGAATAAGAAAAAAATTACCTTAGGTGCAGTCATCTCCTATTTGCACCTTTTTTTTTTTTTTTTTTTCCCACAAGAACCTGAATCGTCGAGTATTTATTGGGACAAACAAAGATGAGTTTGAACCTGTACTGGTCTAATACTCAGGGCTGGTGAATTTTGAAATGATCTATCTCATTGCAAAATCTGCCCTTTGGGAGCTGTTGGTTAGGAGCATAAATTATTCAGACAGAAAATAGAAACAACACTGCACAATATATAATGAGCTGCAATCACAGCATTTGAATGATGCTTTTGCTGGTGATACTTTCAGTTTATGTTATGGATGCCAGCCTAATGTTAAAAAGAGCACTTTTCACATGTTGATAGGTTAGACATTAGGAAAAATTTCTTCACAGAAAGGGTTGTCAGGCTCTGGAATGGGCTGCCCAGGAAGGTGATCGAGTCCCCATCCATGGAGGTATTTAAAAGAAAGATAGACGAGGTGCTTAGGGACAGGGTTTAGTGGTGGGATGGCAGGGTTAGGTTAAAGGTTGGACTTGGTGAACTTAAAGGTCTTTTCCAACCTAGACGACTCTATGATTTGAAGTGATTTGCTGACATAGGAGGTTAAAAAAACAAAAAAGTGGTATCCTTCCTGGGTTTTACAGGAGCAAGGAAACTTGTTGTTCATTACAAAGTATGTGTTCTAGGCCATTCACAGCAGGGAGTCCAAACCAAAGAGTTTTTATTCTTCTGTTCTTTGTAGCTGTTATTTGGAACATCAACCCAATGTGAACTGGCAAAACAAATAATTCCCTCCTGATAGGCTGTTACGTAGTGTTAACCAAGAAATTAAGAGTCTCACCTATCTAGTTATCATGGATAGTTCTTTTAGGATGGGGTAAACAGCTTTCTGGAGGTACTGGTCTGAATCCGTTGGCCTAGGTGTTGCTTTTTGACAGCAAAGATAAAAAGGAATTAATTCCACCCTGAAAATGAACTTTCATAACCTCTTCTACTACCAAAGGTATTTTTCTGACAACAGTTCCACTGTTTTCAATAACTACCTCTGAAATGACTCAGTTCAGGCTCAAGAACTGATCTGACCTATCATTGTTCAGGGTTTTAAAATGTGAGCATACTCTCTGGAGAGGTTTTGAGCTAAGCCTAGAGAAGAGAAGGCTCAGGGGGGATCTTAACAGCGTATATAAATACCTGAAGGGAAGGTACAAAGAGGACGGACCCAGGTTCTTTCCAGTAGTGCCCAGTGCCAGGACCAGAGGCCATGGCACACACAGAAACACAGGAGGTTCCCTCTGAACATCAGGAAACACTTTTTTACTGCAAGGGTGGCTGAGTACTGGAAGAGGTTGTCCAGAGAAGCTGTGGATGCTCCATCATTGGAAGTGTTCAAGGTCAGGTTGGGCAAGGCTTTGAGTAACCTCTATGATTCTAGACCTTTAATCTATCAAAGGCAGCTTTTCAGCAAAGGGCCTATTCAAAACCAAATGTAAGTAAACAACTTGGTCTGTGAAAAGCAGAATCTGAACCAGGTCATTAAAACTAAAATGGGTGACCGTTAATTAGATATAAATTTTCTACAAAATACATCTAAGTGGTTTTCTCCCATTTCCTACAGCCCTATACATTCCAGTCCAGTGCAGCTTTCTGGCTGGGTATGGTGCTGGCTCACATTCTTTCCCTCTTTGACAAAGTCACCTTAGAAGATGGATAAACTACTCTTATTGCAGGCAAGCTGGAGACAGATGACTTTGAATTTCTAAATGTCTTTTCTGAAATGGATGTGCACAGACAAAAGCTATCCAGGCATAGCAAGGGGGGATTCTCTGAAGACAGGGAACAAGGTACAAAAGTGTATGTCTTAATCATTAAGTCAAAAAGACTTTAGAATTTGCATTATAGACTATGCAAAACAAATTGGTTAATTCATCTGCTTTGTTTACATTTTCTTTGTTTTTAATAGGCATTGATTTGATTAAGATTACAGTTATAAAGACATTCTAAAGGCACATCCCTAAAGAGAAGCAAACTTACAACAAAAGGTAAAATATTTCTGCCAGTTCCTCTCATTGTCTTACTACGCGAGGACTCTCTGAAGAGTTATTTTGAGGTGCTCAGGGGTTCTCACATGTTAGTTTTGGGAAATATAGGGCTGATCTAAGATGCTCCCATTCTGGGTCTCCATCCTGCTCCCCCTTTCTAGAAGAGCTGGTAGGGTATGTGTCCAGCTGCTTCAGTTTGCAGTCTGGTATATTAGTTGTTAATGAAGAAAGGTTTCAAAGATACCTGACTGAACTTCAGTGGATAAGGACAGTCACGACTTCTGTTCTGCTGATTCTGACAGTAGGACTAGTAACCTCTGGTAACGAGATGGTAATAACAAACTGGGAGATGGCAACAACTCATTACAGCTGTTTGCTCAATTAACGTGACTAGAGCCCTCAACATATGAATTTAAATCCCGGTGTGGACTGCAATGGCTATAATTTAATTTGCCTTAATTTACTTTGAACGTTAATTCAGCTAAATTGAATTAAGCCTCTTTAATTTTGAACAAGGGTGTCCACATAGGAGTTTAAAGTAGTTTAATTAATCCACTTAAAAAAGCTAATGCAGATTAATTTTGGTGAGCATTGTTATGTGGATAGGCCTGTAGGTTCAGTTAAGTAACACCAATTAAGGTGTTTGCTTCCAAGAAACATATTCCTCCTAAGCAAAGGTGGGTGAACACAGCTTGGATAAGTTGCAAGATGGAGCAGAAATGGCGAGGTAATGGTGTGAGGAGTAAAAATTTCTCACTGAGAGGAGTTGACACCACACTACTTTGGGCTGGACCAGCTGGCTGGGAACAGAAAGAAGGAAAAGCTACTTCAGTGCAAGAGTCATCATTATGAGTTCTTCTATAAGAGATAATAAGGTCTCAGGGAAGAAAGACCTGAAACACATCTCAGAAATACTCTACTTTCCAGGAATTTTTAGCGGCAGTACATTTGATTTGTGAACCCAACTCAGGAATTTAAAAACACCACTAGTTACAGTGTAGTTCCTGAAATGAGGGTACAAATAAGCATATCCTATAACACCCCCCCCCCCTTCCTCAGATCCCCCCAGTACTGCATGTTTTATGGCACGCTCTTGAGCACTAACACAGTCCAACTGCAAGAGGTGAAGGTGTGCATCCCTGTGCCGTAACCTGATCAATCCTGACTTTACACCAGGAGCTCAGAAGTATGGCTGCAGCTTAGTAAGAAGAATTTCTGCTCTTCTCCACCACTTGTCCTCCTTCTTCATTGCATTTCTTAGCAGAGCTGCAACCTCATGCCCCTGCAGGCAGAGAAAGGCACACACACTAGGTGTTTTTCACTGAGTATTTTAAAGGTCCCTTTAGGCTTCACAGGTGGAGGTTTTTTACATTTCCTCCCCTTCAGGTGTGCGAACACTGGGCCAAACTCAGAAGGTGATGTGGGAAGCTGCGTCCCAGCAGATAGGTCAGTCAGTGAAGGGAAACCAGCATGAAGGACGGCAGCTTGGTGGAATTTAGTGTTAACCTCAGCACTGAAGGGTCTGGAGTCAATGCCACCGGTCTGAGAGAGCATAACGCCTTTTCCCAGCTAACTCAGCATGCAAGCTTCATGAGGCTGCCTTTCACCGACCGAACACTTTCACAAATGAGTCATTTAACCACCGTATGCATCATCTCCACTCTCTTGTCCTTTCTTTCTATGTCTCTGTAAGCGTAGTCTGCTTACAGACATATGCACATTCACGCACACATTTACTTTAAGCAAAATTACATTTCTTCATCTTTTCCCTCTCTTACAGTCAAACCCTGGTGATCCTATGCATGCAAATAAGCTGCATTTCTGGTTTAGCTATAATCTTTGCTGTATAGCTGAGGTCTGTTTGATGTTCTTTAAGTGGTGGAATTGAAAGAACATTTCACTGCTAACTGGAAGAGCTACTAGTTTATTAAATCTTTGATTTGAAATCTTGCTGTCAAAGAAAACACAGTCAGCTGATGCTGTGAAAGGATTGCGTTGTCAATTCTTGCTGAGCCTTAAAACTGGCACGAAGCATAAAGTAAAGTGACATTAAATGAACTGACAATCTGAGGTTTCAAGTGTAAACCTCCAGGAAATAATAACTTGGCTTTTCAATGTAAAAAAGATAGCTTATGGTTAAAAATAAAATAAAGTAAAATATATTAAAAAAAAATTGTTATAAAGCAAAACCCAGAATAGGTTTTTAGAGGATCTTTTTCTTCCCCTTCCCCCTCTTTTCAATTTAATGTTAGCAAAACAGAGGTGACAGAAAAGATTTATGAGAAACATTTTTAAAGGTGGGTTCACCATGTGTGTAGAGCAGACAGTGTCTGAAGGGCCTGTAGCATTTGCACTTTATAGAAAATGACAAAAAGTGACTATTGCTACAACAACCTGCACGGCAGCGGTTGAAATTGCTTACACTAAGGGAAATGTGTAAGAGCGGTATGTGATAGGCAGCTGCTCTGTTTGGAGGTCCAGCTCTGAAAAGTTCAGAGGTGAATTAGAAATGTGAATGATTTGATCGTGGGTTAAATTTAATGAATATGAGCTGGAACGGGTCATTTTGTGAGTTACACACATGCTGGAGAGCAAGATGAGAAAATGCGATCACCCAAAAATCAGCAACAGCAAAATGGGAGTCTTGCTGTTGAACAAGCTGAATGGTCATCACAGGGATCCCGACTATGGATTTCCCTTTTTGCAGGGACTGAACTGCATCTGAACGAGTCTGAAGAGATCAGCAAGCCCCAGTGGTTTAAATAGGGATGAGACAAATTAAATATGTTTGTTTTGAACTTAGCTCTCTTGCTGATCTGCTGATCTTATTCAAATCAAACAGTCCCGAGAAGACCATGAACCTTGAATACTTAGAAGTTAGTGGCTACACCTGAAAAACCTGATTCCTTAGAGTCTCTGGCACGGACTACACACAAATGCACATTGGTTTTGATAAACATGTTTATCAAAACTTATGAACCCTGGTTCATGTGCTTATAAATGAACTCAATTATTTCACTTGAAGCATAGATTATTTTGATTTAGCCTTCCAAGGTGTACATGGGACACCAGTCTAAAGGAGTAGCAGTAGTGATGACCTTGCTTTGCAGCAAAACATGAAAAAAATAATTCAGTAATAGTAATTGAGTTCTGGGCCCAACACTGTGGTCATGTCACCGAATGAGAGGCAGACTGGGAGTGTGAGGATCTCAAAGATTTCTCAAGCAGTCTCCTGAGTTTTCTTTCATGGCTCATCACAGACTTAACCAGAGGGAGGCAGGGAGGAGTACCTTGGTCACTGTGAACAACTTGTCCACCTTATTTTGAAGGAGTTTCCCTTTGCAGACAAGCCTGTAATCCTCAATAAACCCAACTTGTGCCAAAAGAATTGTGTATTACTTTAAACTCATACCTGAAATAAAACTGCTGCAGCTGCTCAAATACATGTAATTCTTCTTTTTGGGAGATTTGGTAACATGCTTAGTCAGCTCTAGCCTGAAACTCCACCCCTAATCCCGTGTATTTGGTTTACGTAGCAAGGTTTTGGTGGCAGGGCTGGGTGAGGGAAGTGCTGCAGGGGTGCCTTCTGTGAAATGACACTGGGAGCCGCCCACATGTTGGACACAGCCAGTTCCAGCTGGCTCCATGATGGACCCACCACTGCCCAAACCTGAGCTAATCAGTGACGTTGGTAGCACCTCTGGGATAACATATTTAAGGATAAAAAAATGCTGTGCGACAGCTGTGAGACAGAAATGAGAAAATGTGAGAGAAACGGCCCTGCAGACACCAAGGTCAGTGAAGAAGGAGGGGGAGGAGGTGCTCCAGGCGTCGGAGCAGAGATATCCACGCTGCAGCCCAAGGTGAAGACCATGGTGATGCAGGTTGTCCCCCCACAGCCCATGGAGGACCATGGTAGAACAGATACCCACGCTGCAGCCCATGGAGGACCCCATGCTGGAGCAGGTGGATGTGCCCTGAAGGAAGCTGCAGTCTGTGAAGAACCCATGCCAGAGCAGACTCCTGGTTTTGGAGGGGCCCCGGGTCTGTTTAAGGCTGCTCCTGTAGGGCATGCGCGGAGAAGGCGGAAGAAGGAGTGTCAGAGATAAAGCATCATGAACTGACCGCAACCCCCATTCCCCATCCCCCTGCTCCGCTGGAGGGGGAGGTAGAAAAGTCAGCAGTGAAATTAAGCCTGGGTAGAAGGGAAGGGTGGGGAAAGGCTTTTTTAGTTGTGTTAGCTCTACTGTGTCATTAAATGGCAATAAATTAAATTAATCTTCCCCAAGTCAAGTCTATTTTGCCTGTGAATGTGACTGGTGAGCGTTCTCCCTGTCTTTATCTTGACCCACAAGCTTTTCTATTGTATTTTCTCCCTCTGTCCTGTTGATGGAGGAGGAGTGTTAGAGCAGCTTGGTGGGCACCTGGAAGTCAGCCAAGGTCAACTCACCTGGCTCTGCTGCTTATTTACTGAGTATCCTTGGGCATCTCATGTTTCCTTATCTCCCCTTTTCCCATGATTGATTAAATTCTACTTTTGTAAAGTGGAAGGAAGGCACTGGCTGTTTCAGGAAAAAGTTTGCAGATGAAATGCCAAAAAATACTGCATAGAAACTAGGTGCTATTATTATTCTGAACAAGATGTAAGTGTGACTCTTCCTTTTTTGCAATAGCTTTTCCTAAATATGAATTCAAGTCCTTTTCAATTTAAGGTCAGATTGTCAGGAAATATAACAAAGGTGCCAGTTACCTCCTCCGGAAAACACATCTCCTGCCTACTAGCATTTTTAGTTTGGAATGAAGGTCCTTTCATTCTTGAAAATGTCCTTCAAGATTGTCAAGCTCTTTCAGAACAAAGAAGCACATGCCCGAAAGAGGCTGTGGTGGTGTCTCAGAGGCAGCAGGGCAGGCCGTGCTTAGGCATTCAGAACATTCAACTCAGTTTCAGCTTTGTAAAATTAGCTTTTCACACATTTTTTTTTTTTGTCAGGATCCAACTCGTTCTCTACAATATCCAAGGATAAAAGAATGGTTCCCTGTGGATATGGCAAGAGGTTGTCTGAGAGCTGTAATCAGGAGAGAAGGAAATATCACCGGCGTCATGGTGAGCTGGAGAAAACTCTGGCAGCTAGGAAGGTATCTCTGAGGATCCCTAATGTCATTTCATTGCTTTCATAAATCCACAGTAACCCTGAATAAGAACTATCGCTTCTTGTACTGTGTTCCACAGAATAAGACCTGGAGATAAGTTCATAACGAATCATACTGGCCAAAGTGTACGCAAAGGAACAAAGAAGACATAGACTTACGTATTTATCATTACTGTTCTTCTAGCATTGATGATACAGCCAGCCTGGTACTTCACTGCAGAAGCCTTGCACAAATGCACAGACTGATATTAAGCTATTTTTAGATGTCCAAGAACCTGATCTAATCTGTCAAACCTAGCATTATAATTATTGGAGAAAATAATCTCTAGACAGTGACTTAATGGCACATCAGAAAATTCTGTTGCAGGGTGAAATGAATAATTTTCTAGAGGTGTCTGTTTCTCTCCTCTGATTATGAAGGGGGCTAAGTGTGAAAAACTCATACTTTGGCCCTGAAGTTTTAACGTGAATATGAATATATGGTGGTACCTGTAAACGCAAAGCATGCAATTGAACATGTAAATTTAGTAGAGGGATTCAGTTGATCAATCACAGGTACCAAGTGTCCTCTAAAATGCATGTCTGTCTTCAATACCAGCTGGAGACCAGACAGGATTTATTAGGACATTTTAAATAAGTGTCCAGTATAGAGATAACTGAGCATCCCATTGTCTACATCTAGGATTCAAGATGAGCACCAGGTGTTTGAGCCTCAACTATGGTCAATGGCAATTTACTCCAAGTTTTAATTATCAAAGCATCCAGATTCACTTTAGATGCTGAAAGCCTTTAGCTGCTTGGTGCCTATATATCCAAAAAAGCATCTCCAAAAGAGCATGTGTCTTTCATAGCTTAGTGTAATATCTGCCAGATCCCAGATTCCTCAGAGCATCTCAGGTGGCATTTGGTGGCAAAGTCTGGGCAGCTGAATCTTCCCAGTCAATAAAGTCAGTGGATCCTGGACAGAAATTCAGCTGTTGAGCACTTAGTTGCTTCATCCAGTTACCGACACATGAAGAAGTGGAGCTTCTGCAATGCCTTAGAGTATCCTAAACAGCTGTCAGCTCAGCCCAGCATCTGTCTCTGACAAACCCATCTGTCAACCCACTGTAAATATTTCAGATACCAGAGGACATCTCAGATGGCAGTGAATGACTGAAGGTTGGGCAAGTGAATCAAGCCCCAGATATCACACACAACAGTGAGGTGCATTGTGCTACAGGGACAGGGCATGAACTATTGGTCTATGTTGTCCCAAGAACAAATGAGTATCATCTACCTTCAATGTAGATTGATAATGAGAAGAAAGTTCCCAACCATTTGAGAATAATGGATTCTGGAACTCCTGGGAGGAAAAGTATGAGAAAAAATCTCCCTGTTTCTATGATGGTACTTGACAATTTGGAATGGACGTGACATGGATCTGCTAGACCCAAGCCTTCTATTTCTGTACTCCTATGAAATGCTGGAGGTAAGCAGGTAAATCAGAAATTTGGGATTTCTTGCACTGTGAAGGGTGTCTTCTGTTTCTAATGCAGCATAAAGTACTTTCAGCACCTCTTGGGACTCAGGGTTTCAGTATGGCTTTGTGACACCCCACAGAGTTACCCATGTGGAGAGGTGACTTGTTAAAGGTCTTTCAAATGGCCTGTGGCAAAGCCATACGTTACGTGGTAATCCCTTGTGTCCCAGTCATAGTATAATTCTTGTTGGAATGAGTTACATCTAAGTTTAATCAGGCTTGAGTTACACTATTAAAGACACCCGACTTAGTCTTCATTTGAACTTCCCATTTCTCATGCAGTTCAAAGACTGCACGTTATTGTTTGACCATGTCAGTGAGAGCATTCAAGCTGAGAAATCCAATGTGAACTTGAGTTCCCTGTATAATTGGATTTTGAGTTGTACGTTCTTTTGTCTGTACGTCTTAGAAGTGCTCATGTGAAACCTTTTATCAGAATAGACTGACCTGGAAATTTTGTGAGAATATATGCTTTCTTTCAAAACTTACTCTATATTTGGATCTTACCTTAAATGAAAATATGGCCTTTTTTTTCTTTATATCTTGCTCATTTCATTTTTTATAATAATTTTGCCTCTGAACTGCAAATGAGATGTACCTGAGCTCTCAAGCATCTTAAATACACTTTGATTTTTTTGCATTAGCTGTAGATATAGATTAAACTACATGAAGAAAAGAAGTGATTTCTGGCAAGATAAGTGGAATTAGGCCAATTTACAGTAGATGAGAACCTTCTGTCTCTCCTTAATTGCTCTTTTCTCCCTAGTTATATATAGAAGCTTTCCATAAAGACAGTTATCACTGTTAAAATTAAAAAAAAAAAAAGAAGAAGAAAAAAGGAAAATTATGGCTGTAGTTAGCTGTGCCTGAACTCCTGTCTTGTTTGAATCTTTATGTCACAAATAAAAGAAAACAGTAGCTAGGGCATGTTTCTAAAAGTCAGATTGTAGGGAGGAAAGCTGCATTTAACAAATTGTCCTTATTTAATTCAGCTAACTTTCCCATTCTAACTTCAGAAGGAGTTGGCTTCATGGATGGAGGAGAATAATATATTGCTTACCTACTGCTCTGAAACAGAAGCACTGATAGACTTAGCAGTTGTTCTAAAGGGAGTTGTGAGTAATATTTCGGGCTAGAGGAAAAAGCAATGGATAATTTCCCAGAAATTCAACAGCTGAAGGAAAATTATAGTTAGCCAGAGACAAACATACTCTCATTTGTATTTCTGTTTGTGTAACAATTTGGTCCAGTGAATTGATACATAAAGCGCTTTTTCCACAAATCCACTGATAGCTAACAATAATTTATCTGCAATAATAGAAGAGAAACATAGAATCATAGAATGATAGAATAATTTAGGTTGGAAAAGACCTTTAGGATCCAACTGTTACCCTAACCCTGCCATCCCACCACTAAACCATGTCCCTGAGCACCACATGTGCATGGCTTTTAAATACCTCCAGGGATGGGGACTCGACCACTTCACTGGGCAGCCCCTTTCAGTGCCTGACAACCCTTTCTGTGAAGAAATTTTTCCTAATGTCCAATGTAAACCTTCCCTGGTGCAACATTTCCCCTCATCCTATTGCCCGTTACCTGGGAGAAGAGACCAACACCCACCTCACTACAATCTCCTGTCAGGCAGTTGTAGAGAGCAATAAAGGAGCTTTTGTTTTGATTTAAGTGGATTAATTTGTAGTACATATTTAAAATCTGTTTTCCCTACTTCAGGAATGTTTCTCAGTCTACAGCATTCTGGTTTCTAGAAGGACAACTGTTTCTCAAAAGTCATGCAGCTGGTGTGAATGGTCATGTCTCTGAAGTCAAATTAGACAGTCTATCTGATGTTGATATTTAAGATTCCATTTTAATATATCTGCCCAACAGAATAAAGAGTCAAAGCAACAAAATGATCAAAAGGGTGATCTTCAGGGTTAAACTAACTCATTTGTCACATATAATCACAAAATAATTTTGGTTGGAAACAGTCTCTGCAGGTCATCTATCCCAACCTGCTCAAAGCAGGGCTTATTAAATCACGTTGCTCACGTCACCATCTGGAGAATAAAATGTACCTTTGTACATACACAGAATTAATATGATTTTACCACAACAGAGCATTTGATAGATATGAATTCGTGATCCAAACACCTAACTTAAATACATGTCTAGAGTACTGCAAAACACTTATGAGACCAGCCTGAACTAATCACCTTAGCCATCTCTCTTGTCAATAGGGAAAGACAGGCACCAGCAGAGGAGGGCTGATCTCCAGTGAAACATCTAAAATATCATCAGAATTGGAAATGTCTGGCAGGGGAAGGTCACAACCAAGGCTCCTGACAGCCTTGTGTCTCAAAGGAAGGAAGACTCTGAAATACTAGTTTTGATCCAGACTCTGATGTTCCTGAGATGCAGAGAGGTCTGCCTGCACCTGATTTTGGAAACAGGTTTTTTAACAGAGACGTACTAAAGAAATAACCTACTGAGCAATGTGCAAATAAGGCTTTAGCGGTATTTTCACCAGGAGAAATTTATGCTTTGCATACAGTCTTTCCTTTATTCAGAAAACAGATGGAGAATGATATGAATCTAAAAAAATGAGTTTATGCCCTAACATAACATCAACAGATATTAAGTACATGTCTTTACATGTACATATCTTAAATCTTACTTAAATCAAATTTTAAGATCTTTATTTAAAGGTGAAGGACAAAAAAAAAATCTAGCTTACATATCTGTGTTTGCTGTTAACTGCTATACTCATTTATTAGTATGTTTATAATATAACATTATCACATTTATTTGAAATTTTAAAGTATAAAATTTATAATTTATTAATAAATATATTTATAAATGCATTTGGTTTTAGTTACTATATTTATAATACTATAGGATATGGAAAACCAAATTCATAAAAGTGCAGCTGCTAGTTGCTAGTATGGACTTTGCCATCTGTACCTCAAAGTTTGCAGTTTAACCATAGTCAAGACAAACTCTGTAGTCACTTTTTCCAAGATGTTTGAAATTAAATGGGAATTTAAAAATTATTTTTCTCTAAATTTTGTGAAAAGACTCATCAGAATAATTTATGGGGAAAGTAAAATTAAGTAATTTAACTACTGATGAGAATTCTCCTTACTCCTGGAGCGCACTTAGCTCAAATATCACATCAGAATTATTCAGCAAAACCATTACAGTGCATTAGATACTGTGTAGCAATATCTTCCTTGACATTTTGACTAAACATAAGAGGAAACAAAGGTAGGATTTCATCTGAAGCCACTTCATCAAATATTCTATTGCTCCATTATGTTTCCTAAATATAGGTATCAAATGCTATCTGAGATGCCCTCAGGTATGCTACCGTCCTCCAAATGGCTAAAAAAGCATATGGCTTTCACAGGTCTTGTGCCATGTCAGCTATTGCTGTGTGGAAGGTGTGGATGCCCTAGGATATCCTAAATTGCACTTAAGTACCAAAGTTTAGGCAGCTGAATCAAGTTATCCACTTCAGTATGAGTCAAACTGCAGTGGATCTCCACTGAGTGCCACTCCACTGAGTAGACCTCCACAGACTGATTCAGTTTCTCATGAGTGGGTTGGGACAGATGCACAGTTAGATATGGCTGTCCAAAAGTTGGGGGCCCACAAACTATGGTGGATCCAAAAGATGTATCTGTCAACTCTCTGGGTCCCAGAATTCCCAGCACAGACAAATGAGAATGGAAATAGAGTTTCCTCGGAGTTCTGCTCTGGATTTCATGAAAGCCTATAAAATCTGAGATATTTTAAATCTCAGCTCAACGAAGTGTAATTTTTGATGTTGTTTTATTAAAGCATTTTTGAACAGTTTGTTATTATTCATTCAAAAATTACTTTGACCAATTCTATAATGTTCTCATTGCTGAGAAACTGAAAACTGATTTAAGTTCCTATCTTCCCATGTTGATTCATTGATTTTTTTTAACAAAGATATCTATAGGCATTCCTTTCTTCTTCCCCTCTCCCCTTTACGTGCAGGACTCAGAACACACTTAAAATCACACTGGTTTAGATCTAATGTGATTTTGCTAGTTTCATATCCAGACCAGAATGGTTACAGCAATCTTTTTTGGGGTATTATAACACCTTACTGAGGTACCCGCATCCTCTTCCATACAATCTTTCCAAGTTGGATGACCTTAAGATCTTACTGTTTATTATCCTATTGATTTTATTTTCAAATCAACTCTAGCGGAACATAAAATTCTGCTTTGAGAGATCAGCAGGCTGCTGATCTTGTGCTGTGTGTCTGGCCATAGCCAGGAGTTCCAAGAGAAGGTGGAAAAGCCAGATGATTATACAAATATTATAACACAACTTTTCTCTGCTGTCTTTTAGTAAGCCCACTGTCTTTGAAGACAAACATAATGTTGTACATTTCCATACTAAGGAACCACAGTGTAGACTTGGTTCCATCTTTATGCTTTTGAAACTTGTGTTTTGTTGATATTTTTGGTTTACTCAAGAAGGGTAATGAAATCTGAAGGTTATAGGTAGGTACTTGTATGAAAATCAGATGGTCTTACAGTTCACTTTAAAATATGCAAACAACATCTTGCTCAATATCAAAGGCTATAGAAAAGGCAGAACATTTTTCTAATATCTCTTTAGGGAAACTTTGCCCTACACTTCTATTAGGTGCTATCATTCAGAGGCATAATTTCAGCTAACATTGTTATGCTGATTATAGTCAGGTTTATGTTTCGATCTCAGCTGACCCTAGGGAATTAATTTCTGATTCAATTAAATGACTAGGTGACATTCAGTCTGAATTTTTTCCTGAAGTTAAACTCTGAGAAAGCATAGTTCATTTCAGATTGCTACCATCTACCTCCTGAACAACATTGCAATACCTTGATGAGAACTTTATAAAGCTGGACATCTAGGTTTCGAACCTTGAGATTGTCATTGCCCTGAACTGTTCTTTGGGAGTTTATGGGGTGACATCCCCAAAACTTCATTCTGTCATTTTCTTATTTACTAAATGTGTGACTAGAGTTATTTCCAAGGAGGACGAGTCTTGGATGTTTACCTTGATTGTATCTGGACTGTTTATAATTAATTAGTCAGCCTGCTTGCAGAAGTTATCACAGAAAAGTACAGCAAATAATACCGTATGATTCTACAGTCTCCATTCAGTGTGGTTTTTTCTTCTTACTTGTAGCACAGGGATCATGTCTCACCAATATTTAGAGTCTCCAAAAAAGAATCAAAATGGTGAAATCAAAATTCTGTGCCAACACAGTCTCACTGGAATAGAGTAACAGCTATGACAGACGACCTCCTAAAGTGAAGACCTACTTTTCAGAGGGGCTTAATCATAATTTTGTTTTCAGAAGTCTATGGGAGTTGAGTATCAGATAATCAGCATCAGCAGAGCATGGAGGATCCTTAATTATCATTAATGAACCTAAGCTCATGACAGCAACTCGGGAAAACCCTGTCTGTATTTGCTTAGGAATACAAGATTCCCCAGGTATCCAAGATTTTTGTTAAAAATGTCTTATGAGACCTAATGCTTTGCCACTGGGTATGTGGGTCTTTGCCTAACGCTTGTGGCGCAGCCTGGGACCTGCTCTTCTGTCTAAAGGTAAAGAACCAGCCAACTCTAAGGACTTCTGCTGTTAATCCTTCTCAGACTACCTTGTTTGAATTATTTTGAATTGAAGTAGAGGGTGGTGCATTGTGTAGCATCTGAGCATGTCTCAAGAAATTAAAGATGCATTTCTTGTCCTTCTTCACCCATAAGGTTTTGAGCATCCATCCTTGGAGCATTGTCGTGGTTTAACCTGGCTGGCAACTCAGCACCACGCAGCCGCTCGCTCACTCCCCCCCCTCCCTCAGTGGGATGGGGGAGAGAATCAGAGAAAAGAAAAAAAAAGTAAGACCCGCGGGTTGAGATAGAGACAGTTTAATAAGAGAGAAGAATAACAATAATAATAATAATAATAATAGTAAGAAAATATACAGAATATATAAAACAAGTGATGCACAATGCAATTGCTCACCACTCGCTGACCGATGCCCAGCCCGTCCCGAGCAGTGATCACTCCCCCCAAGCCACAATCACACAGCCCGAGCTGCGACCACTCTGCCTGCGACCGACCGACCGACCCGACTGACCCGACTGACTAACCCCCCCGAGCATGACGTTCTATGGTATGGAATAGCTCTTTGGACAGTTTGGGTCCTAGCTGTGCTGTACTCCCAGCTTGTTATGCACCTGGCCGAGCAGGAGAAGCTCAAAAAGTCCTTGAGCAGTCTGAGCACTGCTTGGCAACAACTAAAAACATCAGCGTGTATCAACATTCTTCTAGCACTGAATCCAAAGCACAGCACTATGCTAGCTTCTCTGAAGAAAATTAACTCTATCCCAGCCGAAACCAGGACAAGCATGTATAACAACTTACTGTCCTGAAAGCAGGAGGAGGACGTCCACCTGTTCTAGAAATCTGAAAGTATATAAAAACCATAAAAGGAACTGCAGAAGAAGAGAGCCTGAGTCTTCTGAAGGATAGTTAGGCCTAATGGATAAGTGGGCATATTTTGTATCCTGCCTGTAATATGTGGCAGCTGGACAGCAGGCAGGACACTGGTGGCATCTGAAATGACACCAAGTGCTCATGTGTGGGCAACTGAATCGAACCCTGGGAGTCTACACTAAAATGCTTTCATCTGCATTTGTCATCCTCATCTCCCTTTATAGTCAACAGAGAGGAAAAAAGGCACTTCCAGGTGACAATTAGGCTACCTAGAGCTGTATGTTTGGCCAGATGAATCCAACTCAAAATGTTACAGGAGCAAGAGCTAGAATAGAGCAACAACACTTCTGCCCTCAAATGTTAGTTAAGATCTTTTATTCCTCACTTTTCGGGCTCAAGGGCTATGGATTCTTGGATGCTCAACAGTTGGCTTTGACTGAAGTTCCAAAAGCAATCCCACCTTTTTATTGGGTGGTTAGAATGCTCCTCCAGAAGACGGATAGTGTAGGTTCAAGCTCCACATCTGGATGTCCCAAATGTCCCTTTTCTCAGATGAGTATGTTTTTCAGCATATGAAGAGAAAGTCTCAGGGTCTGAATCCTACTTTTCCAGTGGATTTAACCCTAATGCTAAAATATGTGTCTTGAGCACAGAAATTCATGCTGTCCCTTCTGCTTTTCCTCTTTCCTCCAGTATCTCCTCTTTTGTCTGCACTAGGTATGCACATCAGCTTTTAGTCATCCCAGTTTCAGTGCCTAATTCTCTATTTCAGGTATAGGTATTGGACTGTCAGAAAAATTTAATCTCTCTACTGAATATTTAACGCCTCAGAAAATTCAAACTGTTTATTTAGCTACCTAAGTAAGGAGTTATATTGTCCTTAAGTTCAGATTCCAATCATAGCCTTCATTGCTTTTCTTTTTTGATGGCCTGTGCTCACTTCTGCAGAACAAGTAGCACATTCTTAATCTAGGTGTGTAACTATCCACAGTAACTTCAAAGATAAATTAAGCACATGTTAATCCATGATTATCAGCCGCAGATTTTCAAGAATCAATGCAGCTGCCAAAATGTCATGACAGCCTTAAAAAATTAGTTTTCTATTTTTTAAAACTGAAGTAATTTTTTCTAGTTTTTCCTTGTTCTGTTTTTTTGTGCCCTAGGGGTGTTTCAGGGTTTTTACATTTTTATTTTTTTACCCAGCAACTTTAAAACTTGAAAAATAATGCCAAAGAAATAAATCAATATTGGCTTTTTTAGGTAAGGTATTGATTTGGGGAGATGAAGCTTTGAGAAAATCAGGACTATCAGAAGATAAAATGGTGAATGAAGATAGCACTGGGCAAGGCTGTGATTTAAATATTTCTGCTGATTTTGGTAGGTTGTGTATGAAGTAATTCCTATCCTTGTATTTCATTCCTTATTTAAAAATGGTGACAATAGCTCTTCCTTACTTCAAATGAGTTTTGCGAGATTAAGTTAATTAACGTCTGTGAGGTCATCTCTTTTAATGGAACATGGGAGGTTTTCAACAGCACTTGTGAATTACTTAGAGCATTAAGAGTAGAATGGGAGTGTAAGATACTCATTATCAAGCTCTATGTCAGAAGTTGTTTGATTATTGCTTGTGTTATACTGAGCGCTGGGTTACTTTACTCGCACCTTTCTCCTGCAATTCACTGAAGTTTATGAGCTTTCTCAAGATATTAGGTATTAATCAGCCCGAGGAAGGATCTCACAACCTGGTCTTGTTCCTTTCTACCTGAATACCACGTAATCATCTAAATTCACTTTATCCAAGGGTGAGGAGTTACCTTCCTCCTTGCTAACTCTAAATTCCTGCAAAAGAATTTAAAAGAAGGAATAAATTCAAATCAATCATTCCTATTTTTATTGAACACTGCCGAGCTTTAAAAAATAATTTAAAAATATGTTGCTTTCAGCTGAGAAAGGTATTTAATCACAAGCTGAGATTTAAACATCTACTCAGCTACTATTTATATTTATGAAATTCAGGTGCATGCTTTGCTGAAAAATAAATTAATTAATGAAATAATTAAGAATAAACACATTTTAAATGCAACATACCTTGGTCAAAGAGGGCCTTGGAACCTCCTTCTGACTGACAACGGGAGAGAGCTTTTCCTTTTGTTTACAAGGGCACAAGTCTGACAGTTTCTGCAGGCAGCCTGTATTATAAGTGTGTGAAATAAAGACATGCGATGAAAATTTTGACAAACCTGAGAAGCTGATCCTCCAATCAATCAAAAGCAAAGCTATTTTATCACTGTCCATTGACCAACTCTAGTTAAAATAATTATTAATAGTGATAGTGTTGATGATGATGATAATGGTGATGATGATAATAATAATAAATAAATGCCACCAAATGGCAATGAAGCTTTCGGTTCATGCCATCCATTTTTATTTCGTGTGCACTATGGAAAATTCACTGATTTCCAGTCCATTAAAACACATTTCAGAGCTGTGTTGTTTGAAGTTACTTTACTTCAGAAACAGCTCTTTTCAATTAACTCTGAAACCTCTTTCAACAGCCTTTCATAAATAGGCCAACATCAATGGCATGCTCGGAGTCAGTACGTATCTCTAATGGAAATGCACAATGGGCCACGCTCCATGCCTCCAGGGAGAACATCTTCCATTTCAGACAGATTCAATGAGAAGTTTTGCCAGCTATTCTGGGTCTCTCACTTTTTGTCTCAGGTTTAGCTCATAGCTGATCAATGGCTGTGCTTTTTAATTACACTGTACGGTCTGTAATGATTTGTCACTCATTGAACCTGGGTGTTCTTTTTAGTCAGCGTGGGGTAAGAGCAAGGAAGAAAAAAGAAAGTAACATTAACCCTGTAAAAGGCAAGCGGTTGAGATTAGTTCATGTAACACGTTCTACTGTTTTGCTTGGCAGCTGTTTGCAAGGAAAAGGGGGGAAGCAAAAGTTAGAAGTCAAGACTATGGGAATTTTTCAAAACCCATGACTTGCAGTGAACATTTTCCAGTTAACCAAAGGGAACTGAGATTCTAATTTATGCTCTGAAATAGCATTTTATATTAATATTCCAAAAGCAATAATAGAAAATAGTTATTTGCAATGCATGTGGCTCACACTGACTGACTTCTCTGGAAACTTGGAGCAAAGTTCTCATCTTCTTCCCCAAACAGCAGACTTGTAGCAAGGTTTGTACCAAGCAGGGTGTATTAACAAAAATGTAGTCACACCTTTTCTGTTGATTCTGGCCATACTTTTGGGTAGAGCATGGGCAATGTGGCTACCTGTGTCTGTATTTGCCCATCTGGAAATGTGCTAAACTGCATCTGCATTACACACTGGAGCACAATGCAGAAATTCCCAAATTAAAGCAGATCTGAGCTAGTAAGTCCCCACAATATGTGCTACTTTTCTCCAGCTTGTCACATCTCCCTAACCCTTCAGAAGAGGTATGCATTTAACCGTTCTGAAAATATACCCCTGGGGCTTCAGGTTCTTGTGTCAGTCTCTAAATATGATCTTTTTTTTTCTTTTACAAACAGCATTTCAACAGCCTTTTTGGACTTAAATGTGAAAAATTATGTGGTTCATTCTTAGCCATATAAATACAGGTAGACTGGAATCAGCAGTAGCTTTCTAAGTGGCAGAGGAATGAAATTCTAGAACACCTTTTGCCCATAGAAGAGGCAGAAAATCTTATATTTAAGTGCATGACTTGTTTATAAAAGGTGTTAGATGATGTGATATTCTAGCAGAGCAGGAGACTAGAGCTGCTGATCTTGGAGCAGGATCCCTTTCACATCTGTGCTCCTATAAAATTCAGACTATTTTAATAAATGCCTGAGCACAGATATAGGAACCTCAATTTCGACTTTCATTTTGGAAATTCTTCCTCTTCAGAGACCCATTATCTGCCAATATAGCATGGACATGTATCTGCTATATTCTTTGCAAATGCGCTGTGTTTGACACATTCAAAATGAAGCAATATCAGCCGAGTGGTTTCACTGCTCTGTATCTCTCATTTTCATTCTCACACTTTTCTTGTCTTTTCATTTCTAAACTCTCACAGATAATGACTGTCAAATATTAAGCCCGGCGCAACCTCAATTTCTAATTGCACATCTAACTTTACGTTGTGATGGTAATGACGATCCTAGCAGTGGGTAGCTTAGTGTTTCAGATTTCACCTTGCAGCCAGATAGACCAGTGGAAATTGGACAACTTAATATTTTACCAATTCAGAAAGCCTCTGGCTTATGATCCCAAAATACCACTTTAAGAAACATTTGCTTGTCCATAGGAGACATAGGAGGGAAGGAAGAATACTCCTAAAACTTAATTTCCAATTTCATTTTAATGTATGATCTTTTAATTGTGATATAAATTTTAACAGCTATAGAAGAAAATATATAAAGAAATGAAAGAAGCATAAAATATAATAAATTTTAAACCAAAATTTTAAAATGTTACTTCAGAATTTTCTGAAGGAAAACATTTTGATTTAAAAAAAAAAATCTTTAATAGTATTTTTAACGGAAAGAAAGATTTCTATCTCTACAATTCAGTTTTCACAGGATTTCCCAACAGTTTTTAGCTCATTTAGTCACTGTTTTCTCCCAGATTATACAACTGTACTTACCTTAATGGAAAATAAGATTTTTTTATGGAGGCTAAACTCCTGGATTATGATCCATTTAACTTTTTTTTTTTTTTTCTCCCTGGCCCCAGAGGTTTTGCACCTCCTACTTTCCCAACTTCCTGATCCCTTTCCATGCCCACAGTGCACAGAATGAGTGCCTAACAGTGCCTATAGATAACGGCACACTTCTAGGAAATGCAAGAAATTAATTTTGAGCAAGTCATGCTTTCCATTTCCTGGTGAAGAGCTCTTGTTGGTTTGCAAATAGCTTGCCCACAACACTGGGGATACAGATCCACTGTTTGTAGATCTCAAATATCCTTAGATGTCAAACTCAGTTAAAGGGGAATGGTTTACAGAGTAGATTCCCTGTACAGGCTCTGGACAAAGTCTTTGAACATCCACAGAAAATAACTGGGACCTACGGTTTAAGGCAGAACTTGTGGCTTGCTTACCTGGACTTGACCACATTAATCTAACCTGTGTTGTATTTATATCCTTTTGAGGGATCTGGAGCCAAATAATTTCAATGAACTTTCAGATATAACATAAATAACACTCCAGCACTCACTATAATTCAGCTGTAGCCATTATGAATCAAATATATCCCTCCAGGCAATGCATTTACCCCAGAAATGTGCTTGGCCTACAGCTGCTGAAGCTGTGTTAGTCTGAATACATCAGGGTTACATGGGGGAGTGTATACGTAAGAAGTTTTGCATGCAAAAGGCTAAATAAGTAGAGAAAAAAACCTAATAAGCTGGACCAATCATGCCATATTTTTATAGCACCCACATACTCTTTGGTCTTGTAAGTCTTCAGTTGATTTCTTTTTTTTTTTTTTTTTTTTGTGTCCTGGTTCATGATTGAATTGTAAAGTGAAATAAAAATGTCTTTCATCTAGATCTCAAACCATCAAAGCTCATCAAAAATAATTTGGAACAAGGTATATAACCAAGAATACATTTAAGCTCATACTTAATCCTAAAGGCAAGCTTAAATTTTACTCATTTCTACAGAATTTAATCACAGACTTAAATGAAAATTAAGCACATGATTAAGTGCTTTCGAGAGCCATTTTCATGAGATGGATCATTAAAATTAAGTATAGATTTTAGTCTTTAATGATGGAAAAAAATCAAATGTCTAATTTTATCTAAGTAGTTCCAGTGATATACATGGGTTTCTGTGGAATTTCAGCCAAGCTGAATGTGAGTGTTTGTTGAATTGGGGTCCAACCTCTTTTCCATTTTAGGGGCTAAAGACGGGAAGGAATATCTCATAGTGGAACTCTGAGAAATTCCTGATTCCCATCCCATTAATACTCACAGAAATGCAAATGTTGTGTTCCATAGGAAGTTATTTGAACTTTTAACTACAGTTCTCATAATTTTTAATGCACAAATACATACTTGTTCAGGCAGCTTCCTCATTTTAATTTTGCCCTTTTCTCATCTATTAACTCTCACAATGTAAAGCTGTCAGGATCTCCTCTTCTGCTGAAGCCACCTCAGACAACTTTGGAACCAGTTGCTTTGTAGGTGAATGTGGATATTCGTTATGAAGACTCAGTGCTAAAGCTAAGAGGTTTTATTCATTGTAGAAATTCATATCCTCAGACACAACCATTAAACATTCTGAGCAGCCCTGAAAAAATCAGTGGACTATTTACAGTGTATTCAATTAAATTCACTGTTACTGCTACTACTACTACTGCTATTACTATTGCTGCTGCTACTACTAGTGCCGTTACTGCTCCTGATAATAATGACGATAATGAAAATATGAAAAACGGAACTTTTAGATCGAACTTCTAATCCAAAACTGCTTAAGGTCAACATTTAGCAAAACAGAGAATGAGTGAAATAAAGACATACAAAGACCAACCTAAAGAGACATCGCAAGACAGGGAAGGCATATAGAGTCCTTAAATCAGTGGAACAACTAACACTGACTAATGACCTTAGAGATGTAAAGATCAGCCCTGTAAAAAGTCAAGCAAAAACCCGCATCAGAACATCTCATGTATTTTAGGGTGTTGAATTTGAATCAACCCTTTCTGAATAGATCTAAATGAAAACCAGCATCGTATTCCTGGTATGCCTTTCTAAATATGTACAAAAAGAGCATTAGACGTGAAAAATGTCCTTGAAGTAGAACTGTCAGTTCCATTGTACAAGCTGTGCTTTTTATGAGACCATCCAGGGTTTGGCCAGCAATGAGATTTTTTCATTGTGAGGGAGCTCACTTTTAGTTAGCAACATGTCTGCATTTCCCCATATGGTTCCTTCCAAGGTGTTGTGTCATATACAATGATGTCATGTTTCAGAGGAAGGAGGAAAAAAGGCCTCAAGCTGTTTTCTTCTTTTTTTAAAGCTTCACCGATTATGTGGTAGCTTTAAGCAGCCTGCTCATCTCTAGTGAGCAGTTGGTTATCTGCTCTCCTTAATTTGAGCTTGCATGTATTCACACAGCTTTAAAGGAAAAAGAATAGCATTTCTTACTAGCGATGCAGTGTTTATCCATCCAAATTTTCAGTCCAATATATTTCCACTGGCTTCTGAAGTGTGAGATTTTAAAGGGTGCAGTGTAATAGTTTACATCTCTATCCAAGCTGGCATATTTACATGCCTCGTAAACCTATTGTGCTTAAGGCTTTCAGCAGCATTGCTTCGATTTAATTTGTGGTTTTATAATTATTGTTTTATTCTTGGGCATATTATTCTTGGAAGGCCAGCTTTGTAATGTAACGGGAATGTCCAGGAACATCCTTTGTTCTCTCAGTAATACTGATACATGAATGTATGAGTTGCACACATGGTTTACAAAGGCCATTCCCTGAGTCTAGATTTTTTTTTTAATATACAAAAGACTTTATTTTATTCTTGATCATTATACAACCATGTCTATAGTAACAAAATACCTCTCAAGTTTTCACTGTATTTTTCACCACAAGTTCATTTGGAGTGACTGGCACTGATGCACAGTGCTTGCACCAGCTAAAGCAAATTGTTACCTTACTTCTTGATACCTGCAGCTAAGACCATGTTTCTATTACCTGTGTGTCCAATACCATCTGAGATGTATTATTGCATTTAAGACAACAGGCTAGCAGGTATGGATCAGGATTGAGAAGAGTCATGCATGCTTCCATGGCCAAGTGGGATACTCCACCTAAAAGGGTACGAGATACTTATGCTTGGCAAGTGAAGCCCATCCTGTGGGTATGTTTTAGTTGCCTAGACACAGAATCACAGAATGGCAGGGGTTGGAAGGAACCTCAGGAGATCATCCAGTCCAACCCGCCTGCTCAAGCAGGCTCACCCAGAACAGGGTGCACAGGACAGCGTCCAGGTGGGGGTTGAATATCTCCAGAGAAGGAGACTCCACAACCCCCCTGGGCAGCCTGTGCCAGTGCAGATGTCTAGTGCCTTTTGAGATGCCCATGGATGTTACACCTGGCCACTGTTTGCCAGCTCACAAGGACAGCACAAAGCTGTGTGTATCTGCCAGCCCAGTGGAGATGTCTCAGGTTCCTTAAAGCATCTAGAGCTATTTAGTTGACCAAATGTAAGTTTCTACATAAAGCTGAGCTAATCTCTCTATTAGACTCCATTAACTGCATTCTCTGGGACCTGAACCATTTGCCTAAACATGGGCACCTAATATCACTTGGGATGCCCAGGTTCCGAAGATCTCCAGTAGCTCCCATCTGAGATGGACCCTGTGAAAGATGAAGTACCACAGGGTACCTAAAATGGTAGTAGATATGCCTGAACTCAGGCAATTGGCTCAAGTCTTAATTTCTGTTGACTACTGTGGAAGCTCAGGCAGCAGCGCCTGATTTACAGGTACATTACACCGCTATTAAATTATCTGAGCCTGGAACTTGGCAAGCTTGTAGCAGGGCAAATTTTCTACAGTTCCCCGAGTACTGATTCGGAGTTTCTAATCACAGAATAATCTCTTCTCAGTTTGCATAATGGGACTGTATATTTTAAAGGAAAGCTTTTGAAGGAGTCTGATGATGATGAAAGCGTCTGTTATTCAATACTTGATAGCATTCTAAAAGAATCCATTTTGAGAGATGGGGGAGTATTCAAACCATTTTGAAATTAAGCCCTTTTATATTTCATCATATTGAGCATAGACTGATCCATGTCATATGTCAAATATCCCAAGTTTGTTTCTTCTGGAAAAGTTACTTTTGCTCAGAGGCAATACTCGAAATAATTGCACTGCCGTGAACACAGGAAAAAAGGACTGTCTGGTGGTTGCACCAAAAGAACTAGTGGTCAAGCCAACTTTGTGATCTTCAGGCTCTCATCCTGTTGTGTACTCTCAAGAAAGTAATTTCAAACCCTGTGATTTGTTTTGCCATGATTCGTTCTGTGTAAACCTCATCTTCCTGCAATTGAATCAAGCTATAAAGTAGAAAGGATTGGATTCATATTTCCAAATGTAGAGGTCTATACTGCAGACCTACATAAGGTCTAGTTCTCTTTAGTCCCCTAGTAAATAAAAGGAGAGAAAAAGTGTCTGGTTTTAATACAGCTGATCTACAGCTGATCAAGTAAACTGTGCTCTAAATGTGAAATTTTTTTCTCCTTGAGTATTGAAAGTTCTACACAGTTAGCTGATTTGGAGATATTTTCACTGCAGAGATCTACAATGATTCCCATCCTCCATGGGTGAGTACCTGTTGCAGGTTCCTCTACACCTGATTACCAATACACATTTTTCATAATTAATTATTGCAACAAGAGTTTGTTAACTTCAGGAACTGAATTTGTTGTCTAGATGGATGTCATCCTCCAGGTGTACATAATCTTCTAGAAGCATAGGTTCTTGAATTCATCTGGAATGCAAACTGCATAGACTATTTAAGTAATACTGAATCATTTGATACATTGGTACTCAAAGTACTTTGAGTTCTCTGATGGGAAGGTACAGCATGGCTATGCATGATCAACAGGAGTATCTTACATAATTTCATGAAGCTGAAATTATGGATATAGTCCATGGAATCAAAGAAAACCAGTCTATTTCATGGTTTGTGGTGAAGAAACTGATATCCAGTATGATGTTTTTTATTTTGGTAAGCAAAATGGGTTAGCTCAAGAACAATCACATCTGACTGATATGTTGTGTAATAAATCCACATGATACCACAATCTGCATGGGATATACTTTGCTTGAGATGCTCTGATGGTAGGAGAGAGGAATTGAGATGGTCTTAAAATGATGATTCTAGGACAAGAATGGATTTTTATGACAAACCAGCTGAAGCAATTTGCTGTGTGGGCAATACCTTGAGTACCAGCAATAGCTTTCTGTTTTTCAGAGTTGTTTGGATTCCAGACACTTTTATGACATCAGCCAGTGCAGGATCTAAAAATCAGGCTAAAAGGGTACTCAGGGCTATGTTGTTTTCTCTCATACACATAGACCAACTATTACCCTGAAGCAACAATATCAACAGGGATTGGATGAAAAATGAACCTATAACACTGTAATTTTTCAGCAAATTCAGCACAAGACTACATTGATCAAAAATTCAGACAAAAAAAAGACAATATATTTTCAGTTAATAGCTATTGGATTTATAAGACCATTAATATGTAAATGAAAAATGGCAGCTTCCTTCATGCCTAATTTTCCTTTTGCTTACCTGTCTCCTTCATCCTGAGATTTTAGTTTTGAAGGAGTCAAAGTGCCACCCACACTGATCTTCATTCTGTAGAAAGGAAATTGTCTGAAATGGCGATATCCTGAGAGGATGCTGGAATTGTTTCCTGTTTTCTGACCATTTCCAAACGTAGCAATTGAAAGTTCCATACAATTATCCAGGTCATATTCTAAAACCTGGACCTTCATAGTCTGCACATGTACAACTATGTGGTGCTCCTGATAGGTACTCCCATGAGGGAAAGATTATTTGCAGATGCCCCAGGAAAAGTCCTTTACAAATTAAGGACTTCATATATCTGCAGTATGAATTGTACAATGAATAGCCTTGACCATAACTGTCTTTTCAGGTAATGCATTACACCAACCAGTAAATATTTAAAATAACTTCCTCAAAAAACCCAGGAATGTGCTAAAAATGTCTTTGCTGATGTGTACTGCATTAACAACCCATTTCACACGTAGCCTGACACACTGAGCTGACCGTCATTTTAAGTCATCTGAACCTTGGACAGTTGAACTAAGCTTGTCCTCTGTGTTCCCTGCACAGTCAAGGGGAGAAAGAGATCAGATGAGACAATGACTGCGACAGGAGAAAGGGAAGGATCTTCCCATGGGCGGGAAGATCCCATTGACATTGTCACGATGTCCCAGTTATCAGCTGTTAGAAGGATCCTGCATAAAAAAGCTCAGTACTTTTACTTAATTCTGGTAGTCATTAAGATGGTATTTAAAGACGACGTTGCATTTTTCCTAAAGCTGTAACAACTACTGAAACTACAGACCCTTCTTTGCCCAACATGGGTTCCGTTGTTTCAGAGCAGGAGATATAAGATAGCAGGAGCTGCTGCACTGTGTGTCAGAGGCACAGCAGTATCAAGCATCTCTCTAAGAAGTGTCAAAGACTGACATATATATATAAAAGAATCATCACAAAAGTCTGTTTTCAGCTTACATCTCCTGTCTTCTTAGGAACCAACCTGCCAACATTTATGACCATGTTAAGCTCCACACCTTCAGAATATCCATTCACTCTCAGGTAGATGGTCTGCATACAGTCAGCACACGTGTCTACAGGACTGGGTTAAGGGTATCTGTTATAACACCACAGATTAGTAATATCGAGCAGATAGGCATTGGATTACAGTGGAAAAGGTGTACTCTGATGGAAGTGAGAGCACAGGAAAAGAAAAAAAAAACTGGGATGAGATTCACCTGGCCAAAGGCAAACATTTCAGTATGTCAGACAACTGTACCTCAAGACTGCCTGTTTCTCTCTGTTGTCTATGAAGGGATCCCAGGGTAAAACATCAGATGTGAACCTGTGTATTGTAGATCTCTTAAGATCAATAAGATGAACCTTACCCTCAAGGTCTTTTCAGCTTTGTCAAAATTATCATAGAATCATAGAATCCTAGGTTGGAAGGGACCTCAAGGACCATCTAGTCCATTATGTCACAAGTAGCCTCATTTTCCAAAACTGTCTATAGAGATTTTGGAAGTCTCCTCTGCTGAAAGCCCAGCTCAGACCATGAACTGCCAAATGAGGTCACTCAGTCTGTTGCTTTTCCAAGAAAAATAAAATGCACCCTAGTAATTTTTGGGCGATGTTTGTCTAATCTATTTTTAAAAATCTGAAATACTGAAGAATGCAGCCTCTCCAGGTTTTACTAGAAGATTTTTCTTAACTTCTAGCCACAGCTGAGTTCTAGTGCTTAATCGCATGTTCTCAATATTGAGCAGAAAATATAAGTATTATTTTGACTCAAATGCAGTAACTTTCTGGTAGCCAATTTGGACTGCTGCAAAGGTAAGTGCCACCCTTGTATATGTGGCACTCTCTCTTATTTGGAGACCTTTACTAAGAGTTGGAGACTCATGTTCCAGGTAAAGGTTAAGAAGTCAATGCCACCCTCAATTGCTGCCCTGGGAAATTCCATCAACCAACAGGTCCTGGAATGTCCTCTTCAGACCATTGTGGGTTAGATGGATAAATGAATTCAATTTAACATCATCGATGGATAGCAGAGATGCATGAAATAAGCGAATGGAGTAGGCAAAACAATCAGCTCCTTCTTTCATCCGTCCGATAGTCTGGGCACCGAGCTACACAGAGCTGCAAGCCCTCGTCTCCCCATACAACCAATGTCCCGAGGCAGCCACCATGCCCAACTTAGACATACCTCCCAGTGCCAATGCATAATTATCTCAACTGGGTCATATGAATAATAACAGAGACTGGTCTTCTTTCAATTTTTGGTTGCTTTCAATCTGACGTTACTTCAGCGTTAGATGGCTGAGTTCGTTGGCACCCACCTAGCTTTGTAACTCCTTGCAACAGAAGTGGAAATCAAACCATATGTCAGGGCTGTGCTTTAGAAAGTTTAGGAGTCTGTCATTTGGCTTGGAGATTTTCAGTTCATCTTGGTTCAGACTCAAGCTGCAGTTCCTATAAATCCTGTGAATAGAAGAAAATTCCCTTCTCATTTCAATCCTATAAAATAAATTGCCTTCTCTTTTTATAAAATTATCTTCCACAAATGAGGTGAGGTTTGACTATATTTTTATTCTTTCCATGAGAAGGGATGGACATCCTCCACTTCTTTTAGCTTGTCCTGAATTATTCATGACAAAGAAAGAAAACCCGTTAAAACAGAAAAGAGCAGTCTCTAAAGAATAGGAAAGTTGTCAACACTTAGGCCTTCACAAGCTCAGAGAAAGAGCTGATGCCTCACACTTTCATGGAAATGAAGATGTTAATGAAGAAACAGGGTGGGGGCTGAGAAAGAGAAACAAAGAATGTGGTTTCTGGGCCTTTATTTTGTAAATATTTGGACTTGTGCAAATTTGTTAATTGAGGCAATTGATTTTTGCCTGAAAATGGTGGTGATGTCTAATTCATTAAAGCCTAAAATAACATCCTTTGGGCTAAACAGGGTCACTTCATTTGTAACCTTTTAGTGATGTATTAACAATTTGGAAGCATTTCGGTGCATATCTTAAAAAGTGCCACATTAACAGGAACGGGCATTGAGAAAGAAAAAAAAAAAAAAAAGGAGTTAGAAACACTCAGGCCAGCACACACACGCACAATATACATGGCCTCCAGCCCCTGTCCTTCCTCTTCTGCAGCATTTTAAGGTCTGTGTTTAATATTGCCAAGCCTACTTGAGTGATAAATGCAACTGTATAAAAATTACTTATTACAAGCTGTCATGTTGCCTCACTCACATTGCAAGGCTAGAGGCACTGTACATAAAGCTAGAATCTCCACCTTGACAGCATCGGCAGTGCCGGCTTTAAAATAAAATGCTTTCAGTCATGAATGCAAAACATAATTTACCTTTTCATAATACTTCAGTTTGGAAACACTTTGGAAAGCTCATGTTACCATCAAACCTTTACCTGAGCCGTGCCAGCAACCAGTTAATTCTGAGTTGTCAATTTACTTCAGTGCTGCTTTCCATCACTTAGCCTTTGAAGAAACATTAAGCTGTTCAAATTGCCATCCCCTTAATTTTTTTTTTTTTAAAAGTTATATTTATCCTCAATTCTTTGGCGGTGAGTAGCTGACACAATAGGATTATTCCAAGCATTAAATTACAATTTGGGAGAGTGCCTGCTTGCTAGGTTTCTTTTTTCAGAAGCCCCCTGACTTGCTGTGTGTTCACAGTGTCGAAAAAAATTCTGACTCCCATCCCCTGTTTTTTCTCCCCCCTTTTGCACAGCGCCCAGTTACACAATTCCCCTTGAATCGCTCCTCCCTTTCAACGGCTGGCTGAGATCAGAGGTTTAATTCCTTGCCGTGGTAGCCCAGCCGCCCCTTTTCTCCTGCATTTGTACTGTACTGATGCTTAAACATAAAAGCTCACTGTAAGCTGTGGATGTCAGTGAGATTGAAATTGAAAGTGAAGGTTCCGGGGAGACTGGCCGGGTAACAACTGATGCGTTGTGACTGTTTTTATAGTTGGTCATGATGCATACAGTATGTGAAGTTCCCATCTGTACTGGTGTCTGCCCACCAGCCACCCTGCCACATTCGCAAAAGTGGCTCCAGCACCGAACGCAATAGAAACAGAACTGCAGATGCCTCCCTTTAGCCCAAATTTCTTTTGACAATGTTCACATCCAGTTAGGGCCCAAAGTGCCTGTACTTGTCAGGAGGGATAGGGAGTGAGGAAAGTAGTCCCTTTTCGAAAGCGAAACAGAATTGCCAAAGGAAATATTTTCTCTTCTTCCCCCCTCCTTCCCTTCTTCAGCTGCCCCCACCATTGTAAATCCCTGTCCTCCCCCTTCCCTCCTCTGCAGATGCGATGTCCAAAAAAAGAAAAGAAAAAAAAAGAGAAAAAGATAATTAGATTGGCGTCTCTGATACAGGCCTACACCAATTGTCTTTTTTCTCTAGCAATTGGTGGAGAAAGGGAATGCAACTGGGAGAGGGGTAGGGAGGGAAGCTTTTGGGTTTGACAGCGTTGGCTGCAACAGCCCACAGAAGACGCATCGTGCCCACAAGCTCTGGAATTCAGCTACAGGGGGATTCGCTGTCCCTGGTGGGTTGCTTAGCTGGGTGACAGGAATGGGTGCGTATTTCCTATGCTATTTGAAGCTATTTCGATTCCACCCATACAGATATCATTTGGCTAGAAACAAAATCCATTTCCCTTTGCATGCTTATCCTTTTTTTCCCTTTCTCTTGATTATAATTCATTGATGAAACATTCAGCAAATAAAGACGAGGATACTCTTGTGTTCATGACACAGGGTCAGAACTCAAAGGCTTTCTGGTTCTAACATCTGATGACAGGGCTGTGATCTTCAGCTTGCTCTGGTCACAGGTCTGTGCCTCAGTTTCCATATCTGTAAAACAGCAGAATAATACACAGGTGTGTCAGTAGAGGGCTCTGAAGATGGGCTCCTGCTTTGGGAGGTATTCTGGTGACTGATGCATTAAATAGCAGAGCAGGTTTCAGTAGATAAGCCATTCTAATACATAGAAATTAATAAATATTTCTAATCAAGCAAATGCTGACAGCTATGACACTGCTGCCATACTCGTCCTGCAAAGTTCCCTCACCCTGAGCTAGTGCTCTCACCTGAGGATACTTGATGTAAAAGAAACTCCAATTACTGATTCCAGATGACTTGCAGAGATCTTTTCCAACCTAAATTTTTCCAGAAATAAAACCTTCAAGAGGATTCCTAATTCTGTAGGGCACTTGATCCTGAGGAAGGACAGTAGGAGAACATTTCCTGTTCACACTGGAGTGAAGATGATTTGGGGCTCTTAATGTAGCATCTAAAATGTTGACCTAACAATTAAAAAAATATCTTCCCTAAACTGGGAACGCAAATGTATCCGAAGTGTTGTCCAGCCATCTCCTCTTATCTTTTAAAAACAGTTTTAAAAACAGTGGGGTTGGGCTGGATGACCTCTAGGGGTCCCTTCCAACACAAAACATTCTATGATTCTATGAAGTATTAATAAATAGACCCCTTTTAGATTTATCCATATATGTTTAAGCACAGTAGTAAATTTGGATTGTTTTCCATAGTCTTTTGTTTGGTTTTGAGCAGATATGGAAATTTGGTGGAATTTAGGCATCCATATGCCTTAAATATTTCCACATTGCAGAAATAATGTTCTTGGTTCTGGCAGCCATAATCAGCAAACTGGCTGAATTGAGTTTAAAATAGCGACAAAGCCAAGGCCGCTCTGGTTTCAATTTTGGATTACTATATCACATTGAAAAAAAAAAACCCAAAACTTGTATAGGAATCTTGGGCTGAACTCCGGTTGGTTGGCTGAAGTCATGATGACTTCCATGTTATTTTAGCCCTTGTTCAGGGTAGCTGCAGTGTCGCGTCTGGAATCTCTGGCATGTGGGACATCAAAGGACACGTTTATGGGCACTGCGTGTTCTGAAAAAGCACTTAAAGCTCTGATGTTCAAGCAAAGTAGGCTCAGCTAGACTTTCTTTCGCTGTTAGTTCCTGAGAACTCAATTGTGTTTTCCTGTTCTTTGGTAAGAATTGCAGTGCTGCACAAGGCAGCTGAGGGATTACATCCAGGCAGTTGACATGATGTAGCAACAGGGCTGTAAACCTGGAAAACAGCCAGAGGGCATAAAAAAGGGGAGGAGTTCCCCCCACCCACCCCAAACAATCCCAAACAATCTTAAGATCTGGAAGATAGTTATGAAGAAACTGGCTTCCCAGGGAGTCCTGGAGCCCTGGACTTTGTTCCTGGAATAGCTGAACGTGCTTTTCCTACATATTCTCCTCTCCACCTCACATTCGATCTGACCCATCTAGCCATTTCATCATCCCAAAGAGGAAACAGAAAAGTTCAGGGAGGGCAGAAAATGGCAACTTGCAACAGTATCCAGGCTTCATGTCTTGCTCAATCCCTATTTAGTCTCAACATCTGCAGGGACGTTCGGCACAGACTTTTATTCCACTTTGCAGAGCATCCATCAGATGAGGTGGGGGCTGCTAATTTCACCATGGGATTCACAGTGGAATGAGACTGTAGAACAGACTATGTATGAACTGGTATTGCACAAACACACAAATGAGAAAAGAAAAAAAAAAAAAAGGAAGAAATGAAACAGTTTTATGGCATTAGAATAACTTAAATCTTACCTTCAGTTTTAATAATTAACAAACAAGAGTTGAACCATCTGTTTCCAAAATTTAATGTACCCAAATGCCACTTTAATTTTTTTGTTTGAGATGGTACAAGAACAGTACAGGCAAAGTCACAAAGCCATACCACCCGTTATAAAACTCACATCAGATGTGTTTCCTTCATTGGGAGAACACTCATTACAATGCTGAGACACTCTGGAATTTCATTAGGTGGAGGTGGTGGCATAGTCAGCTGAAATTATTTTTAGCACCTCTAAAGCAGCTCAGTCACTGGCATGTGGATGAGCTTTAATTAACAGCCGTCCCTCTTTCTCTGCTGTTCACTGAAGGGAAGGGTGGATTCTAAATGGAGCTGGAGATGATCACTGGCAGTTCTCTGTGGTCTTATATACAACCTTAATTTCCAAAAAGATAAATACTCAGGATGACTCCATCGCTTCTTACACATAAATAAAGTTTCAAAAAGGGAGATTATCTTGTGTTGAAGGTATAGAATTAAGACTCCAATGGCTCTTTTCTAGACTCCCTATGCAATGAAAGTAATTTAGGTGAAGCTACCTTCAAGTTTGAGATGTACTCTAAAATTTTTTACTAAGCCTCCTTCTCCGTACAGTGGAGAAGGCAGGCACTGTGGGGTGGTAATAGAAATGGATGGGAGGATCTGTTTTCTGGAGATACCTGTCTCTGTCTACTTTAGGAAATGCTTGATAAAGAACTTGAGGTACTCCTACAGTAACTTTCAATCATCCCTGGAGATAGCAGACACAGAAAAGAGTTGTCCTGTCCCTGTTTCAGTGTTTCTACTGCCTGCCTTGTGCTGGAGAAAGCTCTGCTGCAGACATGTCATGACATGGTCTCCTTAGATGAGAACCTGAAGAATAATAATGTATTTGTCCTGATCAGATTTCAGATGTGATTGATGAGCACTGGTGCCAGCACAAGAGGTGGGAGGGAGCTGGAACACCCCTTTTGGAGTCAATCAGACTTCCAGAGATTAAAGTAATGGCAGAACTGAGGTAGTTTTGGTCTACACCACCAACTTTTAGGTGGATCATTGCACGTGAGATAAATCCCACCTGTAGACTCAGTCTATCCTGGGTAGTGAAGCACTGCCTTATTGATCTGCAGATGAGCTCACCAAGGATTGGGAAGCAGTACTATGCTGCATTAAACATCTTGGTTCAGTCCAGGAAATAATGGAGCTGAAGTAATATTTATTTCAAGCTAAGGTGTGTTCTCAGGGCTTGCTGCATTTGATGCCTTGCCGTCAGTGTCACTCTATCCCTAGTTTTCCTGATTCTTCTTGTGCTGGCAGGTGAAACAGGGCTAGGGTGCTTTTCCTGGCTCTGATGCCACTTGCCATTCATATCTAAATCCTCTTACATCTAAAAGTAAGAGGTTGCACCCAAGCTGCCTATTAGAGTGTTATGAGCCAGCTCCTGGATAACAGCAGGGATATCTTTGGGACAGCGCTAGATGCCTTGGGCTAAAAACAAGTCAGCAGCCATTCTAATCACTTGCCAATGTAAAAAAAAAAAACCCACCATTTTTTTAATAAGCTCCATCCATAAATGACTGGACATCAAGCCAGAGTCACTCAACTAGTTACAAAGGTTTCCAGACACTTCAGCAGAAATCAGCAGTGAAGTTTCACATCATGTGCAAACCCTCTTGTTACAGCACACAACCAAGTGGTGTTTTGTGTCTTTAAGTTTTACTGGGAAATTTTAGGAGGAAATTAGAAGCTGACAACTACCAGGCAATTTTAAGAGGAAGGAAAATGAAAGCTGTGTTTGCACAGGTTTGTGCAGTTGGAAATAGCTGACTTTCACATGCCTCTGGCTCTTACATTGGATTCCAGCTATTGCAGTTTACTACTTTGTCTTTGGGATTAAGAATAGATGTAGGAACTTTTCCACTGACTGCACAAGAAGAAAATACAGATCCTTCTGGTGACAAGGTCCCATTCTTTACTCTTTTTCACCTTCTTCCAGTGACACACCGTTGCTTTGGTGTGCCTGTTTAGGGACGAAGAGTCCTCTGCTTTCCCGGTAAGCAGAGCCAGGATTGTGTGTGACACAAGAGTGGAAGAGGGCAGAAAAAACTGAATTATGTGAAATTGCCTTCCAATTGCCTGTCCTGGAGGAACTGCCTCTAGAGCGAATATGTCCACAAGGTCCACATGCACAATGTTTGTTCATCTCCTGTGTTCTCTGTGTGAAGACTGTCATCAGGAGTGCCCATCCATACCAGCTGAGTGATGTGCTATTTATCTGCTTGGAATTGAGTCTAACAAGTCATTTTATGTAGTCTAGGTCATCAGATAAACATCCGGTGAAAACAAACTTCAGCCTCTGTATCCTGGGTCAAATTTAAGCCAGCAACCTAAAGTAAAGCACTTGCTGTCTCATTATTCCTATCTTCATCCCTTGAAGTCAAACAAGACCATTACAAGTCCCTTTGGCACTTTCTCTACTTTTAGATCTATATTCTAGCCATATTCTGGGTGAATTTAGGCACATTTGGGGCCTTTGATATGAATCAATTAATCAGACCTGTCATACTGCATCATCTTTTGGATCAAGGCTAGAAGTGTGAGCTTTTTCCATTGACTGCACAAAAGGAAATGTTGATCCTTCTTACAACACGATCCTGTAATCCCTTTTCTTAACTTTTTGACATAAACTTGTGAGTGCAATCTCTTGCTTAGTCCTGTCTTTGAATCAGGTTACTTCTTCAACCGGCTGTAGTGGATGACAGTGGGTAGCAGCCATTTCAGATGAAGCCCTGTTTTCTTCTCTGGCAGTTAAGGCTCATAGGATAAAACTGAAGAAGTTTTGAACTCTGTCTGTCCTCTTTCCGTCTTCTTTCCTCATTAAAGTGAATCAGGAATACAACATTCCTTCTACACAATCATCTTTATAGTATTTCTGTCCTGAACCACACCACACAGCACTGTTGTTGCTCACTGTTGATGAAGTAGGATAGCCCAGTCTACAGGTGACTGTTGCTAACTGGTTGGAAAAACAATCTCATTATAGCCTGGCAATTTTTTTTTTTTTTTTTTTAGTCTTGGTACTTTGTATTTGTTTTTCCAAACATCAAAGTAATGAAGGGAAAGATAATTTACAACAGCTTTTTCTTTATTTCTTTTTCCAAAAAAACTTTTCAGATGCTGAAATTATTAATTAAATTGTTTAAAACCTGTTGTTGTGAAAGGTACTCTTGCCTTGCCACCAGATGAGGTGCATTTCTGCATTTTGGAGCAGCAAAGCCAAAAAAGCCTTGTCACAAGCTTGTATTATTTTCCTATTTCCAATCAGTGACTTGAGTTTTGGGGATCTGAAAGAATTATGCTACTTTTACATCTTAACTTGGTCCTGAGCAATGGATAAGTGTCAGTCACTCAATAGCCTCATTGCTGTATAATTTGGTATAGCAGCATGATTGAAAGCAGGGGTGACACACACAAAATGCCTTTTTTTAACACACTTTTAGTGCACTTTCATTTCTTAAAGTTTGTGGAGCTTGAGATTGGTCATTTCTGAGTTGGAAAAAAGGTTCATTTAGCTGAACCTCAACTGGTTATCTCTGACCATGATTAGGGGTGAATACCTTAGGGACAGCATAACAACGGGGTTAGCACAAAGGGAGCTGTCCCAGCCTCTAATGAATTTTGGCTCTGGGCTGAACCAGGTTTGTAACTTTACGTTTGATAGCTCTCCATGAATTTCTCTTCCAGGAACTTCTTCAGCCAACCCCTGTAGGCTTTTAAAATTCAAAGCACTCTGTAGAAGAAAAAAAATCACTACTCCAATTATATGCTGTGTGGAGAATCACCTCTAATAGTAAAGCTGTGCTGGCGAATGTACGTACTTGGGAGCACTTCTGTGTATACATAGGGAAATATACTCCTCCACTGACCATCTCTTGAGTTTTAGAGAATTATCACTTCTTCCACATGGATGGATCAATGCCAGTCATGTCCCTTCCTCTGCCCATTCCAGTTTTAATGCAAGGCCACAGTAAAAAAGGAGGTGGGTAGATAGATTCATGCTGTGGATGCCTACCTGGACTATTCTGCTTCATGTCTCAATTTTTACTTTATCCTGTTTCTCTCTCAAGACCCATCATGGATTAACACATAGGATGACTCCTTCACAAAGAATAAAGGAGAACAGAATAACTTTGTTTCTGTCAGGTGTTTGTCTCCAAACCTATGTCAGGCAAGAGGATCTTTTGACTCCAGAAAGTCTTGAATAGGACGTATGTGCCAAATTCTAAAAGGGATTTGAGGTTGACATGCTCACCAGTGCACCTTAAAACCAGCCTCCCCAGAATTCACCTTGCAGATCGAGGTGCCTACATTTCCTGCATGGCAACAGATAATTCTGCTTACCTTCAGAAAACTTGGGAAGATTTAAGTACCTTAGGAAGGTACCCACTTAGTAGTAAAACATCTGAGCCAGCTCATTGGAAAAGCTGAGGGAAGCGGTTGGTCTGAAACTCTCTGTGCCTTGGTTTTGGGGGGGATTCAGAAAAATAGGTATCCAAGGCAAGAAAATTTCTTTTGGGCATAAGTCTCTAAATCAAACCTTTGGGCATGGATAGTGAGAGCAGTGTTTTCACACCTGCCAGAAGAGGACCTGCCAACACTCATCTTTTACATAATGGTCCCGTGGTTACAGCACTGTCCTGGGAAGCTCAGAACTGGAGTTGCAGGGCATTTTTAGTCTGAGAAAGATTTAAACCTGCTCTTCCCATACCCCTGCAGCGTGCTTTAACCAGATATATCTAAGTCATGCAGGGTGCAGAGAAGGAAGCTTTACCTTTTCGGTCAAAGACAAGCCATGAGCAACCACTTACAGAGCCACAAGGAAAGCAGACCTGAAGAAATGGATATTGGGGTTTATCAAGTAGGAGTCTTAACCAGGAAAAGGGAAGAATAGATTCTGGGCTTTGCTTTTCCAAACTGTTTGATACAGTCAGTCTTCAGCAATTGTTTGCCAAATGGCTAAGATAATCCAATATATATATTTATATATATACATTTATATTTATATACATAAAGCGCCTATCACCATATTGATAAACATTCTTTGGAACCACTCTGACCCCTTTATTAAGCTGGAGCCCTCCTGAAGAAAAAGGTGTACTTGCAGTAAGGTACCTGGCCGCTCAGCTATCTGCTACCTAATGACTAAATACCTGCTACGAGACAATCTGGGAGCTGAGATTTCGCCAACTAATCATAACATGCAGCAAAGCACTCCAAAATTTGTTCAATCTACAGTAAATCCACCTTTAGGATTTCTGGCCTTAGGTCAAATCTATTTCAGTCATGATGCAAATAGACGGGTAGATTTCAGACCTCATTTAAGGCATGTACTCTTTGGTGTCTATAGTGTCTGTAGTGTAAGTGAGCACATGACGCTAATGTCTATGCTTATGTTCTAGTCAATGGAGATCTAGTCAATACAGCCCAAGGAGCACAGAAAGCAATTCAGCTTATCCTCAAGTAGGTATTTATCTCAGGTCAGCTGGACCACTGTCCAGTCTTTCCTGACTGCACTGAGTAGATCTCCAAGCTCACTTACTTATTTTATTATTTTTGGTGAATATCCTGCCAAAATACCCACCTGATGAATAGCTTCTTCCAGCTGATTGCCCAAGTTGTGAAAAGACCCAACCAGCTTCCTGCCTAGAAGAGAGTATTTGTTAGAATTTCCTGGATTGACTTGGAAGGAGAAATGCATTTTCCAACCGACCTACAGTGACATATCACCACTGAGAAAACCAAGCACATGAAAACTGAAGTCATCAGGTTAGCATCCCACTTGTGAGTGGAATTCTCTCCTCCTATGGCAGAATGAAGGCAGCTTGTGCCCTCCTTATAGTAGCAAAATGAACCTAAATGGCACATAGATGTTGTCAGTAGACTTTATACAGGTATGAATCCCTGCTCTTTGCACTAGACTGGCTAAAGGAGAACAGAAACAATCAAATTGGGTAGGTTTAGACTAGATATAAGGAAGAAATTCTTTACAATGAGGGTGGTGAAACGCTGGCAGGGGTTGCCCAGAGAGGTGGTGGAGGCCCCATCCCTGGAAACATTCAAGGCCAGGTTGGACGGGGCTGTGAGCAACCTGATGTGGTTAAAGGTGTCCTTGCTCCCTGCAGGGGGGTTGGACTAGATGACCTCTAGGCGTCCCTTCCATCCCAAAACATTCTATGATTCTATGATTAAATATCTATATCTGTTCAGTCCACACATAAATGTACATATATGAGGTATAAATGACTTGTATCCTATTTTTAAATGCAGAACAGACTTTGGATTCCATTTTGAATAATTTGGGTATAATAAAATATTGATTAATGATTAACTAATTGAGCAGCCTCCGTTCTTACAGCATGGAACCTTTGGAAAAAGAATAGGCAAGCAAGGAGTTAAAGCTTTCATGAGAAAACCTGTACGACAGAGGAAGAAGGTGCATATGTACAGGTGGCAAAGCCTAGCATTTCTTAGCTTTGGAGTGCTTCACTTCAGTGGCTTTTCTAATGCTCTTTTAATGTTTGTGTTCAAGCATGGATGGGCACTTATGCATGTGCATGTGGAGTAGAACAGAAGAGGCATAAATCAGTTTCTTTTGCCTTGCAGGTCATTAAAAACTCTATAAAGACACAGTGCTGTTGTAAAGGCTCACAGTCTGAGCTCCAGAAATATTGCGGGATGTATTTCCAGCAACAATTTTCCACAAATATTCAGAGGGATGACTCTAAACTGTAGCCATAGAAAAAGTCATGTGCTCATTTCCAAAGTTATTAATAATTTTTTGCAGTGTGTATGTAAGAAAAAGTTTGTGATACATGGACATAACAGCATTACCTTTTCCAGTTTCTCTCTTCCTGAAGTAAACTTACAGCTTAAAACTAATAAAACATGATAAAACTGTGCATTTTGTTTCTTTTTCGTTTTAGTGCCTCTCAAAATATTGCTCATGACGGCTAGATAGCACAGTTGGAAAACAAAAAAAGAAGGAAGAGTCCCTCACTGTGAACTTTTGCTTTTTGTTCGGTAAAAAATTATAAATTGAATCTGAAAGAAAAAAGTAGGACAAATATTGTTTTTGGCAGAAGTTGAACAAAATCAGAAGCCTTAAAAGGTTGAACATAGAAATAATTTATTTCATGACAAAGGGATGATGTGATTATCACAACAGCCTTATTAAAATTAAGTATGGGCTCTGTAATGAAGTCATTGACCCAACATTGATGAATACCTTTAAAATTAATAGGAATGTAATAACATTTCAAACGCACTTCTTTTTTCACATCACCTAGGACCATATTCACAATTGTGTCTCCCCACAGTCTACCATAGCTGAACACAATAAATGCAGCAAAGGAACAGAACAGAACATATATTTCAAACTTAAGTGCAGTAGGTCAGATTTACAAATTAATCTACTGTTTTTCATATGATCTGTTACATGCAGTTGTTAATTTGTAAGGGAATTTTGGTTGAAAACTGTTGGAAAAGATATACTTACATTCTGTTTGATTAAACTGTAACCAGATAATTTAAGAGCAATCTAAAGCCAATATATATTTCAAACTGATACAGCATTGTTATTATAGAGATTGTTACAAGATTTCAGTTGCAACAAACTGAATTTTTAAAATCTTTTTCGTTTTGTAATAGAAGAATAAATTTGATATTAGCTGTGGTTATTATGATTATTATTATTAGTAGTATTAATATTGACAGTATATTATATTTAATGACTAGTATCAAAGAATTGTGTCATGAACTAATCTAATGACAAAAAATCTAAAGCTGTGTGCTTAAACCAACTGAAATTTCACAGAATCACAGAATAGATGAGGTTGGAAGGGACCTCTGGAGGTCATCTGGCCCAACCCACATGTCAAGCAGGGCCACCTAGAACCAGTTGCCCATGACAGTCTCTAGACTGTTTTTTAATATCCCTAAGGAGGGAAACTCTACAAGCTCCTTGGGCAAATTTGCTCTGTTTTAAGAAATTTTGGCACTGTAAATGTGCTGTTTAATGCAATGGGGTGAAAAATAACTAAGCAGCAGTAGCAGCAAAACTTATGGATAAAGTTCTAAAATAAATAAAATAGAATAAAAAATCCTTTAGCTGATACAGCTGCTCCTTTGGGGAGAAGGAATTGTTCAATCTATACCAACTAAAGAAGTTTTTCATCAGTACAGGATGTGTCCTCGCTAATAAGATTTGTCAATATAGTTATACCACTCTAACGATACTAAAGGCAGACACATCCCCAGTTCAGATGGAAGAAGGTAGGCAGCTGCAAAGGAATTTAAGCACCCAAGGGCACCCCTGACAAGAAGAAGCTTCTGGAGAAAAGGTTGGCACTCCTTGGTCTCCTTGTTCTGGGCTGTACAGAGCAAAGATGTTTTGGTGTAGGCACCATCACTGTATAGAACCTGAATCTCCAAGTCACAAAACGCAGTAAAGTGAAGGTCAGCAACAAATGATCTTGACCAAAATTGATTCTGTTGCCTTCATTCTGCAATAATTTTCTGCCCAAGGATTTCCAGACTCAAAGCAACATTAAGCCACCTTTTCAGTTATTTTAGCATCAGTTTATGTGTAGAGTATTTCTTTGAGACAGAGCAGCCGCTCCTCAGTCTGAGGAGGGCCAGGAAAACATTATTGAAATAAGCACAATGGGATGAGCAAGGCAGCCTTGGTGGGCTTTATGTGGGTATAAGGATGTGCTTGGAAAAACGTGAATTGCTGTCTCCTTTTTTAATGCTGAGCACCCCAACACATCAGCCAGCTTTGGTGCTGCTGTTGTACCACGTGGACCGGGCAGCAAGCAGATGCAGGCTCTACAAACTGGGTAGCAGCACACCTCTTTGGCAGCACGGAAGCTTATGGCATCATGGCAAAGCAGATTGGATGGGTTTCCTTCGGTTATGTCATACACTCATGGGGATTTAGCAGCAGCAGAGAAATAGAGCTGCTCTATTCTTAGTGCTAGCAGGCCAGGTGACACAGCCACTAAAATGCTGTCATTTCTGTCAGTAGCTGGCACCGCAGGCAGCAGACACAACAGAAGCCAAGAATTAAATGGGCAGGGGAAAGGATCTTCCTTTCTGCAAGAGCCCTGCAGCCCTCACCTTCCACCGGCCACAGCTGGGAGCATGATGTGAAGGGCGCTCGCAGGGCAGCTGCCCCCCTGCCCCCTGGGTTTGGCTATTTGGCTATTTCAGGAGCCATCCCCTGTTATTTTTCCTCTTGTGTATATGAAACAATGAGTGGAATAATCTAAGCACTACAAAATTCTGAACAAATGTTCCTTAAAACGAAATGTAGGGACAAACATCAGTATTTTGACGGAAGGACAGATAGATGCCCCCTCTGAAATTTCAGGGTACTTCAGTGTGATATTAGGTCAAATTTTCAAACTTTTTTCAAAATCTACAAAAGTTAAAAAAATTGTTTCCTGAAAGAGATGGAGTTGCCTGATCTTTTAAGCAAAGATCTCAAGGTTCAGAAACCCCCTGAGAGTTCAGAAAGCCAGTCATAAAAATGGGTTGCATGTAATTAGGCACTCATGAATGAAATAGGATAACTTCTAGTGCTTTTCAGAACTATCAAATGCTAAACCACAAATGGATCCCTTTCCAGATAAAAGGTCTGAGAGCCAATACCCACAAAACAACCCCTGTTTGTAAAGTAAAACTTCTGATTTGTCCCTGGTTCTTTTCTCTTTCTGAATGAAAAGAGGAGGAATGTACTTTTTTTTCCTAGAAGCTCTAGAAATTTGAGATTTTGCAAGGAACTGTATTACCTGATACAATTCGTTTTATGTTTCCCTTCAGGTGTTAGATTTTACAGTGAGTCAGAAATTTTCTGAAGAAGGTGTACATCATTACTAAAATACAAAAGGTCAGATCTGCCTCTGATCTTTCAGCACTGCACAACCAAGATTTTGAATGTTGATCCACCTTTTAGTCACCCTGAAACACCAATTTTTTGCAGACACTGTTGGAAGTCAATAAAAATGTATATTCAAAAGCACAAACAAACCACGCCTGTAATGAACAACTTCTTTTAGGTTAGAAAATGTGATGCCCATCTATAAGCAGGGCTGGAAGGAGGATCCAGGGAACTACAGCCTGACCTTGGTGCCACAGACAGTTATAGAGCAGATCTTCTTGAGGGCCATCACGTGGCACATACAGGACAACCAGGAGATCAGCCCCAGTCAGCATGGGTTTATGAAAGGCAGATCCTGCTTGACTAATCTGATTCCTCCTATGACAAGGTGACCCGCTTAGTGGATGAGGGAAAGGCTGTGGATGTTGTCTATCTGGACTTTAGTAAAACCTTTGACATGATTTTCCACACCATTCTCCTGGAAAAAATGGCTGCTCACGGCTCAGATGGGCATACTCTTCACTGGGTAAAAAACTGGCTGGATGGCTGGGCCCAAAGAGTTGTGGTCAATGGAGTTAAATGCAGTTTGTGACCAGTCACAAAGTGATGCTCCCCAGAGCTCAATACTAGGGCCAGTTCTGTTTAACATCTTTATTAATGATCTGGACAAGGGGATTGAGCGCACCCTCAGTAAGTTTGCAGATGACACCAAACTGGGTGTGGGAGTTGATCTGCTTGAGGGTAGAAAGATTCTACAGAGGGACCTGGACAGGTTCAACTAGGCTCAGTGCCGGGTCCTGCACTTGGGTCACAACAACCCCATACAAAGCTACAGGCGTGGGGAAGAGTGGATGGAGAGCTGCCTGGTGGAAAAAGGACCTGGGTGTATTGGTTGAAAGCCGGCTGAATATGAGCCAGCAGTGTGCCTAGGTGGCCAAGGCAGCCAATAGCATCCTCGCTTGTATCAGGAACAGTGTGGCCAGCAGGAGTAGAGAAGCGATCGTGCCCCTGTACTCAGCACTGGTGAGGCCGCAATTCAGATACTGTGTTCAGTGTTGGGCCCTCACTCCCAGAAGGACATGGAGGGGCTGGAGAGTGTCCAGAGAAGGGCAACAAACCTGGTGAAGCATCTGGAGCACCAGTCTGATAAGGAGCAGCTGAGGGAACTGGGGTTGTTTAGCCTGGAGAAAAGGAGGCTCAGGGGAGATCTTATCGCCCTCTACAACTAACTGAAAGGAGGCTGTAGTGAGGTGGGTGTTGGTCTCTTCTCACAAGTAACAAGTGATAGGATGAGACAAAACAGCCTCAAGTTGCACCGGCGGAGGTTTAGATTGGACATTAGGAAAAATTTTTTTCACCAAAAGGGATATCAATCATTGGAACAGGTTGCCCAGGGAAGTGGTTAAGTCCCCATCCCTGGAGGTATTTAAAAGCCAGGCAGATGAGGTGCCTGGGACATGGTTTAGTGGTGGACTTGGCACTGCTGGGTTAATGGTTGGACTTGATGATCTTAAAGGTCTTTTCCAACCTAAATGATTCTTTGATTCTTTAAAAGAAAATTACAATGGAGGTGTACACTTGAGGAGGTAGGAAGGAGAAGGAACAGGATCAATGGAGTTATTCACAGTCCCTGAAGTAAAACTGCTGTATGGAATCAAAGCCAAGATGGTTCTCTAACCTCTTCTAGTCAACAGATGAAACTCCAAAGGAAGATTCAAAACAGGACTCTAATGTAATGGAAGGGCTTCTTTCTCTTCACTGATTATATAAGGACCCAAAGAGAACATTGTTTTGTTTTTGGCACCTCAGGGCCATCTAACTTACACACTTCACACATTTTTGGATTTAGATATCTAGGAAGATTGAGCTCACCTGTGCTTAAACTCCAAAGTGTAAATCTCTGTATTCATTTTCATCCTCAATAGACAGAAAGAATAATTTCTGGGGAATGGTTTAGCCTGTTCAACAGCCTCATCTTTAGCAAAATCAATTCATCCGTATCTATTTCTAAGCAACTTCTGCCTCAGCCCAGTCTGAGTGTCTTTAAATATTGGTTTACTGACCCTAGAAGTTTCCCTTATGGGTAAATAAGAAATTGTAGCCCTTAAAAGTCTGAAGAGTGTTGCCTGTTCTCATGAAATCTTTCAGATCTTCTTTGGCTTAACCTAGGAAAAAAATGAGGAATTAGACAATGGAGGGAGATGGAAAGGATGTAAAAGAGTTTCCAGATTCCAAAATAATACTGTTTTTCCAAGAAATTATCTTCAGCCCGGTTACACCAATCTGTAGCCACCGCTGCAGTCTGTTTATCTTGGATGCAGTATGGCTTTGCTATAACTGCACTCCCCTGTCCAATTTTTCAGCTCATACACAAAATTTTCTGATTAGAGGGCAATTCAGTCAGTATAACTCCAGAATTTTCTCTCTCCTTTTTCTTTCATCTGAGTTTAAAATTCGTATGTGCCATATTTTTATACCAGTGTTTTCATACATGTGTTTTTTGTTCATCAGCTTAGATCCATACTGTAGGATGGACATAACAACTGTCAAAACATGGCTGGAATATCCTGTGTAGGAGATCCAACTCATCCTGGTCAATCTGATCCCTGAGAAGTCTCAGATGACCTTTGCCAGCTTCTACCTGTTCGAATTGTAGGAAAACATAGCACTGTCTGCTCCCTTGAAAATTCCAAAATTAAGCCACCATTCATTTTCTGAAATTGAGAAAACCAGAGTTTCCTGGTTCCAGGCAATCAAAAAACATCTGGTTTGGCATTGCTTCTGTAATATTGGCAAGCCCATTCTAAAGGCTGTTTGCACCTACCATCAATAAAAGCCTAAGTGAAACTGCAAGCCATCTGTTACTGGTGTGACTCTGAACCCTGTAGAACATCTCTTCAGTGATGGTAACCATTAAGCATCCCCTTAGTCTTTGGGGGAGGTGCTCCATCTGGGTGCAAGGTGCAAGTTTTCTCCAGTCATACTTGGAGATTGCACAGAACAGAAGCTGTAAACTCGAATATTTTACTGTCACAGATATTTTTTAAACCTTGGAGAGAGGAGACAATCCTGAAAATTCCTCCTTAACTGGTTTCCTTGAATCTTGGAACACGTGCCACTGGGCCTTCTGTTCCCAAGTGACACCTGCATTCAATAAATCAGAAAGTTCTCAATACAAATTTGTCCATAATTTTCTGTTACAACTGTCTTCTGGGAAACTGTCAGACTTAAAAGCAATTGCTTAGGCTCCCATGGAAATAAATAACAATGAGAAATAATGAGAAATGAACTTGGCAACAGTGGGGGTCTGTGTTTGCTTAAACAAACTCCAGTTATCTTTAATGAGTGAAAAGGCTGCAGAGGACTGCCCAATATGGGCCTTCACATTTTAACAACAGTCCATTTTCCAGGTTTGTCTGGGCTGTGGATATTTTCGTACAAGCATGCAGTGATGCCATGATGAGTATTCGACTTCAGAGAAGCCAGGATACCAACTTATTTTTTTAACAACTAGGCAAAGGAGATCACCAGACGACAGAGTAGCTACTGCTTGGGATTTTGGTTTATTGTTGCTGTTGTTTCTTTTCCTTCTTTTTTTTTTTTTTTATTTTTTATTTTTATTGAGATTTATGTAATCATATCAACATTTTCCACAGACCAAACATCTGAGAGATTTCTTCTTTGAAGCCCTGGCACCAGTTGGTAGTGGAAACTTGGATCTTTTTGCCTCCCTCTGTGCCACAGAACTGCAGATGCCAAATCTGGCATTTGCGTCCATGACAAGTGTGCTGCCTTGCCAGCTTGTTTCACTGAAATTGGCTCCTGCTGGGAGGATCTGCTCACAAACTTGTTATGCTGGCACCTGACCATTTTTGGGTACTATCTTTAACATGGCACATCTGTTGTAGGCACACATACTCTTTAACTGGCTCAAAACACCACGTGATGGACTGTCCTATTTTATGGAAGTTATCCAGCCTTGACACACTCTTGGGTACACAGCTCAGCAATTCCACAGTCTTGGTTACACTTGACAACCCAGGCTGACATTAGCAATCTTGTTCACTTCCCCCCCTTTCATGAGGAGTAATCACAGTTGCCTTCCTCATCCGTATGGCTAAAACACAAGGCTAAGTCATATGGTTGTCGAGTTTGAGACATATTGGGTCTGTTTGACAACTCCTTTTTTCAAGGCTCTCTAAACAGTGCAGAAAATTCCACTGCAATTAATTTTGAAAATGTTAAGTGTTTATTAACTGTGAAAGCTCTGAAAGGAAAGCAAAAATAAATGGTTGTCAGGATTCCCTTTATTTAAGCTACTATAATTTCCTTAAAAATGGAAACAAGATCAGTGGCTGCAGAAAGGCTGGGAGATCCTTTAATTTCACCCTTGATTGTATCTGATTTGTATTATGGGAATTTGGGAAGCTTGACCAATTTATATTCATTATTCTTTGGCAAGAGGTCTTGATGGCAAGGATTACTGATGTGAAAATTACTACTGCTTCTTCAGCAAGACTCAGAGTATTCAGCTCTAGAGGAGAGAGCAATGAGATGATCATGTGTTTCATGATCAAAGCCAAGAGAAAAGGTGAGGGAGACTGGGTCCACTAGTGCTGCAGAAACTTCTGACCCGGTGACAGGTGACCAAGAAGACAACTATTTAAAGCATCTCCTATGTCTACGCTCCATCCAGATCACAGTTCCATCCAGGTTTTGCCATACAAACATATACTGAAAATTTTGGTGCTTATTAATTAAGAAAACTCGTAAAAGGACTCAAAAAAAATAGGTTGTCAGGAATCCATTCGTTTAAGTGAAACACTTCCAATAAAAAAAAAAAAGAACAAAAGATTAACTTCAATGATGTTTGAAGACAGTATGCTGTTGTTTTAAAAAGGGGAGGCACTGAGGAAAGCATAATACATTTTCTATATATATGAATATGAAGTCACATAAGTGTTTATACACATACACATATGCTGATACCTGTGGCCACTCTGCATCCACACATCTATATGTCAGGTCACATGTGCTTAAATATGGGGTGTTTAGATGGTGGTACAACAGAAGAACCGAAAAGCTCTATCACTGCACATTTACGTATCACCATTCCTTCCTACCTTGCCCTATAAACCTTGCGTCTTCTCTGCCTCCATGGACTTATTCCAGTTCTCCAAATCCTTGTTTTACTTCTTACTATTTATTAGTTATTAAGAAAAAAACCTAGCCATATAAAAATCTCTTTTCCTTTCTGCATGTGGATTTCCTTGGAAAAGCCCTTGGAAAGCAAAACTGAGTCCTGAAACAGTCCTAAACATGCCAAAATCTTTACAATCAATTATCCTTCAGCCCTGCAGGGCAAGAAAGGGGAGAGTCACACTTTTTTTTTCCAGGGGTCCTTTGCACTTGTTTCTAATCCATGAAGAATCCAGTATATTAAATTTAAAAGCTGGCTTATACTGATGTTTCAAAAAGCTGTCCTTGGCTCATATGTGAGAATTCAGTTTTGCTTCTTCTGTGCTCTCCACTCAGTAAGTGAAAGTAACCATGACTGTATTGGGTTTAGGTTGGAAGGTTTTGGTAGCAGGGGGGGCTACAGGGCTTCTTCAGAAGCTGCTGGAAGCTTCTCCTGACCCCAATAGAGCCAATGCCAGCCAGCTCCAAGAATGACCTGCTGCTGGCCAAGGCTGAGCCCATCAGCAACAGTGGTAGCACCTCTGGGATAATGTATTTAAGAAGGGGGAATAAACCTGGGCAACTGAAGCCAGATTGAGGAGTGAGAACATGTGAGAGGAGCAGCCCTGCAGCCCCCAGGCCAGTGCAGCAGGAGGGCAGGAGGGGCTCCAGGCGCCGGAGCAGAGATTCCCCTCAGCCCCTGGGGCAGCCCATGGTGGGGCAGGCTGTGCCCCTGCAGCCCAGGGAGCCCACGGGGGAACAGATCCCCACCTGCAGCCCAGGGAGGACCCCACGCCAGAGCAGGGGGGGCCCAAAGGAAGCTGTGACCCCGTGGGAAGCCCACGCTGGAGCAGGCTCCTGGCAGGGCCTGTGGCCCCATGGGGAGAGGAGCCCAGGCTGGGGCAGGGGAGGAGTGTGAGGAGTCCTGCCCTGGGGAGGAAGGAGTGGCAGGGACAGCGTGTGATCAACTGGCCCAAACCCCCATTCCCCGTCCCCCGGTGCCGCTTGGGGGGAGAGGGTGGAGAATTCAGGAATGAATTTGAGCCCAGAGAAAACAGAGGGGTGGGGGAGTGTGGTTTTTTTAAGATTTGGTTTTATTTCTTGTTATCCAACTCTGATTTGATTAGTAATAAATTAAGCTAATTTCCCCAAGCCGAGTCTGTTTTGCCTGTGATGGTAATTTCCAAGTGATCTCCCTGTCCTTATCTTGACCCATGAGCCTTTTGTTATATTTTCTCTCCCCTATCCAGCTGAGGAGGGGAGTGATAGAGGGGCTTTGGTGGGCACCTGACATCCAGCCAGGGTCAAACCACCACAATGACATGTTTCCAGTGCAAGGACATCAGTGAAATGCATTATAAAAAATAACCCCAATTAATTTAAATGGAAAAAACCCATCTTGTTTCTATTTCTTTTCTTACTTTTCCCTAAATATTCATGTGGCATATTCCTAACATCTTGATGTTGAGAGAAATGTGAAGGGAAGTGAAGTACTGGATGATATTGCCCGAGAAAAACTTGGTGAAATATCCAGCACTGGAGGTTTTTGAGAGCAGGGTAGGTAAGTAGCTGCCAAATGGGCTTAGATATGGTTGATCGTGCACCTTGATAATCTGTTAAGGAGTAAAGAGGAAGACCTCATGCAATCCTGTTCAGCTCTACCTCCTACAGATTCCATGTCGGTAAAATGGTGGTGGAGATACAAATATTGAATTCAAATTGCTCTGCAATGTCTCACTTTATCAGGGTTCTCTTTCCTGGATCATCAAATACATTCTGAAAAAAAAAATGGAAGAAAAATTTTGTGTGCTCTCTCTTTCTCCATATGTTTCACAAAAATGCTTGCATATAATGTGTCTCCATGTCTTAGTAAACTGTGTGCAACAGACATTATTTATACTTACATCCTTGTCTTAAAAGAAAACACAGATCAGCTACATTATGTGCAAGAACAAACAGAGATTCTCTGAAAATGTTGTTTGGGTGAAGTCATATAATTTTATGGAAAACATACTGAAATCAGAAGTAGTTCAGATTTAACTTGGTGAACTCTGAAGTGGCTTCTTACTTTGCAAGATGTTATTGACCTGGTTGTTTTCCGATTATAGTTTGGGTCAACAGGCCTGTATTCATCCCACCCAACTTGAAGTACTTACTCAAGATCTCTGTGGCAACAGAGGCTGCATCTATAGTCATTATGGAGAAGGAGGTAAGTGTATTCATGGGATGACTTAGAACTTAGGTAGGTTGGATGATTCTCCTGAGATACCTATCCCTTTCCTTCTTCTCTGAGTAGATAATAGTCTTACAGCTCAGGTACCTTAAGTCATATAGGATAAATCTGGGCCTTGATTCCTATAGAAGGAGTGAGAATCAGACCTACAGGGGACTGTCCTGATGCCACTGTGAAAAGTAATTCTACTTCTGTGTCCACCTACACTTTAGACAGGAAGGACCTTGCAAGGCGGACCTTACAAGAAAGACTGTCTCCAGCTGTGTGACTGTCCAGCTGTGATTGTAATATATAAGGAAAAGGCATATTGACAGCCTTGTCTGAGGAAACAAGGCTTCACAGCATCTTTCCTTGATGTTCTTTATCATGGCATTCCCCACCTTTCATAGTCAGATGGCAGACTCTCCCAAACCTCACATGAAATATTTTCGTGCACAAGCTGTGACACAACATGGAAAGATCAAAGGCTGCTGTCTGACTGCTCATCTCTGCTACCGTTGAAAAAAATTTCCAGGTGCAGAAAATATCTTTAACCCTTTCTTCAGCTTGTTTGTTAAAGAAGAAAGATCTCTCTCATTCTTATGTTGCTTTAATCTAGAGATTCAGAAGGTTTTGTGTGAGAAAGATTTGGGGGAAAGGGGTTGGTAGTTATTATAGTTATTTTGCTTTAAAAGAAAAATGCTAGGGGAAGCAGCAAGAAACAAGAGAATAAATTGTGAATATCAGCCCAACCAACATTGAGCTTGCCAAATTCAAACAAGAATTATTGGTCTATTTCCATATCATATCTATTTCTCGTGTGTGCCTATCTTCTGATCGCTTCATTATCTGTGCATATTACTAGCACAAAAATTCCCCAGTGCAGCATCACTACCCTATTCTGCTGAGAAACACAGTGGACCATCATTCCTAGAAATCATAGAAAACTGTGCTTGGAACGTCTTTGAAAGATCAACTGTACCATCCCCCAATCTCAGACAAGATCAGTGGCACTCAAATAATTTGTCCACACCTTTCCTACTGAGCATGGTGGATGTTGTTACCCACATAATGTCCATGTCAAGAATCCCAAAGGCTCTAGTAGCCTGCAGTTCTTCTTTTGGATGTCTCAGAAGCTGCTTATTTTGCCTTGGATGAGATATGTTAACAGCAAAGTCTTTGTTTTGAAAAATTTGGAACCACTTTATCCCTGAGTTGAATCAGAAAGAGAGTGCTATCACTTTATGATGCAGAAGCATTTTGTCCTGATGTTTCAGTCACTATGACTTGATAACCCACCTGGAGTATTGCATCCAGTTCTGGGATCCCCAGTACAAGAAAAACATGAAACTGTTGGAGTGTGTCCAGGGGAGGGTCCCAAACCCAGTCATAGGTCTGGAATACCTCTGCTGTGAAGAAAGGCTGAGAGGTTGTTCAGCCTGGAGAAGAGAAGGCTCTGGGAAGACCTTATTGTGGTCTTTCAATATTATGGCCTTAAAGGGCGCTTATAAGAAATATTAAGAGAGACTTTTTATCAGTGCCTGGAGTCGTAGGACAAGGAGCAACAGTTTTAAACAGGAAGAGGGTACATTTAGATTGGACATAAGGAAGACATTTCTTACAGAGGTTGGTGAGACACTGAAACTTGCCCAGAGAAGTGGTAGATTCCCCACTGGAAGTGTTCAGAGTAAATTTGGATAGGACTTTGAGCAACCTGATCTAGTGAAACATGTTGCTGCCCATGGCAGGGTAGTTGGAGTAGCTGATCTTTAAAGGTCCCTTCCAACCCAAACCATTCTATGATTCTATGGTTCTATGATACTTAATCTAAAATGATCTGATTAAATAATCGAATCCAAATAATTTGTAGCACTAGAATTGCATAATCCAGTCTGAATAGTCTGTAGTACTAGAATTGCATTGTGAGCAGCAAAAAATCTTGCAGGATTTAAGAGAAAGACCATCAGGAAATTCTGAGTTTGACATGCTGGAATTCACAAGAAGGAAGACTGAGGCATTTGTAGAGATAATGTACCAGTGGCAATGTGAGGCTGTGAAATCCAGGACAGAGAATTAATGTGACAAGAGAACCCCAAATTTCCTTTCTGTCTTTACAGCTATCTTCCTGTATGACCTTGCAAGAACTTATTTTCCCTTGTCTACCTGCATTTCTTTTCCCACCATTTGCTTTGCATATCTGTTTACATAATACACCCTTTCAGGCAGTTCAAATGCTCCACAGATTTCCTCTCTGCCTAGAACAAGTTACTTTCTTGTCTGAGGCATATAGATGTTGACGTCCAGGCATGGATTTATTATGAGGAATGAAGAGGGCTTTTAAAAGCCTTGCCTTGTGATGTGTTCCGCATACCATGGTGTTGGGTGCGTGTGTCAAAGCAGCATGTTGGGGGAGGAATGTGGTAGAACTGGAGAGAAGCGGTAGCATTGCAAAACATCTGTTGGCCAATTTCAGCCAAAATTTGACAGATGGGTTACAGATTGCAAGGATGTTACAGCCTTTGAGTTTTATAAAATTAAGTGGCCAGACAGAGGAAAGACATATTACTGGTATCCCCTCCATAGCGTAGGCTTGATGTAGTCTCAGTCATTAACAATACCACATAATCAACAGAAGAACGAGAAGCTCTGAATTTTGCAACCATCCACAAGCCTGAATTAGAGCTTGCACCTTGTTGGGCATGAGAAGAACCAGCTAGAAACACAAACTCATTGCTAGCTTGGCTTCACTTGTCCCACTGCATACAGAATAACTGATTTTGTTGTGTTTTTCCTATGCTTCCTTGATTTATTCTATTTCTTCCTTTTTTAAAACATTTTGGTAGAATTATTATTCATCATTTGTCTTACAGAAGTAAATGGACCAAAGAGCTGACAGTTGAAATGGACCAGAGAAATTAATACTGTTAGTTTGTCATTGTAAGAATGAAACAGAGGAATACTGAACAAAAGGTGAAATGATTTGCTCAGTGTCACATAGGAAAGCAGCAGCAGCGATCAGTAAAAATAAATATTTCTGAGCTCAAAACCAAGGTAAGGCAGATGAAATAGTCCTCCCTTTCAAATGATAGAGCAGTAGAAAGCAATTACATTGGACAATAGGTCAGACGTTGAGTTTGGGACACACAAATATTTCCAAAATCAGGAAAGAAAGGATGAAATCAGCTCCTTGATAATAAGGAAAAGGAAAAGAGATCTTGGGCTGGTGTCTCGAAACAGAAACCTGGTGCTTTTGAATTCCAAAGCCCTACCCAGTTAAAACTGTGATATATCTGTGTCTATACGACAGCAGCCCCACTTTCTAGCTATTTAAATAGATTTGCTTCTTTATCCTGTATTTGTGGATCTGGTTCTGCACTCACAAAAAAGACTGCATGAGTCAACTGGTGGGAATTTTTCATTTGTGCTAAACCAGCACTTTTCTTTCTCTTTAACGCTAATAACTCAGGCCCTGTGTCTCTAATTTCATAACCCAAAGGTATGGAAGCCCTACTTGCATTATGCTTCGTCAGCTGTGTCACAAAAATACTGATTTAAAGCTCTATTTTTCCCCTGTTCTGCATGTTTCCAGTAATGGCTGGATAAGAACTGCTACAGGTGTCCTCCCATGTTTAAATTTTCCTCTTCTCAAGAAAATGTGTGCTCCTTCAAGAACAGGCAGGCTCAGGAAAAAAAAAGAACCATTCAGGCCTCCCCTCTTTAACAAATGATTGTGATAATAAAGAAGAAATGCTGAAGCTCTCAGTTTATGGTTGTTCTGTGAGATCCTAATTTGGCAAAGCAGTATTTGCTTTCTTTCTTCTTGCAAAAGTGGTCATCCCTCACATCTGCAGGAGGGCAGAAAAGGGATTAAGAGGAGGGGTGTCATCAGAGTTGTCACGATGAAAAGACAGTACCAACTGCGTTTTCTGGATTTTTCAAGTCCATTGTCCCATCTAGCTGTATTCTCCATGTACTCATCGGGCAAAGGGGGTTTTATTGGAGGTGTCCAGTCTTTCAGGGGTCTACCACTGAAAAATACTGGAGAAGACAGCATTTTGGAAATGGAATAGAGGCAGCAAGATAAACTTTAGTTGATCTGGTTTATGGTTTATTTCTCAGGCCAGGGATATAAACTCAGGGGAAAAAAAAAAGAAAAAAAAAAAGGAATTGTTTGGTTTACTACATGCTAATGGTTATCTAAAAGGTATAGGACAAATTATACCTTTCTTACACTAATGCTTTGCCAATCGTGTACCTCCCCAACATGTAGGGTTTCTGTTCCCAAACATGCTTTTCCTTTGCCCTCATGGAGATCCTCTTAGAAATGAGATTAAGAGCAATGACATTCAGTCATTAATTTGTTTCTTGAATCCTCGGGCAACCCTACACAAAAAAAATTCCTGCTCGACATTTGGAGAGAGAATCATTCCCATCAGCTACCAACTTGACCATCATGCCTTCCACGTACACCAGTATGGGTCATCTGTCTGAAGAGCACATAAATCACTCCTTTCTCTTCACAACGATATATCTTCCCTAGAGTAATAATCACAGTTATTTAATATTTATAAACAGTACGGGAAAAACATTTTAATAACATATTTTAGTATCTGGAAACAACAAAAAGGAGCCTGTATCATGTATGTTGCTAGCTGTTTGGCTGGCTGTAAAAGGTGCTGGTGGCTGATAGCCTTAGCTTGAGAACTAATGCAGAGATAAACAAAGTCAATGCTGATTGCCTCTGGGCTTGCTCGGTAAGGAGCATCTGTGACCCATGGTGGAGAACAAGAGAGTACAGGAAACAGGCACGGAGAGTTTCCTGAGAAAGCAAAGAGGGAGATGCTATTACAACTACCTGTTAATGCCAGATGGTTGAACATGTCTGCTGAAAAACAGTAGATGCACCATCACTGAAAACCTTTTCATTACCTTGGTCAAAACCATGAAGGGTGTATGACAAGGGACGCTCTTCCACTGACCTATGGTGTGAAGAAGTTGCCCTACTCCAGCAGTGTCTTCTATCTCTGTATTCACACATCTTGGAGTAGAGCAGCTGATAGCCTAAATATTTCTGTTTTCTTACTGAGATAGATAGTGAATTCTCTAAGTAACAGTTGCCATGAAGAGAAATCCTTTGTGCATTTCATTTACTCAGATTAACCCTATCTACCACTTGCCCCCTGAAGTCAATATAATATGACATCTCCTGAAAATATATAGTAATTATAGTCTTTGATATGACACTTTTGAGGAAAAAAAAAGTAAATAAAAATAGTTTCTCTTACTACCATAGGTGCCTTTGAAACATAAATTAGAATTTCTTGTCCTAATTTGCCGTTGACAAGTCTTAGAGGCAGAGTTAAGACAAAATTCTTGAGCCAGCAAACTTGCTTCTACAAGTACAAAGGAATTTAAAGAGTGGCCTCGGGAAGAAATGGATGTAGCTGTCAGTCACATGAAAGAATTTAGAAACAGAATGCAATGCTTTGTCAAATGGTGGGATTCAAATGTAATGGCATGTCGTTGACCCTGGTGCTCAGCAGCACATATTTCAAATCCCTGAAGATTAATAGGGAAGATGGTTACAGCTCTCACAACAGCTGCTGGAAAGTGTTCCTATCTCACGTTTTAATTACATGTATTTATACAGTAAAAAAGTCCTAAATGCAATATAGCCTGTAGTATGCAACAATTTTGAACATTTATGAGATTCAGGCAATTAAGAGTCTAAACTTTCAAATGTTTCCAGATGGCACACTGATTAACAATTGTGTGAATTTAATATTTGTTTAAATGCACTGCTCTGTAAAATATTTCTTAATAGTACATGAATGCATTGCAATGAATCTAGGCACAACTTTTCTTCAAGCACAACTTGCCTCATTGCCTGAAGAAGTGGAAATCTCATTAGCTGATTATATAGACCAAAAGCAGTAGCAGAGCAGTGGTAAGAGATGAAAAAGACAAAAAAGCAGCCAAGCTATTTCTTAACTAATGAATGTTTCTCCTTTCTCTTTAGACGCAGGTCCCATCGTATTCATGCAAGTCACTTACAGCATCAGTCTCACGGTTCTTGCAAGTGAACCTACTAGTAAGGACATTTCCTTGGGGCTAACAGCATTATGAATGTTGACATCAGTTGCATACAGTAAATTGAAAATGAGGATCTACAGTACAGTTTTGTTCTTCAAGAAAGCACCTAACCATTAGTGCTTTCAATGGTGTTAACCCACTTAAATTCCTTAAATAATCTGGCTACAGCTTCTTTTGTTATTTCCAAGCCTTCCCCATTTCTATTATTTTTCTGTTGAAAACTTGAATCAATGCAACCCCTTACCCTCCATCAAAACACTTATTTTTTAGGTGAAATTTATTCTAGCAGAATCCTGTTGATGACGATGGCAATCATCAGCTATGCATCTAGAGCTTTCAGAGATTCTTGTAGGAGTTTATGGTCTAGTTAGTTCATATATTTGAATCTGATACTAGGGTTTGAAAGAAAAGGAACAGCCTGAAAATGCAATATTAGAAGCTTTTGTAAATCTACTCTAAAACCTAAAACTGGGAAAACCTGGAGCTATCAATAATCTCTAAAAATCTGACTTCTGCTGCATTCAAGAGAACCAGTTCCCTCATTTTGTGCAATACTTGTAGTACATGCAAGTCACAGAAACCAAGATTTATCTCACCTGCCATCTGAGATCTGTAAGCTAATCATCTGAATCCAGAATCGGGTGATGCAGTAACTTCCTTTGATAGTCATTTGAGAAAAATACATGCCTCCAAAGTCAGATTTGTTTGGCATATTTGAGACCCTAGGAGGAGATGAACTGCTCTCTGAAAATGCCGCTTGCTCTCCACTGTACAAGGAGCCTGGGCTGACTACTTAGATGCAGGTATCTACCTTCTAGATATTTAAAGTAGGTGAAACGAATCCCAATAATAATGGACATAGTTTACTCTAAATTTCAAAATCAATGTTATGAATTTCAAAACTAACTCTTTCTTTTTATTTGTTGGGGTCAGCAGTGATTAGAAAAAAACAATGGAAGCATCCACATTTTGGCAGAAATGATCCAGCTCTCATGCCTGACTTTCAACCTTAATAAAAATATTTCAGTATGGCTTCTTTCTGAGGTACAATTTAAACTATTAGCTATGCCTTTTCCCTTTCTTTTCCTCTGTTCCTCTTTCCCTTGTGTTACTTAAACAGGTTGCAAAACTGGCAATATTCATGTTGGGGTGGTTTTTGAAATTCCACATAATCTTCTGGTTTTGAAATTAAACAAAAGGAGAATATTCATCCCTAAACCTGTAAGGAAACAGAATGAAACCTTAAAAATTAAAATAACAAACTGAAATTTTGTTAAAATGATTTTAATAGATCCAGGAGAAACAATGGAAACCTACCCCTAGGCGCTGGTTCCTGAAAGGAAATTTATGAAGTAGATTTATGTGGTGTGTTGGGTGTGATATTAAGGACTGTTTCTAGCTCAGAAGCAAGAACAGACAATCTCATCATTTGCTTTCACGTGGGAAAAATACACAATAGGAAAAAGTATGAGAAGCAGCCAAAGGAAGATCAGCTATGAATGATGATGAAAAGAAAGAATACTGTGTTTTCCTTTCGTTTAACAGTGGCTTAATGGAACGGGATGGACTTGAGAATAGCTAATTAGCTTAGAGCACAGAGCCTGGACATTGTACTTGGCTTTGCAATTTACCTCACACCTGGGATAAGCCACTTGGCTATCTTCTTGTCTTTTCAGCTGTCTTGACTGCTTGGTTTGCCAACACAATTGATGGAGACAAGAGATTTTCTATTTCTTTGACCACAGTCTTGCACAAGGATGCAACTGGTAAAAATGCCTAACATACCTGTGATGCCATTTGGTAGGCTCTGTTTGGTGGAAGAATTGAATTCTTAAAGACCAGTTTACTTTCTCCTCGACTGGGATTGCATTGACCTAAGTGAAAGTTTTTAAAAAAAAAAAAAAGAAAAAGGTTGACTCCACTGGTCGTTGATTCATTGTGTTAAGGTAGTATTAAATGAGCGCAGAATTTTTCTTGCTCTATTATTCTTCCACAAATTGTGCACTTGATTTCCCTTTTTATTTCTATATTTTTAAAATGTTAGTGGATACTGATTTTGTTTTTCTCATTGTTATGACAGAAGTGAGGAGGTTTTTTTCAGCAGCACTCATGAAGACACATTTCTAAAGCCAGTGTTAACTTGTCCAGAATAGTGATGGAGGGAGGAGAGAATGAAAAAGATGCTCTCCTCGCCCTCAGAAGCAGACACAACTGGTCTGAGTTACCTGACAGAGGGAAAACCTGTTCCAGATACAACCTCCTATATAACCATCAAGGCTTCATGGAGTCCTGTTAAAACCCCTTGATTTTTACAAAATAATTTTAAGGATAGCACTACTGAAAAAAAGAAGAGCAGCAATTATATCTATTGCTCTACAGCTAGACAGTACAGCTAATCTCAGAGAAAAAAAAAAATTACATAAAGTTATTTCCAGGAAGAAACAAACACTTTTTCAATGTAGCAATATAATTAGCATAGGCTTCCGTATCTGAATTCTAATGAACTCATTCCTATTTTTTAGTGTTTTATCACCACTCCCTTTTCCAGATCCTTCATGTGATATATTAGTCTGTTTGGATTTGATAGGCAATAAAAACCGACCAGTCAGTCTGTTAGTTCTATAACCCTCTTGCATTTAAGAAATAATATAAATTGCATAAAGACAGAGGGAGAAATCAATGTGTCAATTATTTATATAGAAAAAAGTCTACCTAGTAAAATGAAATTGCTTAGTTCCTAAAGGGCAGAGATGAACTTTTTTGGCTGCCTATGCAGAAATGTTATAAATATTTAAATGTAAATAATAAAATCTTTACATGCATAAATAAACATGAGATTGATATTACACACACTACAGCAGCGAAATATGACAACTGCTGCTTCTTCAGGAAAATGGATATTTCCTGTGACTGAATTGGAATAAACTCAAAGCTAATAAGATACCTCGCATACACTTCTATTCCACACTGCTTGTAAGCAAAAATTTCCCTTGGTTGGTCATGTTAAAAAAGGTCTGAAGCCCTCTCTGGAACAAATATTTAGGATGAAACAAAACACACGTTCTGATTTCTTTAAACACAGGATGCTTGGCTCAGCATGAGGGTAGCTGAAGGAATTTTAAGAGGTAGTGACATAAAAGTTATCAGCTATTTTGTCCATTATTATGGTTCTTATGACTCCAAGAATGAAGAGGTTAACTGGGCTGAAGGCAGGGTCAGTAGCCTGAGAAGTGGACCTTGTATGAAGAACGAAGTGGTGGTTCCCTGGCTTTCTCTTTGCCTCCCACCTTAGCACTCAGGCCAGAGGAGCGTCCCCTGAGCCCTGTCTCTTGTCTGTAGCAGAGGTCATGGTCACACTCCCTTGCTGTGCCACATGACCCGACTCACTGCTACCTTCTGCTTTATACCATCATGAATCAGCTTATGGTCACCTCGTTGTATGAGGTACACCTCAGCAGAAGGACTCAGATCCAAGATCATTAGAACTATTTTACCAGGAGGTTTGGTTTTGACCTGTTGGTTGTGTGCATATGATTAAATAAACCAAGCCATAGATCAGTTAGAGGTCAGTCCCATCCTGCAGGTAAGGGGAACAGCCTGGCTTGTAGACACATGCCTAAATTCTCTTCCTCTCCAGACAGCATGGCAGTGTCCAAACTGCCTTTTGGGAGCAGTCTGTAGCAAGTCCAAATCCCCTGGGCCATGCCCAGGCTTAGTCTAGGAGAGTGCTAGCCTGTGCAAGCCAAAACCAGACAGGAAGCATGTGAGCAATTACATATTCTGGATAATTAAGGGATGGAGGTTGAGAACATGCTCTGGATTTGATTTGTTTGTTGGTATAGACATAGCCTTTGTTCCCAGTAGAGAGTTATGAGGTGTTGAAGAACTCCATGTTTATGAAAAGACTCTAGAGACAGGCTCTAAGACTACAGGAAATTCTATGATTAACCCCTTTTCCCACAGATACATTTATTTAAGTCATTTCCCTTTGCTAACGTGAACTCATTTTGTGGTATATAACTTTTCTAGGCTCTTAATCCACATAGCCATCTGTATAGTTTTATCAACTCTATGCATGACCATAAATATGCAGAATTTAAAGATACTCCAGGAATGCTAAATAAGGAAGTTCAGGATTACCATTTAATATTAAAAATAGTTCAGCAACAAAACAAAATAAAGGTCTTGAAGAGTTCTTGAAATCACATCTCTATCTTTGGTATTATTTGAGTAGCAGAGTTCAAACATGAGACCACCTGCCCAAGTGAGAGATGGAAAAAGTTCAGGACTGTTGAGCACTCCATGGATTTTCACAGTGGTTCGGCAAAGAGCTATTTAACACAGGTGTTTAATTACAACACATCAGGGAAGCTCATGGCATCCTACGTTCCTTAGACTCACGCTCCCACTTGTGTGGTGGACTTATGTCAGCTGAAAAAGCAGGTACACTGCAACACTTGCAGGTTCCCAAACTGCTCTGGGGCTTTTCCAACTTAGTGGGAGCCAACAAGCTCATTGAAAAAAAGCCACAGGTATACACTGCATGAGCACAGGCGTAATGCTAGACTAGGAAATTATTTGAAATTACATTGTTTGGAATTGGAGGATGGCTCATGAGCAGTTTGGACCACGACACCATGCTGAGAGTTTCTGTCCAGAAGCCCAAAGAATAAGAGAATCAACTCAAAAAATCAAGAGAAAGCTGTCTGGAAAATTTCCAGTGGAAACATTTTTTCCTTCCGAAAATGCCGAGTTGTTGAGCATAGAACGTGAGATGGAAACATTTTGATTTCAACCCATTCCCAGTCTGCCCAAAACACACAAGAAAAGAACAGAATGTCGTGGTAAACTCAAAATACTCAATCTGAACCTTTTTTCAGATGAGATACTCTGAATTTCTATTTTTAAAAACTTGTAATTAAATAAAATTTTATTCTAAGTTTAACTATGGTCCTTCAAGGTTACTAAAATAAAACATTTTGCTCCTTATGAGTCATAAAAATTGTTCCCTTTTCATTTATTTGTTTTTAAATCACATTCAAACAAAATTTAAAACCTATTTCTTCCTAGATCTGACCACCTACCTGAATATGTGCAAGATTTCTAATAGGAGAAACAAGTGTACCTGGTTAAGTATATTATGTAGCATAGGAATCTGGTTACTTGTAGGTTCCAATTTCAGTTTAAAAATAGAAACTATTATCTTCAGACCCATACACAGAAAGCAGATACTCATATTGGATTGGTTCCAAGGTTCCTTACACAGTTCTGAACATCTGAGTCATAACACAGAATCTATTGGGTTGATTTCTCCAACAACAACAACAACAACACCAGGAGCTACCCTCATGCCAGACAGAGACAGTTTCAGCCAGCTCCAAAATGGATCCGACGCTGCCCAAAGCTGATCCCATCAGTGGTGCTGGCGGTGCCCCTGTGATAACATATTTAAGAAAGAGCAAAAAAATGTTGTGCAGCAGCTGTGAGAGAGGAGTGAGAAAAATGTGGGAGAAACAGCCCTGCAGACACCAAGGTCAGTGAAGGAGGAGTGGGAGGAGGTGTTCCAGGTGCTGGAGCAGATTCCCCTGCAGACCATAGGGAACACCATCGTGATGCAGGTTGTCCCCCTGCAGCCCATGGAGGACCACAGTGGAATAGTTATCCACACTGTAGCCCATGGAAGACTCCATGTCACACCAGGCAGATATGCACTGCAGCCCATGGAGAGGAGTCCACGCAGGAACAGGTTTTCGGGCAAGACCTGCAGACCATGGGGGAGCTAAGCTGGAGCAGTCTGTTCCTGAAGGACTGTATCCATGGGAAAAGACCTGTGCTGGAGCAGTTAATGAAGAACTGCAGCCCGTGGGAAGGACCCTTGTTGGAGAAGTTTGTGAAGGACTTCTGTTGGAGAGACCCCACACTGGAGCAGGGAAAGAGTGTGAGGAGGAAGGATTGGCAGAGACAATATGTTGTGACCTGATTGCAACCAGAATTCCCCATCTCCTCTGCGCTGCTTGGGGGAGAGAAGGCAGAAGAGTCAGGAGTGAAGATGAGCCTGGGAAGACGTGGGGAAATGGGTGAAAGGTGGTTTTAGTTTTGTTTTTATTTCTCACTATCTTACTCAGTTATAAATTGGCAATAAATTAAATTAATCTTCCCCAAGTTGAGTCTGTTTTACCCATGACAGTAGCTAGTGAGTGAGCTCTCTGTCCTTATTTTGACCTACAAGCTTTTTTATCATATATTTTCCTCCTGTCGTGCTGAGGAGGGTGAGTGATAGAGCAGCTTATTGGGAACCTGGTGGCTAGTCAAGGCTCACCCTCTACAGTGGACTAAAATTGGATTAAGTTAATCCCAGTGATGTCTCTGGGAGGGTTTCATCTCATTTAACTTCAGATGCTTGTGATGGGTTGACCTTGGCTGGACTTCAGGTGCCACCAAGCTGCTCTACCACTCCCTTCCGGAGCAGGGCAGGTGTGGAGAAAATGAGGTGGAAAAGAAAAAAACTCATGGGTCAAGATAAAGACAGTTTAGTAAAAGCAAAAGAAAGGCCACATGTGGTAGCAAAAGGAAAAAAAGATTTTGTTCTCTACTTCCCATTAGAAGGTGATGTCCAGCCACTTCCTGGGAAGCAGGGCTTCAGTATGCATAGTGGTTGCTCTGGAAGACAAAACATTGCAAAAAACAAACACCCCCCTCCCCCTGCCCCCTCCTTTCCCCTAGGTTTTATCTCTGAGCTGACGTCATATGATATAGAATATCCCTTTGGTCAGTTTGGGTCAGGTGTTTTGGCTACGTCCCCTCTCAAGATCTTGCCCCCTCCCAGCCCACTGGTGGTGGTGGTGGGAATGTTGGAGACACAGCCTTGATGCCGTGCGAGCACTGCTCAGCAGTAGCCAAAACACTGGTGTGTTATCAACACCTTTCTATGTACCGATGGAAAGCACAGCGCTGTGAGGGTTGCTATGAGGAAAACTAACCCCATCTCAGCCCGATCCAACACAGTGCTTAACCAGTCTAACAATGCTCATATCTGAGCTGGTGACCACAGTTTATGTTGTAGTGGGTGGGGAGGAGTAGGCTCTTTTGAGGCAGAATTCATTGGGCTGATATGAACTTCTAAATATTTCCATTTTTCCTTATTCATCATAAGGTAAGGTTAGACAGCCAGCTCCAAAATGAATGTTTTTGCTGAAGATTTCTGAAGTTAGACAAAAACCGACTTTGCCAACAGTATTTTATACCTTGACTACAAAATCTCAAGGAATAGCATTTTCTTTTCCTTACACGTGAGTTCTGATGATCAGATCTTTTGTATGACTGAGGTATTTGGACATTAAGCTTCTGCACTCCTCAGGAAAAGAAATAATAAAGACATGCAATATGTGCCCATTACCTCAGCCATCACGGAGGTTATGAAACAGTGCTGTTTTGCAATACTTTCAGGTTTGTCCTTATAGGAATGCAGATCTCCAGGCCAGGTCTTGAGACAGCTACTTAGCCCAGTAGCTAACTAGTACTTAACCATTTTCTTTGGGATGCAGGATGAAAACTGTGGGATGGTGTACGTTCCCGAAAGGTGAATTTCTTCTCATGAAACTTAGCTGTTCTTACGCAGTCACCATACAGTTTGGCACACACCTGTCTATCAGGAATTTATCTTTCATTCGAATACACTTGGTCCCTCCTTTTTGTTTTGTAGAAAGGTTATTTATCAAACAGCCATCTGATCCCTTTCCTAAAAGAGCTGATGGGATTTGTTGAGATCAAATAAGAGTGATGTCCCAGCATTTCCTGTTGGCTGCATTCACACCACAGAGACTTCCATGGAAGAGTAGGGAATCTTGGAATTCTCTCTGAGTTGTAGAAAGTGTGATACTTTAAGCTTTAAAGACTTTCCAAAGTTATGATAATAATTTAGGCTTTAAGACAACTGGAACTCAGTTTGTAAGAACTTGGAATTTTGCAATATGAATCATAGAATCATAGAACCATAGAATGGTGTGAGTTGGAAGGGACCTTCACAGATCATCTAGTCCACCCCCCTGCCACAGGCACAGACATCTTTCACTCGATCAGGTTGCTCAAATCCCTGTCCAACCTGACCTTGAACACTCCAATGACAGGACATCCACCACTTTGCTGGGCAACTTGTTCCCAGTGTGTCACCACCCTTACCGTACAAAATGTTGTCCTTATGTCCAATCTAAATCTACACTTGATTTTAGCAGTGTGTCTTTGTGAATGGAATTCTGTTTCAACACAACATAAGGGTTATTTAGAACCTTGATGTACGAACCATTAATCTAGTCTCTCATTGGAATTGCTAAATGAGAATCCCAAAAATTTAGAAATTGGCTTTTGGTTAACTCAGTCTTCCCAAGTCCAAATCTCATGTCTTGAAGATAATGGTCACAGAAGTCACAGCTGGCTGTGATTTTAGTATAAATACTGAACATGAAGTGGTTTACTTGCATTGCCACTTCCCTAGCAACATCCAGAAATTTATTCCAGTTCCTGCTAGTATTCCGAGTTTTTCTATTGACTTCTAAATACCAGTAATAACCAAGGGGTTTCTAAATGCAAGGGAACATGTGTTTCTGAGCAAAAAGACCTTATTATTTAGTTACCATAAAGGTAGCCCATTGATTGCAACCTTTTGGCAAGGACTTTTCTTTCTATTCACTTTTAAGCTGTTTTATCTAGACCACATATTCTTTGTTGTTTTGCTATAGCCTTTGAAAGTGGTTCCTTGATTTCAGCTCTTTTCTTGCCTGGTGTAGCACAGTCACCACAGTAATATTGGAAATCAGTATGGGACTCAGCTTCCTTGTTGCTCAACAGAGTAAGACAGGCACTTTTAAAGAGAAGCTCATCCCAATAACTCTCTGTAGAGACAACCTTGACAACTGACTTCGACCAGATGCTAACAAACAGAAAACTAAAAATAAGCATAATGAATCCCAGTAACAATATCTAATTTAAATCAGGTCAAACTTTACTGGTTATTGCCGCTACATATTGAAAAAATTGTCCTATGTTTACTCTTGAGAAGGACTACAATTTGGTCTTCAGTGTATTCCAGTGTTCAGTATCAATTACACAATTCTGTAACTGTTTAGTCAGTGGCTTATGAGGACACATTTAATATTTAGAAATTTAAAAAAAGAAAGCAGAATTTCTTTTTTTATTGGAGAACCCCACTGTTAACCATCGCTCCAGCTAATGTTTAATAACTACCTTGCTTTATCTTGTACCAATCTTGACAATAATTAAGCTGAAACAACTGCAGTTGTTTTTAATATAGGAACACGTTTACTTTGACAATTTTAATTTGCTTGTTAAATAAAGGATAAACAGTTAAAATCATGACACTCTTAAGTGAAGAAATGAAGAAATTCTATGTTTTTCCTTCTTTGGAGCCCACAGGCATCTTCCCTGATGTGGAGTCAGCACTAGTGGGTGAGGTTACAACATGCTGGGTTTGGCCAAGGTGCAAACTGATCTCCCACAAAGATTTAGAGCAACTGTGAAGCAGCAACTAGCATAAATTACATGGGAGTGTTTCATTGGACTCTCTGCAAATCAAAGGCTCCCAGAAGTGCTAGAAATGTTCCTGAGGGGTATCATAGAGTTGTTCCTGATGGGTATCATACAAGAGAGTTGCTGGCCATGGGTATCACACAAGAGAGTTGCTGGACATGACCATGGTTAGGGTCCAGCCTTCTGAGGAGAGAAACCTGGGTTACATGGAGTGCCAGCACAGGCATGAGGGATAGGAAGATGAAGAAGATAAATAAACCACACAGCACTAGGATTTCAGCCTTGATATGTGTATTAGGAACATAAGGGTCTTCTTCAACTGCTAATTTCCTGGAAAAGAGCAGATACTTACAGACAGCTACAGCTGGTGGCCTGCACTACCACCACAGATGGGTCAACAGTAGCCAAGCAAACTAAACCTGAGTGCCACATTTCTTTATCATATATTTGTCTTTGCTAATACGAATCTCATGTCCTAAAATGTTTTAAAAAGAAAAGAAAACTTAATGTATCATTGCTGAAATCTTAATTCTTTCCCAAATCTACAGCATGCTCCAGTTAGAGCAGTTTTACTTAATGAAGACATGAATTAAGAACTGGAAAATAGCATATTGTGCTGTATGTAAAATGAGAAAAATCATGCATAATGCTTCCCCTCATTTGTACGTATTACATTTGCAATTGTCAAAAACAGGATTAACTATCCCTCTTGGGTTGTGCATTCCAAAATGCTTAATCTATTCTCCCCTTGATACAACAGAGTAACTCCCATTCATACACAAGCATACTGAAGAAAAAAAAAAGCTACCCTTGTTTCCCATCTCTCATTAATTTCCTACTACTTTCCATTAGCACCCAAAATCACTGCACTTCTCATTAGTGGAAAAATAATTCACACATATAAAGTGCTGCATAATGAAAGCCAAGTCGGGGGTGGTGGTGGGGGAAAGAAGCCTTGCTAAATTTCAGAATACATAAATGCAATAATTAAATGTAGATTATTGCCCTTCAGTTTCCTTGAGGGTCAGGAATACCTGTCATTAATCCATGAAATTTCCTGACACCTGCTGAAAGGAGTGAATGAAGAACAGGGAAAGGACTGGAACGGTAATTATCAGTGGATGATTCTTCTCATCTACTTCTAGGCTCTTGACTACTAGGGTTTAGAAGCTTCACACTCTAGTATCCTTATATTGCCAATGGAAAAGTAGAAAGAAGAGTTCCCATTTGTATGCTTGATGCTTCAATCTACATTCCTTGATGACCTCCAGAAGTGCTTCTCTTATTCCTTCTCTATAAGCATCTTTGAGTGGCTGACAAAGTAGACACCTCAGGGACCCAAATTTTGGTGGGATTAACCATGGCCTTAGAAGAAACCATCATTTAACAAAAGAATTACACAAACTGGAGTAAGAGCTTCAAGAACCAGAAAGTCATAGGTCTGTAATCACTATTTTAAGACCTGTTTCTTCTCCTGAATGGAGATGATCTTAGCAAAAGAGAGAATGCAGTAAAACAGGTGCAAGCCTCCAATCCTAACTGATCCCAAAAAGCTGGTACAAAGTTGGTACAAGCTATCGCAATATCTGTGGAATTTTTTTACATACACACAAATGCTTTCTCCTTCTTTCATGTACATGCTGATGCTTTACTCCCCTGAGATTTGCAGTGTTTCCCCATTATTTGCCACCTGAACGAACATGATCCTCTAGGATAACCTAATGTTGCCATTGCCAGATTTCCAGACTCTTTCTAAAGTGCATGAAAATTTACCTGTTCATTCTTGAACGATTTGGGTTTCTATGTGCAGCCTCCAAATTTGAAGATAACGTTGCCTGAAAAGAGCTTTTTTGAAATCCATTGTGTGATTTACTGAACTGTAGCCCCTGTTCTATTTTATTCCTTTCACCAAGTGAATACAGAGACAGTAGGGTAATGCTATAAATAGATAACGTCATCACACATTTTGGATCACTCAAGCTGTTTAACAAGGCTCAGATTTTCTCACCCAATTTTAGGCACTTAACTGAGAGGCTTAATTCAGGGCTATCATCACCTTATCTTTCCTCTGTAGACAGTGGAAAAAGATCGGTATCCCCAGGGGTGATTCTGGCTGGACTACAATAGGAATCTCTTTTCCTCCCTAACTCTAGAGGATGTCTGTTTGGGTCTTAATCCCCATAGCTCAGTTAAAAGCAGGTGAGATGAATAGCAAGAAGATTAACAAACAAGAATGGATCTTGACTATGGTTTTGCTGAAGCTAAATTAATGATGCTTAGAACTCTACATTTCTTCAAAACATCACAAATTCAAGGGAATTTTAATCTGTTCTTATCCTGACTCCAGCTTTTTGTAGTCCTGTTCTCAGTACTCGGTTATTAGCACAGGGAATGTGCATTGGCTCAGAAAAGTGCAGGTTAAACCTATGCTTCTGTGTATCATTCTTCATAAACATAAGATTTGACATTATTAAGCTGTCACCAGAAAAGCATGTGGATATCAAGAGGTGGGCAGGTGTCTTATGGTCCTGTGACCCCACTTACCTTTAATTACATAAGAAACTAGAATGAAAGTAAGCATACTATAGTACAGAAAATATACTTACTATCACCCTGGCAGAAAAAGGATTCTTAGCACAAAGTATTTCTGTGTTCTGAATAATTTTTGCCTTCAACATTTTTAAGCAGCGTGACTTTGCCTTTTTATGTAAATAGTAATACTTTCAGAAAAAATTCTTTAAAAGACATCCATGAACGTTCCAAGTCAGTCGTGACTATGTCAACATGCTCTGTGATATGTCAACACCGTGGCTTCGCGGAATGCAACACAACAGTATTAACTGCATTGCCATGTGAAATGCAATATTCACACTTTTGATTTATCTGATGATAATTCAAATTATCTCACTTTAACAGAGTCCTGATCTGTTAAAAACCTATGGAAAAACATGAATCAGATACCAGTTGTCCTGGTACAAAAGAATTTGATTTCATTTATGATATGGGAGATCGGAATCTAGCTTAATCGTAGAATCATATTGGGTTTTACATTATGTCATTGTCCAGAGCAGCTCAGACCATCTACAGGCAGATATATTATGCTAAACCTGGGAATGTGAACATTCTTAATGTATGTATTTGTATAAAACCATACATTTATATTGTATTAGAATGCATATGTGGTGTTTTATTTATATTCTACACACATCATGGCTATCCAGTTTATTAAGCAAATAAAATAGTGCCTATGGTAGTGCAAATTTTTATAGCTGTGTTTTCTCACTCTGCAATCTAATTTGCATATCTATATATCAGCAGCAAGTTAACAGGACCGGAGACACAGAAACTATGAGTGGACAAAAGACACCTTAAGAAGCTACAAACCAACAACCAGAAAAGCCTTTTAGCTGTAAGTCAGCAGACTTTTATGTCAAGCTTGGCTGACTAATTATTGCTTATAATTTGCATTAGGATTAATTAACTAATTAGAGAGGAATGTCTGAAGGCAAAGTTATGGCTCTGCTTGTCAAGCTGAGGACTTTAATTATTCTGATATTTTTAATTATAATCAGCTGCTGAATGAGTATTACATTGTCAGCTACTATAGCTGAAGCTGCAGCGGGTAGGGGAGCTGAAGGAATTGTGGGTATTGTGCTACCACTTCACCTAGAACCATGGAAAGGTAATGCCAACTACGCAAATATAATAGGAAAGCCTTCTGGCTTCAATACTCATTAAAAGCATGTACACAGCACTATGCAAACTGTGACAGTTCAGGGTTACGTATCCTTTTAAGAGTAAGAGAGCAACTTTTCCTCAGGAACGTTCCCAAGCCTGCATTCTCTTTTTGTTTAAATCCCTTTTTGGTGGGCCTGAACAGCCTCTTTGTCCCTAGATACGCATAGCTCAATGCATATTGCTTTGTGAAACTTAATGTACAAGGGACGGTAAAGAAAGCACAGCCCAAAGCTGGGACACAGAAAAAGGCACCCTCTTGCTACCTTTGTGTCTCTGATGTGATTTAGACAACCTCAAGTCGTCTGCTTTCCAATCAACAGAAGCTGCAAGGAGGAGAAGCCCTATCCACTGCAGAACAAGATCATTTCTGAGACACAGCATATCTGATTTGTTTGCCAGGACTTCTGTGATATCTTGGCTTAAGGGCTTGATCTCACAGCCTTGTCAGGAGTAACTTTGTTCAGCAATTTATTGAGGCCACTCCTTTCCTAAGTCTCTCAATGATAACCATCACACCATCATATGGATGCTTCATTATCCTCAATAGATATAATCTCATGACCCCTGCATCAATACTCACATTTTAAAAACAGGAACTGGGGAATAGTTTAACTAAGGGCTGGAGTGGACTTCAGTACAAATTGTCTTATTGCTTTGCTGAAATTTGAGCCTCTCAATGTCAGAAGGTGGAATCCGTCACCTGGTTTAGGTCCAAACTTCGATACTAACTTTTTAGACATTTGGCTTTATGATGGTTCAGTACACTTTAGATAACCACCTAAACTCTCTGCAACTCTTCTGAAAAGATGGAACTGGTCTGCTTAATGGTGATGCTTCCCTATTCTTATGGACTAGGCACATTTATAGGGCAACCTAGCCTGACCTTCTTCTGCCAAGAGTATAAGGAATCAGTATGAAATATCGAGTATTTTGGGATGCAGATCATCTAATCCTCTTCAAGGGATGCAAGTATTATTGCCTCCTATTTCTGTAATAGGGAAGTGGGAGATCTGAATTCAAGGTGCTCAGTATCCTGAGGTGGGTTAAGCTCGTATCTTTCAGGCTGTGATTACTTTAATTGCCAGGCTATGCAGTGCCTTCTCGTAGGCACTGAGGAGGAGAAAGTACAAAATTAATTGAGTTATATAGTAAAAAGTTTAGAGGAAGGCTAACTCAGGCTAGAGGAAGGCTAACTCAGGCTGATAGTTAGGGTATTCAGCTGAGAAGGGGCCACAGTTCTGACAAAACTCCCCCAAAATGCACATGCCTTTTACATTATAGAATCATAGAATCATTTAGGTTGTAAAAGACTTTAAGATCATCAAATCCAACTGTTAACCTACACTGCCATCCCACCACTAAACCATGTCCCTAAGCACCTCGTCTGCCCATCTTTTAAATCCCTCCAGGGTTGGGGAGTCGACCACTTCCCTTAGACCTTTAGGGACTGGTAAAGCAACGCAGTCCTGGAGACAGGACCCTGGAGTGCTTCACACTTCCCTTAGATAAATGTCCTTACTATTTAAAGGACAGAAAATACCACTTTCACACCGCAGTCTAGCTGGTAGATCACTTCCTGGTATGTCCCATGTTTCAGGAACCTTCCAAAGAGACTTGAGAAAGATTCAGACATTGTTCTGCATGAGCCTAGATTATGATGTCTGTCTCCAAAGCAGGCATTTCCAGCTTTGTATGGGTAACTAAAACAAGACTGAACTTTCAATGGAGCAGGAAGGCATTTAAACACATTTAGGATTAGGCAGTCCTGAAAAATAAACAAACATTGTCACTGGGTAGGGCTTAAGGACTTTTGGCCTATAGCCTAATTTAGACAGAAAAATGCCTTCTGTTTAACGGAATTTCCAGCTTTGTATGGGTAACTAAAACAACTGACTCTAAATGCAATGTGGAAGCGTAGCTCCGTCTCCACTGACTACAGGGGAATCCTAGGACAATTTCATCCCAATCCAAGGCAGCTCAGTTAGATGGGATGAACCTAGGTGCATGTATAAAACAGGTCAGGATTCACAAAATAGGTGATTCTTTTGATCTAACTGCTTGTCCCAGTTGGTGGGGATAGAATTCACCTGACTTAACTTTAACCAGGTATCTTACCTTCTCCTTACAGGCGATGGAAAAATTCCCTTCTGACATTTCTAGAGCTTCATTCATTTCATACTATAGAAAATCATTGAAAGAGCAAAAAAAAATCACACCCAATGTCTATGAAGTGGAACAAGTTAAAAAATACTTCTAAGTTTTTACTCAGGACATTTTCTGAGAGCTGAAAATCCCCTGAAATTAAAAATGCCTGAGAAAAAAGATATGTAAGTCTGCAGATGAGGTTTAGACAAGCACCTCCTAAGAAGATTGAAGCCCAAGATCACAAATCCCCCAGTGACTGTCCAAACTCTGATTTTTTCCTTAATTTTATTTTCAGGAACATCCAAAATGTAGAACTAAAGTCTCATGACATAATTCTGGAATTTAGATTGCAGTGGAATATGAAATATATAGAATAGGGTGTTGCACTGCCTAGATGCAGATCTCCTAAAGTCAGATTATAAGTATCCAGAAGATTAAGGTCTTGAACCTAAGTCCCAGAAAAGGAACTCATAAGGACTCCTAGATCCCAGATTAATTATTTCTGGACCATTTTGTAGGGCCTTGCCTTAAAAATAGAAAAAAGCACAAAATTTACTTTGGATGGACACAGAACATAAAAATGAACAAAACCTACTGGACTTGGCTGTTCTTTATCACTGTATCCATTACGTGGCTTCAAACTACAAGCTAGATTTTCTTCTTTCTTCCCTACAAGTTCTTCTGGACCACTGAAAACAATGAGTTGGCCAAGAGAAAGTATTTTACTTTTAAGGTTAGAAAGAAGTTCAGCCTATTCATTTTGTGAATGCTACCAAAAGTGATTCCACAAACACTGATTCGTTTTGACTCCCCAGTGTATAATTATCACTTCACAGGCTTGCTTGACCCAGCAGTACTCTCCATTCTTCCCAGTGGGAATTTTTACTGACATTAGCAGAGTTTCTCCAAGATTACTTTATTCCCAAAGAGAAGGTATTTTGACTGTTCAGTTTTCTGTGATCCTGCATGTTCAGGTAGTGGTCTTGTGTGCCCCAGAAAAGAAGCAAGTAGATGTGAGGGAAGCCATGAAAGGTAGATTGCCATTGGATCATGTATTTGCTCATCGTCTCATCCTAAGACAATAAAATTAAAGCTTGTCCACATTGTTTGGAAGCTCTGAGCCATCCCCACTGAAGAAAATAATTGCTTATTTAGCCCTCTCCTCAACGATCATAAACAAAAAAATGAACTAAAAAAAATCACTCCAGCATTTTTATAATGACAGTGAATCTGTAGCATTTCTAAGTATTTACTAACTGAAACAAAAGAAGAGATTAGTGTCATTTTTGGATCCATGATCTTCTCTGAACACAGTAAAAGTAGTGTGCATGTGTACAAGAGCAAGATTTGACTCTGAAACAGCATATTTCCATTTGAGAAATTGAAGGATAACATTATGCTGGCGAGATATTTACTCAGAATATACCTCCAAAAAGCAGAATATGTTATATACCAAATGTATGCACATGTTTAAAAAGTTAATGTTTTAAGCTTTCTGCCTTCTAGCCAAGTATATCTAATCTAATTAGTGCTTTCCAGACAAACATGGCCATAAGCAGGCCCAGAGTACATTGACGACTCAAAAGACATGGTTCACCTCAGGCCTTTCCCACTTTTCAGTCTATCCTAAAATTTTGAATGTACCTTGCAAAATATGACTTAGTTTTATGAGTTTGTCACTGTTTAGCTTTATGTTGTTACAAGTGAACTCAAAATGCTCACTTTATCTTTTCACTTTTGTATCACTTGTCCTGTGTCAATGTAGAGCAATCAGAACATCGGATGTCCTAGCATGGAGGTAATCCAAAATATTTGGTAGCATTTTTAAATATTTGCCTGAAAGAAGGGCTAGGGAAAGGAATCATGTACAGGAGCATCTTTCCTATGAGGAAAGGCTCAGGGAGCTGGGCTTGTTTAGCCTGGAGAAGACTAGGAGGGGATCTCATAAATACTTACAAATATCTGAAGGGTGGATGTCACGAGCCAGACTTCTCAGTGATGCCCAGCGACAGGACAAGGGGCAATGGGCACAAACTGAAGCAGAAGAGGTTTCAGTTGTATATGAGGAAAAAATTCTTCACTTTGAGGGTGACAGAGCCCTGGCCCAGGCTGCCCAGGGGGGTTGTGGAGTCGCCTTCTCTGGAGATATTCAAACCCCACCTGGACAATGTCCTGTGCAACCTGCCAGGGGGTTGGACTGGATGATCTCCTCAGGTCCCTTCAAACCCCTGCCATTCTGTGATTCTGTGATTTTTTTGTCACTAAAGCATAAAGCAAGAAAGATTAATATGGTATTTTGCATGTACTAATGTACTAACAGTTAAACGTATGTCCACTCTGTAGCTCATAAGCTTTTAATTGTCCTGTTTCAGCAATACTAAAGACATTGCCATGAGCCTTAGAAGGCTGCGTTATATGACCATTTCTTGAGAACTAGATTCATGTTAGCTCAGGTCTATACAAAACTGTATCTTCTGGTTGCACTGTGGAGGTACCCTGGAGGAAAAACATGGTCTAGGAGCAAAGGGCTTGTATGTGACTGCAGAAATTTTGGCTCTGAAGAAGTAATTGAGTATACCACAGACTTGTTTGCACAAATTTGAGTTCTCATTCTCTTCCCACACAAGGTCACCCTCCAAAAGAATAAGATGGCAACACTCACTTTATCTAGCTACTTCTATAGCTAGCTGTTTCAGACTCTAGTGACCCTTGTCACATGTATGCACATCACCTACCAGAGTATCACCTGTAATGACAGCAATAACAGCAATAGCAGAAATATAAGTAAATGTTTGTTCTAATCATAGACATCTGTACAATGGATAAGCAATCTAAAAAATGTTTTCACCATAAAATGAAACCTGTGAATCTCCCAGACAATGAAGGGGGAGTCAGAATCAAGTATTCAATTCTATCCCCATTTCAGCCTTCTGGAACATCAAACAAATGTGAAAACTCAAAAATGCACACTGGCCAGTCCCTGAAAACATTTCTCTTTTGGGTATGAAAAGATTATTTACATATATATATTTATAAGAATATATATATATTCATTCTATATATAAAAATAGAACAAAAAAAGTTGAAGTGTGGGCATTCATGCCCTGGAAAAGAAAGAGAAGAAATGGTCAGAAAAGGTAGATTTTACCTAACCTAACTTTAGAAATCTTTAAGCAATTCACCCTTTTAGATATCTGTTTATGATGATGAGTCCTACACCAACCGTTCCATTCAGCTATAGATTGACTAGCCCAAATATAGCTTTCTACACTGTAAACCTATGCAGTTATCTGGGGTAAGTACTCTTATGCCAAGAACCCCAATGAATATAATTTTGAGAACTAACTTTTAAACATATGAAGTTAGGTGAGGTGAATGTCCCATCACATGTCCCTTAATGAGAAGACTGGCTGTGCTTCGCTGGGTAAGCTTAGTCCTTAAAAGTATAAAACATCAATACAGAGAAAGTACAGGCATCATAGTTCTGCAGCTACAAAGAAAAAATTCTTTGGTAGTTTGAAATTTGTTGTATTGACATTTTCCATAGCTTTGGGAAATAGAAGCAAAATATTTAGTTAACAGAAACAAGATACTTTGTAGACTTAGTTTTACTCCCATCCCCAAAGGACTCAGTGGCAAGCTAAGTACTCCGCTATTGACACTTTTTTTAGTCCAGCTTGGACTACAGAGAAAAGAAGAATCCTTTCAATCTAAAAATATATAAATTAAGTGTTTTCAATGCTTTCTAATGTGATCTGGGGAGAGGGGAGGAGGTGGAAGAGGAGTTATTGACCTATATAGACCTTTTCTCCATCTAGGAAACTTCTTTGCATAAATGTGTATACGTACATACTAGCTGAATAAAGCACGGGTGACCAAATGGAGATCATGTCTGCCCAGGATCAGGGAAAACTGTACACATCACTCTGGGATCATCAGGGGCTTGTTGCCACAAGCCTTCATTCCTGCATTTTGGGTAAACCTTGCTCAATTTTGGGATCCACGTGTTGTGAGTCAAGACTTTTAGAAGTAATTTAAGAATTTGGATGCAAATTTTTGAATTCTTATCACAGCTTGAAATGTCAAGAGGTGATCTATACTTTCTGAAAAATTAAATAGTAAACCATGTCAGGAATATTGCCTATGAACTTGCTGGGGGGGTGAGGGGGTGGAGGTGGGAGGAGGGACAGGGGATGCAGAAAATCCCTGACAAGAGGTCAGAAGAAAATAACAGGCACAGGTTGAACTTTGAGCCAAAAATACCAAGCATTTGAAATCAGAAAATGATTAAATCAGTAGAGCCTTTCTCTTTCCTTAACACTCCCCAATCTCAGGTTAAATACAACATTTGTGTACATCATAGCTTCAAACTTAGTGTTTCTCTTTAACTGTTAGTATCTTTTCTGAGGCTTTTGTTCTGTCACGCAAAATTGTGTTTGAGAGTGTCAAATCAATAACAAGAGCAAAATCATTAGTGGATATTATTAATTTTCATTCCCTCTTCCCATTTGATCAGTAGAGGTCTAAAACCAGAAGGGAAACAGTTGTTATAACTACCATGTCGGTACCTACAGGTTCTAGGCAAGAATCAGGGTTTTTTTTTCTTCATATTTTGAATGCACAGTATTTTTTCTTCTTCCTTTTCTTTGTTTTGGTTTAAATAAGATGAAGAACTGAGAAATATTTTTCAGCCCATAATCAAACAATCACACAGATTATCCGTGCTCAGTATAATTACCTGATTTTTTAACGGCTGTAAATCTGTCTCTCTTTATTCTACTGTTTTCTAGCTTGTTTTTTTGACCACCTGTGTTTTAGCTGAAGCCGTTCTTCACTTCATTGAGAACACTCCGACGTCTGAAACACCTGGCTAGGGAAGTGGCTGCAATGGACCTTCAAATTTCTTAGGAAGTTTTTAAAAAATGCAAAATATTCTTTAGTAAGTTGAAAAGTCATATGGATCGATTTTGAATTGGATAAAACATTTTACACTGATAAAATTAAATTTTTTGGCTTTGAATCCAATAATTGACACCTTTTCAATTGCGATGTATCTTTGCACATTTTTAAGAAAAATAAAATAAAGAAATAAATTAAAAAAACATCTCAATCAAAACTCATAGAAGAGACATCTCTCTAAAAAAAAGTTCTAGAAGTGGAGCTTTTATGTATCTTTGAAAAAATTGCTAAATATTTTTTGCTCTCCAAAAGACAGACCTCAGTAAAATCAAGAGGCCTTGACTCAGTGTCTGAATTTTCAGTTTATATCCGTTATATGAATGAAAGAACCTCACCCTGCCAAAGGAAAGAAAGTGCAGAATTATCCAATTAACATTCCTTGGTCTCTCGATCTGTTTCCTGATCATTTCTCTGACATCAGGAGATATGTGTATATGGACAGAAGAGGGTCCATTAATATCTGGACTGAAGTTTAGTGAATAGTCCAGGAGTTTATTGGTGAGACAATCTGGTTACTGCAGGACTGGATGATGAAAAGGAAAAGAGGAGTCCAGGCTTGGAAAGGACACAAGTGGGAAGGGGCTGATAACAAGTCAAGGGTATTTGTTTCCACAGGTATCCTGGGGTCACCACACCAGTCTTCTCTTAGTCCTTCCTTGTGATTCACTCACATCAGGTAATCACTAGCTTTGACTCACCAGGATGCTTATTTTTCCTTGCTAATGGGAGGATATTAATCGCAATATTCTCCCGACTTAGGTATGGTGCTGTCAAATAGCAACAGCAGTAAGAAAGCCAAGGGAAGCCCGCAGGCAATGCCTTCCTTACAATGATTCTTTTCCATCACCAAGCATTTTGGCATTCTTGCATCCCTAAAAATTAAAACCTACAAAATTAATCATTTCCCTTAGATAGCTAGATACATCCTTGCCTGCAAGATCTGTGTGCTGGGGGTGTTCCTTTTAATGCCATATAAATACTTAGCCATGGGCTTACCTGGGTAATCATGCCTAAATTCTGCCCTGAAGGCAACCATCCTTGGCGCTGATGAGCCACTGGAAGGAGCATATTGCATGCTTAGATTAAATATAAGTTGGAGACCTTTTCCCTGCATTATTTGTTTTTCCCTGGAAATATCTTCTCTGAGAGGTACTGTTTGGGTCTATTTATGTTTTATTCAAAATGAAAAATAAGGTCCATTATTTGCCATAGGTACTGGCTGTACCAGATGGATCTTTGGTATAAAAAAAAATTATATTTCTAACATTGGTAATTATAAACCCTTTAAAAAAAAGAAATTGAGCCTACTCACATACCTTAGGCTGGATAATGAATTATATTTAGTGGTATGCTGGCAAGGACCTTGGGATATTTTTCACCTTCTTTTATTGCACTGAAAAAACATCAGGCAGACATTTGCTGCACAAAAGATTTTCTGGGCAGGGATATTGGGGGACTATCAATCCCTCTCATCTTCAAAGTTACTTTCAATGTATTTTGATTTTCTTTTAGGAAAGTGTAACTACATTCCAACTAAACAAGAGAGAACAAATTGTATGTGACTTTTGCCCTGTATTCTCAGAGAAGGAATTCTGTCCTGTAGGATACCCTCATAGGATACAGATTAGCCATTAAAGAACTAATTTTATATTTTCCCTTCTTCATGCATTTGATACAAAGGAAACCCTTAAAAATTCTCATCTCTCATATTCTTTGCCCAGATGAAAATTCCCTGCACTTTTGTCCATGTAAACACAGAATTAGTCTCCTGCAAGTTTAGGTGGTGGCAGTTCCTGAACACAGTCATATTTTGCAGATAACAGGATTAGCTTGGATGTGGGTAATAAGTTGGTGAATCTCCCCCTGGCCATTTCTCAACACTGTGAGAGCACTAATCCTTTATGCTTTGATGTCTTCTAGTTTTCCATCAGGTGCAGCTCGGCACTTTTGTCCTGGGGCAGTCAGCGCTCTTATAAGATCTCATAGTGTCCTCATTAGCTGCGCCTATTTACCCAGCCAGCCTGTTGAACCCAATTTATAGTTTATGTGATTAATTCCCAAAGTACAGTAAACCCTAGCTTTAAGGCTCTCTATTATATGACTGCATCTCATATAAGGGCAAACACTAGCTACTGCTCTTTTGTTATATGGTTTCACTATATATAAAACTGCAATAATTTTGCTCTCAACTACACATTAAACATCATTATATATACCTCCTTTCAGACATACAGCCTATAAAAATGTTGCACACTGGATCATAAAGAAACATGCATGCACAAGAGTAATTTCTTGGTTCCTTTTTATTTCTATTTTAAAAATCTATGTCTTTAACATTTTATATTACAATTATTGATATTGTTGAGTAAGTCTAACAAGGCACATAATTTAGAACTGTTTATCCATGGAATTGCAGGTGACAAAGGCTTAGCAGTCAAAGTAGCAGCTTATAACCACTGGCACATTTTTTTTTTTAAACATGCAGGGTTTGTAGATAAAAGACTTACGTTGTGAATTTTTATGCAGTCATTTAAGTCAACTGATGACATCTGTCAGCTCTGCTGTATTTCCTCCTATTGGGATATGAACTATGCGAGTTGGATCTCTGGTAATTTGCATGCGAAAGAACATTGTCTCTTTTTTAAATAGATGATCATTTCCAGCTATCTCTCCTCAAGGGTTGATAGGAAGAGGCATCCTGGAGGTCTTTTTTGTTTTTTTTTTTTACATTTTCCATCCTTCTAGTTTCAAAAAAACCCTACAGCTCCTTGGAAGTCTCAGTTACATTGGATGATCCCCATCAGAGAAGCAAAACACAAAATAAGAAAATCTCAGACTATTTTAAGTAAGATGTTAAAAGTCCTGAGCAGAGAGGATAACAGAAAAGGTCTGTTGAATGGGATCATTCAGTGTAAGCACAGGTAACCAAAGCTGTTGGTTTGAACATAGACACCCAACTTGCCATGCAAAGGTCATCTTAGAATCAGTTATGACACCTGCAAAAAACCCCCTACAAATAGCAGAAGGCCAAATTGTTACTTTAAAGCACTTTATTAAAATGGCAAACATATAGCTCTTCACTAAAAAATCTCATTTTGATTTTAAATGAGGCTGGGTCAGTTGTTTTGTTCAGTGGCCTTAGTTGTGTCTGATAACTCTTATGAGACCCCAACTAGCCACAAAATATCCTACTGTAGTGAAAACCCTAGGGAAGGTAGTCTGCAGCTCTGCAACCTTCCCTTAAGCTACATAATCAATAAATCTTGAACTTGACCTTGAGTGATGAACGACCTGGAAGGGCAAGAGAATTATTTAAACTTTATGCCCTTCTGGCCCTTAGTATTTCCAATGAGACCTATCTACAATGATACCTGTCCACAAAGGTCTGGAACAGTCAACATGGATATGCTCACATACCTTTCTATGCATATACATTTTTATCTAATATATACATATACCCATATTAGTTACATAAGCATGCATATATATTTACATAAAATGAAACAAACAAACAAAAAAAGAGAGATGCAATAGCAATTCATAGGAAGTAAAAGGCTTTACACATCACTCTTACCAATTCACCTCGTTTCTGAAAAAAAACCCAAACAACGCAAAACAGAGGGAATTCTCTTTGAGTATCAGGCACAAGATGTAGATGTTTGGGCACAAGAAGTCACCACCGCATCCTGGTATCAGCTGGGATGGAGATACTTTTCTTCCTAGTAGCTGGCATAGTGCTGTGTTTTGGATTTAGTATAAGAAGAATGCTGATAACACACCGATGGTTTAGTTGTTGCTGAGTAGGGCTTACATCAGTCAAGTACTTCTCAGCTTCCCCTGCTCTGCCAGGGGCACAAGAAGATGGGAGGGGGTGCAGCCAGGAGACGTGACCCCAACTGGCCAAAGGGTTATTCCAGACCATAAGGCATCATGCCCACTATAGAAACTGGGGGGAGTTGGCTGGGGGACAGCGATCGCTGCTTGGGGCTGGGCTGGCATTGGTCAGTGGGTGGTGAGCAACTGCATTGTGCATCACTTGTTTTGTATATTCTTTTGTCATTCTTCTTCTTTTTCTTTTCCTCTGCTGTTTAATTAAACTGTCTTTATCTCAACCCATGGGTTCTATGTTTTTTTTCTGATTCTCTCCCCCATCCCACTGGGGAGGGGGGGAGCAAGCGAATGCCTGTGTGGTGTTTAGCTGCCTGCTGGGTTAGACCACAACACACAGAAAAAGAGTTGATCAATGTTCTGACATATTAGTGAGGTAAATTCTGACTTTTTCACTGAGCTACTGTACATTTGTGCTTCTCTCAACAGATATTCCTTTTTTTTCTGTAGTTTTTTTTCCTTGCAGTTTTCTTTCACTAGAATGTGAAGATCTGGTGAATTTTGTTCAATGGTCCTCAACAATGAACGTGATGGATGTCCCAGCAGCTCAGTCAGAGCCTGCAATACATTGGAGCTGGGACTCCTATCCATATCCAATGACCACATGCAAATTAATTCTACAGGTCTTGGGCAGATGTCTTGGACATGGCCATGTACAACAGGACAATGATATGTGATGAATATTTCAGCTGTTTCTATAACTAATGGCCTAAAAGCATTGGATCCATAGGTTGCTTGGGTGCATTTATTTCTGCACAGAAAATCCTGGAGAGGATCTGGTTTTCTCAAAATTTTTCCAAGAAAATATTTTTTAAATGTAGAAAAATTATTACATACAATTATATTTATGTATGCACATACAAATTACATAAAGATGCTTGCAACATTGTATATATTTAGAACTTCATAGGATAGTACATCATACATTACTACAGAACAAACTCTTTTATTAACTTTTCAAACAAGTAGGAAAAACCCAACCTGATTCAGGTTTGAACTTCCCTGGCAGTAAAATTATATGGGTTAGTTTTTATTATCCTAATGACCTTATGTTAAAAAAATTCTTTTTCCTTTGTTGAGTTGAAATGCTTAGTAGGACGTGTGCAAGAAACTATGATACTTGAGCTGTTTCAGCATACATGAAGCTATTTTTTAGAGTCACTGAATAATTGCTAGTCAGAAATTGTGAAGACCAGCAGTTCTGAAGTTCAAAAGCTGACCTATCACAGCACTGCAAAATAAGCAGGTTTTCCTTCCTCCTCTAACGTTGGGTTTTGCATTGTCTACTCTGAAGGATACAGCATGTCTTTGAATATATTCAGCAAAATTAATAAGTCCAATAAAAGAAGCAGATAACCTTATCAGTATTTCCTGGTGTCGGATCGTAGACTGTGGAAATGAGCATTTGTATGAGCTTTTATAAAACTCTGTTTCTTCAATAATATTGCTGAGTATATAATGGGAAATGAAAAAAGGGGATTGCATATGTAATGGAAATTTTCTGATTTGTATTCAAAATGCATGTTCGTAGATACTTCGTAATATTTACCAGTTCTAGTGAGCAGCACCTTGTCTCTCAATACTCTGTAAACAAGTGACCCACAGGCGGCTCGCAATGACTTAATGATCCATAAATAAGAAAGATGTTGCAGTTTTTGCAAAATTTTCAACTGAGATTTTTCAAAAACAGGTGACAAATTTAAGGTTTTAAACATTTGCTTAGGCACCATAGGGAGTGATTTATTTCTTTTTATAGTAAACAATTGTCCTGTTGGTCCTGGAGATGTTAAAAAATTCCCCCTGTGGGAACGGTGTCAAAGCACCGGTACTGAAAAAATATGTAGTATTGCAATAAAATTCTTTGTACTTCAGGTGCTATAAGTAGAAAATTTAGTATGAATGGCAGCAAAAATTATTGGTACAATAATAATGAAAGAAGAAAAGTGCTCTGTATGTTTGTAATGGTTTTCACCCAATGATTTCTTAGGATTTTGTAAAAGAATTGGGATGTCCATGCCACTACCCAAACAAAACAGAAGTAGCAGCATTATTCAAGAACACACATTGAGTTGGCTTGGAACCAAGAATACAGAAGAAATTCTCCTGCCTGTATGTCCCATATTATTGCAGATTGCACTGCTATGTCTGAGAGAATAAACTGCCTGTTAAAATGTATTTCTTTGTAAGGAAAGTCTTCAGGATAACTTGCCCTTGGAAAAGTTATTTTTGCTGATATTTAAAATATCCTGCCTGGAAATTCAAGATTCTGGTACAGATATTGGATTTCATGGTCTTTCTGAATTAGAGCATGTAACCTATGCATACTTCCAATGATTATTTAAATTCTGTCTAAGCTAGGCTCTTAGGGTCAAGTTTACCCAGTAGGCTGTACTAAAAACGTATCATGTATTCATTGTGTGGAGATAATCTAAATAGTACTTTTCTTCAAAGGAAAAGGCAGATTTTCCCCTTATGAATCCACAAGGCTAGTTCTATAGAAGTTTTCAACTTTTATTTAAAGACATCATAAAGAATCCCTCCCTTTTTTCCCTTATTCGTCCTCCTTTCCTAGCATATTTCTCATCTACTGAAACCAATATTATGTTTGTTTGCTAGTCAGGGTCTTAGGTTAATGATGATATCTTGAGCCTTCACCAGTGCCAGTTATTAGAGACAAAAAACATTCTTTGGTCCATAATCATTAGTTATGAAATATTTTTGGAGAGCTCACCTGAATCCATTTGTGCATTCTAACAAGTTTCAAAATCCTCAATTGGTCCAGGACAATCTCCATTTTGAATTTTTCCTAATCCATTGGATTTGGGAGGTGGGCAAAGCAATTATCTTCGTTTATGGCCTACGTGTCTTTTCAGCCAATGAAAGGGGATAATGTAATGATCTACAAGTCACACCTCTTCCTTCCTCCCACATTCTTTCTATTTTCTATGAGGAAATGAATTTAAAAAAAAATCCTTATGGTTTGCTACAACACCTTAGGGCCAGATGCTGCCATCTTAAATTGCCCAGGGAATGTTGACAAAGTCCATTGCTTAAAGCAGGGGTTATTCTCTATGCTCAGATTGCATGCCTGGGCTTCTTTCACTATCAGTGGAAAGACATAGGTACGTCCACAAAAGAACATTTAATTTTGATGACTAAGTAGACTACGAATATCCATGAGCAAATAGAGTTCTTCACCACAAAAAACCTCTTTCATGGATTCACAAGGGGTTAATTATGAGGATAGAGCATGCTCAATAGAAAAAAAGGGTAATAGAATTTAGGCAAGGTATAAAGAATACCTAATAATTTCCCCAAATAATTAATAGAAGTATTTTTTACTTTTATCTGCCTACTTCTCCAGGGGAAATGTATTGTGGTTATTCTGGTTTATATTTCTCTCTTACAACATACGAAGAACATAGACATGTAGAATGATAGAAAGGAGTGAGCTTTGCATAATTTACACACGTGTGTTGTGGTCAGCCCAAGCTTATGCCAATAAAATTCCATGCTGTTTCATCATGGACATAGATACAAACTAATAAAATGGAGTATAGCAATAGAAGCTGTCAGGGGAATAGAAATGGAGGACTCAAAATATTTTAGCTCACTGAGACAGCCCTGAGAGGACAGTGGAGATGAGTTGCATAGTGGTTGTTAAGAAAGTGACAGCTCCACTTGTGTTAAAACCAGTATCGACACATGCAGCATCAGCCATTTTTCAGTTGTCCTTATGATACCCATGTTGATGGTTTTTATTCCTGGGAGGGTTAATTGTTAATCTGTCCTATTCATTGTGGATAGTACCTATAAATGATTTTAACAGTTTCTTTATGGCTCATAATACATGGAAAAGCAATAAATTTCTATTTAAATTTCTGATTAGATTTCTGTTAAAAAGTGTATAATTTAAGTTATGTTAAAGAATAACTGTCTATCTGTCTGACAGAATCACAGAGCCTCAGGAGATCATCTATTCCAACATCTTGTTGAAATCTGGCTCAGCTAGAGCACATTGTCCAGGACTGTGTCCAGTCGTGTTTTGTGTATCTCCAAGGATGGAGACTCCACCAGCTCTCTGGCCAACCTGTTCCAGTGTTCAGTCACCCAGGCTACAAGCCCTTAGTCACCCTGCTAGCCCTTCACTGGACTCTCTCCAGCATGGCCATCTCTCTTTTTCACTGGGTTGCCCAGCACTGGACACCGTGCTCCAGATTTGTCTCACCACTGCTGGGGGGAAGGATCAACTCCCCTGACCTGCTGGCAGTGTTTTGACTAATACAGCCTGGGATCCCATTGGCCATCTTTGCTGCAAGGGCACATTTCTGGGTCATGTTCAACTTGTTGTCCACCAGGATCACCATGTCTTTTCCTGCCAAGCTGCTTTCCGGTCATTCATTCCCTAGTCCTCTAGTTTATGGGTTTATTCCTTCCAAATGCAGGATTTGGTATTTCCCTTTGCTGAACTCCATGAGATTCCTGTTGTCCCATTTCTGCAGCTTGTCAAAGTCCCTCTGAATGGCAACACAACCATCTTGCACATCAAGCTCGCTTTTCAATTTTGTATTCTTTGCAGACTTGCGCTCTGTCTCATCATCTTGGTCATTAAAGATGTTTAACAGTATTGGCTCCAGTAGTGACCCCTGGGGTACACTACTAGTGATGGGCCTCCATGTGGACTCTTTGCCCCCAGTCACAACCCTCTGAGGCTGGGAGATCAGCTAGCTTTCAGTCCATCTCATTGTCCGCTTATCTAGCCTATACTTGATCTACTTGTCTATGCTGATGTTACAGCAGACAGCATCAAAAGCTTCTTCAAAGTTAAGATAAACGATATCCACTGCTCCCTCCTGGTCCGCTGGGCTAGTCAGTTCATTGCAGAAGGCTATCATGTTGGGGAGGAATGTTTTCCCCTTCATAAATCCATGCTGACTGTACCCAATAACCTTGGCCTTCATATGTTTGGAAGTGGTTTCCAGAATGATTTTCTCTGTCATCTCTGCAGGGATCCAAGACAGGCTGACCAGCCTGTACTTCCCTGGATCCTTATTGTCACCCTTTCTGAGAGTGAGATTTTCTCATTTCCAGTCTTCAAGGATCTCCCTCAAAGGCCATGACCTTTCAAAGATGGTCAAGAGTGACCTCACAGTGACATCAGCCAGCTCCCTCTGTACTGATGGTACATCTTGTCAGATCTCGTGGACTCGAGTATGTCCAGTTTGTTCAAATGTTCCCTAACCTGGTCCTCCTCCACTGATGGTGAGCCTTCCTTGCTCCAGATTTTGCTTTTGGTCTCTGAGACCTCTGACTGCTGAAGGCAAATCTTACCAGTGAAGACGAGGCAAAGGCACTGTGTGTTTCCCCTGCTTTTTCTGTGTCATCTGTCACCAGGTCCCCTGCCCCATTCAGCAGCAGGCCCACATTTTTCCTGGTTCCTTTTGCTGCTGCTGCACCTGTAGAATCCCCTCTTACTGACCTTCATGTCCTTTGCCAGAATTAACTTCCACATAGATTCCTAACCCTGATCCCTGCATGCTCTGACAGTGTCTCTATATTCCTCCTGGGTACCCATATATGCAAACTGATGACAAGTATAATTTGTACCCTTCTATTTTACTTATTTTCATAAATTCAGACCATATCTTGTCTATGAATATGAAACATTGTTTTTATCATGATTTATTAGGATACTGACGTCATAAGCAGCCCTGGGCAAGAACTGGATATTCTGCTTTACACAGTTAGTTCTTTTTGGTTCTTCTGAGATGGTTTTTCTATTAAGTGAAACTGTAAAAAATAATGTTATGAGGGCATCAAAAAAAGCTATCACGGAAAAATTCCTTTATTTTGTCTTTCTTAAACCTAATATTCTTCCCCACAACATTGTTTTCTTTCTCAAAAGCAATCTCAAATAAGGAGATGGAAATATTCCATTCTGAGAGATTAGGAAAAAAAAGTCAATGATATTGACAGTTTTAAAAAGTGTCTTAATTTTTGATGCTAACGAAATTGTCTCTTTAATGTATATACGTAACAAATTTCTAACCTGCAGTATGAATGACTTAAGAAGGAAGTCCATGACTATAATACCTGTGTCCCAAACCACAATTTAAGACTAACATCAGTGGACTCTTCATGTCCTAATAAGCTTCTCTTTTTTTTGTAAACATTTCAATCCCTTTGAAGAAGATTTACAGTACAACACAAAACCACAATGCAATAATTTACTTCCATATATACACCGGTATAGGTACACAGTGGTATAAACATCAGTATGCTAGCTAGGTATAAATATAGATATAGGTTTATGTATAGTCTTTTCTTATTGAAAAGAATGATTTTTGCAAACTCCTAAATAATTGTCCTCTAACCTAATTCCTGAAATACCGTAAAATATAATAGACAAGGTCTGTGCCTGTAGGGAGAATTTCTTTTCATCCCAACTTTCCATATCTTCCTAGGGCATGTCATCTTCCACCTCAGAAACTTTCCTTGACTCGTCCAGTTTTCTCCTCCTCATCTGTGCTTAATTCATTCCTCATCTGCACTACACCCCTATGGCACTTCTTCTGCCTCCATCTCAGAGGTTCATAAGTCATAGTCTTTAAGTAACTGTTTTTCTAAGCCAAGCCCATGCAGCTGACATGTCCTGCTTGGGGGAGTATTTCTTCCTTGCATGTTTTGTAACAACCCACAGTTTCAATGATTTTGCCATTTTACAAGCTTTTGCCAAGTGCTCTTGTCTTTTCCAGTTCTGTTACTTGCACTGTTTGTCAGACTGGTTCAAAATAAAGAAAGGATTTTTGGGGCCATCCCAGACTGCAATTACTGGTGCCAAGAAAGGCTGCTTCCTTGTTCTTCTCAGTGCAAGCTTAAATTCATCTTTCATGACTGAATCAGAAACAAAGGTGTAAATCCGACATTTGTGTTAGTTGAATTGTCCTACTGATTTCAGCTTAAGGTCACCGTGAACTATTTTCCATGTAAGGGTACCAGAAAGACCTTGATATGTTGCAGTAAATTGAAGACAAAAGAAACTGTGAAACAGACTGTGTTATAGGCCACAGTCATGCATGAAAATGAAGAGCCAATGGCTAAAAGCTTTGTTCATTTTCTATATTAGAATAGAATAGTTCAGTTGGAATGGGCCTACAACAATCACCTAGTCCAACTCCATATTTGGAGGTTGTTCTGCAAGATTTGCACTGAAGTTAAAATGAAGTTGACTAAAGACTACAACTGAAAAGGATCTAAAGCTGAAAATCCTCTGGTCTTTTGTTTCAGTGGTTCCCAACCTGTAAGACATAACTCACAGGAGTGGTGTGAGCATATTACAGATGGGACACAGTCTAGAGCCTCAGAGGATTGCACTTCTCAACCTCTGTGATCCTGGCTGGAATGACCGCACCATGATCCTCAAACATGGAGCTCAGGGAATTACTAGTACAGGCTCTGTTCATGCAGATTTATTATTTCCCTTCCAATGTTGTATATGCTACAGCAGATCATCTACCCCCAGCAAGCATCAACAACAGTAGCTCAGGGATGAGGGGCATGGAGAAGTAAAAAGAAGGAAAATATGCCATTTTTTCCTACAAGGATCTCAGCTACAAGAACACTGAGGGTCTAATCAAAGCATACCCTTCTGTGCAGTTTCCTAACCTTTGCTGAACCCAGTCTGGATTCAGCAATTGGGAACCTCAAGCTACCATCATTTGTTTCTGCAATGTTATTATACCCTGATGGGTCACATCAAGATGAAAATGTTCCTGCTTTTGGCTTACTGTTGTCAGTCATCCTGTTCTATCTTATCAGTGCTACTTGTATACCTCAAAACACCAATACATCATTCTTTGTATTTACTTTCTAAAATACCAAATACGCTGTTTTTCTTGGCTGTGCATATGTTGGTTGAATTAAAAAACCCTCTTTTGTCTTTCAGATATGCCTTGTGGAATATACAGATCAAGCTGATCTATATGCTCATGACCTCAGCTACCTGTGTACTCTAAAGAAATTAATCTCAGTGATCCAAGTCAATCTTTTAGAATCCTTGTATGAACATTTCCTGAATAAAAATGTTTTAGCAGGTAACTGAAAGCAAGAGATTAACTTAGATGCTCTGAATTTGCTCTTTCCCTGTGATTAGAGACATATTAGTAAATTAAGTGGGCCCAGGGTGGGGAGTTTGGTATTGTCTTATGAATGTCCATATTGTAGAGCTGCTAGTCCAGTCTCTCAAATAGCTAACCAGATTGCGCTTTGCCAGGTAACACACAGGCAAAATTCAACGGGACAGTGTGTGCTAGGGGCAGCTGTTGATAAGATGTTAGCATCCAGCCACGGTGTTCTGAAGGTCAAGAGAGTACAGAGGGGTTTCTCAGCAGAGGTAAGGAGAGCCCAGTGTGACTGAGTTCCTACCTTAAGTACCTGAGGTCCTTGCAGTTCAGCGTGGTGACTCCAAGACAGTACTAGTAATTTAGTAACTAAACAGAAACTATTCACCACCTCTCACAACCTCCTTCCTAATCCCTGAAATGCTATCTCAGTACTCGCATGAAGATAACCCCAAATTTTCCATCTATATGGGCCTTTTTTTTTTTTTCTAACCTGACGTACACCTGTTCCCTATCTCACTGCAGAACATCCCACGAAATAGGTTCATCTAAGGTCCCTTTTGTGTCTGAACCTTTGTGTCCGAAGATGCTCATCTTTTCCATTACATTTCAGAGTCAAGCAATTAACAAAAGCTCAAAAGGCCACTCAAGCCTCCTTAGCCAGTGTGGACAAGGTTTCGTTAGCAGACAAAGGAATGAGTTGACATTGACTTTGGATCCTTTTGAATCCACCAACCAGATACCACCAGCCATTCACATCTGGATCAACGGAGGGTGAGATCAAAAATAATTTTTCCACATCTGTAGCAGAATGCTTTTTTTTGCACCTTGAGATTTAAATGTATAGCATTGTTTAGGTACATTAATCATTGTAGACCATAGGTTGAGAAGACTGTTACACTACAACATTTTTCCCAGCAGCTCAGGAGACAGGAAAATGGAAGGTAAAAGTTAGGTTGTCTTGATAAAGCTGTCTTTGATGCTCTGCCACCTAGAGACTATGACTTTCCGTCATCAAATATGAGCAACGGGCAATGAAGCAACCATCAGCCAATGTTTATGCAGTCCTTTGAAGTTGGGAAATGTTTCTCCCTGCTTCTTTTTCTTTTTTTTCCCTCACCAAATTCTGGCAGGCATATAAATGGGACATTTTTACCCAAAGCGCTCTTTTAGCCTTTTATTTTACAGAGATAAATTAGACATTTTGTTCCATTCTCTAAAAAATAATAATTAAAAGAATAAAAAAGTCTGATCTGATTTCTAATATGCAGTGAAAGCTTAAGCTGGCTAATAATTGCTAATATACTACTTAAAGCTTCCTCTGACTCACAGCCAACTGCAGAGGGCAAGTCAAAACAGCCTTGGATAAATAATTAAAGCATTTAAAGATGTTTGGCTTATATTTTGATCCTAATCTTTAGCTAGTATAAATCTGCCCAGCTCAATGGAATGAGTGGAGCTGCAGAAACTAAAGACTGGGTCTTGTTTTCAAGATTTCCCTAGGTCATAAGTGAGTAGAATTTGTATTTATCAATATTTCCAAATCCAGTTTTTTATTTCTCACTGACTGATAGCTTCTGAAACATTTTTTGAATGGGAATAAAAGTAGATTATTACCCAGTCATTTCTGTACCTGTTGCAGAGGTGAATTCAGGTAGTGCTGGAATAAAGATAATTGTATTTTTAAATATGGATCCATCTCATATATCTTTGGCTGTCCACTAGATTGACACACACATCTGAGCTAGTCTCCTTGGGATCCTCTTAGGATCAGTTGTGGTGAAAAGATGCTTCAAAGATTTAATTCATCTTTCTTCTGGTTAACAGCTAAAATATTTCAGATGATCTGAGATCTAGAAGTTTCTGTTTCTGCCTACTGACTATAAACGAGAGAATATGGCTAATTCACACATTATTATATATATTATTGTCTCTAAATACAGGTGAGACAAATCTTTTGCCATCGAACAAGCTTGTCAGTTAAAGGTGCTCTGATTTACACAGGGCCTCTGCACAAAAAGGTGCAGCTTAAATGAAGCTTCACCAGAAGAGAGACACAACAGATGTAAAACTCTTCTGCACAGTGGTAAATTCCTCTCCCAAACTGACCACACAACAGGCATGTTGCAACTTTCACCTCCTTCTGTTTGCTTTCCTTCTTCCAACGTTATTTTTTCTCTGTTCCATCAAAATGAGTACAGTTTTCCCCACATTTATCAGGTACCCTGAAGGCCAGCGAGGATTTCCTGAGCCCTGCTAGAACATAAGCATCTGAAGGAGCAGTGGTCAAGTGAACGGGATATGGACGAGACTAGGACCAGTGACAATAATATCATTCCATTGTGCCATAATTATTTCTTGATCAACAGGAATAACAGCAGCCTGGCAATGGCCAGAAAAAGGCCAAGACTCCCTGGTTTGCCTTGCCTGCAAATCTTGATTGGCTATTACTATTACTGTCTGGGGGGGAGACACACTGGATAAAAGAACTGCTGCTCATGAGAGTGACCTTTTTAGTGGTCACCACCCTTTGGGTACAAGCAGGATGAGAAAACTCAGATCTCCAGGGCTTTTCAGCCCATCTTCACCCTTCGGGTGTTGCCCAAAAACCCCTAATCTTTACAGAGGCAACATTCAGTTTTTCCTGCAGTCTTCTGAGCGTTTGAGCTACTTGTGCTCTCATAGCTGTAAGGAGAATGTATCAGCTGCCAAATGGAGCTGGTTTTGCTTTAGGGCTCCACGTACTCCTGTTGCTTAAATTGTGGTCTACGAGGAGAATTCAGAGCAAAAATAAAATGAGATAGGGCTGCTGCATTACTGGAAAGTTGCGATGCCTTAAGATAGTGGATTCTAGGGTCAGAGCACTGTTTTGTGTTTGGCAATGAGCATTCTGCATTCAAGACTTTGTACATTTATTACATAAGAGACACAAACCCAAAGGAGTTTAGGAAGGAGGCCATCATAATTTGGTCAATATAACTGTGGGTTTAAGCAAAATACGATGAACCTTTTGTACTCGCTATGGAGATAACAAATATAACATATAGGAATAAACAAAATGCCAAATCTGATCTTTTGTGTGAACACATATATCACCCCTCCCAGACATCTCAGTTCCACTGTCCACCTAAGCACATAAAAACATGCACACAGGGGTTGCACTATTTCTGAATTCTTATTGTCCCAGGTGATTGGATCCAGCAAAGCACATCTGGTTCTAAACTCAGGTGTGTACATTAGTCTAGCAGACAGCCAAAGTTATATGAGATGGATCCAAATTAGAAAACTTAGTTGCTTCTATTCTGATACTACCTGAATTCACTGCTGCAGCAGATACAGAAATGAGAGGGTTTAATGGAAACATATTCATATTTAACAAATCCTTTGGAGAGAACTACATACATACACCATTAATAAAGATCCTCAATGAAAACTCAGAGGCATTTAATGTCAGTCTTTGCCAAGTATTTACTGTAGAAACTGTAAATATAAAAGATTCTGAAATTCTCAGAATTACAGTTTCTGAAATCTCCATTTTGTGAAAATCTCTCAAAAATGGTGTTCTTTTCCCCGCATCTCAGTGTTAGCAACCCTACTATGTATGTAGAAGGAGTCACATGGAGTAGGTTGGGAGTCAGCCCTAGACACAGATCCATAGAGCTCTGTAGGCCTCCACACAAGTACCAGCTATCTAAGCTTCCATTATAGTCAGTGGAGATCTCATTCATATCTAAGTCAAAGGAGACCAGAAAATGGTTCTGCTTCCTCTTAAGCAAACAATTCCATTTGGTCAAATGAATCTCTATTTCTAGACTGAATGAATTGCATTGGTTAGGTTTCCACTGAGTACTGTGAAAGCTTGCTCTCTTGTAGACACCTACAGACATAACACCGGGGGCCCAATTCTCTTGTCTAAACATAGGCATCAACTGCCATCTTAGATGTGGTGTTTGCCCAGGTATAACAGACCTGACACAGGACCTAAGGACATCTGGCAGCTGAAATACAGGTAGAATATCCTAGGACATCCCAAATAACACTGAACACCAATGATTAAGTCTGAATCATAGGTCTGTATTTAGGGGTAGTCAAGCTGTAGATGATTTCTATTCTTACCTTTGTCACTTTAACCACCCGGAGTAGAAGAGCCACAGTGAATGCTACTTATAAAGAAAAGAGAGAAAGAATTCTGGAGAAAAGAATGATGAAGGTGTAATAACAGTTTTCAAATACCTAGGAGTCATAGAAAGAAGAAAAAGAGAAGCGTTCCTCATATTCAGGGAGTATGGGTGAAATAATTATGAACATAAAGTGCAGTAGGGACATCTTTCTAATGAAATGGATCATTGCAAAACAGAGTGAATCACCTGGAAAGTCTGTAGTGTGTCCATGCCTGCAAGCTTTGATGAATAGGAGAGGCCATGGACTGGGTTTCCTCCTGAGGTCTCTTCCAGCGTAACTTCTAACGATTTTATGACTGTAGTTTTCTGTGATAGGGAAATGGAAAATGATCTCTGTGGGTGGAAATGGACTTACCCCCATCACATAGGCCTCTTGACACCACCAACAGAATTTTAAATGAGGAGCTAGACAGTCTGTAGTTCTTTAATAGGGCTTTGCTGCCAAGGGGCCCAACATGTTTCCCATAATGAGGCAAGGGTAGGAGGAGAGAAGAGGGAAATTCCTCCATTCTTTATATTTCCATAGTATTTTGTAATTAATTTGATGCTTTTACAGAAAATTAATTGGTTTTTGATAATGAAATAGAAAGAACTAGCCAGACACTGACAAATTAAAAAAAAAAAAATAAATCACAGCCTAATAGGCCCCCACGTCAGACTGATAATGCTGTCTCCCTCAGGTGCTTAAGAAAAAAATAGCCCAAGAGGAGACACTGTGAAAGTACTTGTCAGATGAAGGGTTAATCTGCCTTCCTTCCCCACTCCCCTGCTCCCTCGCAACTAAAGCTAAGCAGATTAATTAAAACTTAAAAGGATTCTGATTTAGTTGTGAGTAAGAAAGTGAAGTGCTGCAGCCTCACGCCTATAATTCACCATTGCAGAGTAACACTCGGACAGGCCGAGCTGTAATTAGCTTATGATGTACTATGTTCCCTGCAATTCTTTACAAAACCCTTCTTTTAGGTTTTTCCCTGCCTTACCTCTTCTCCCCTCTCATTCCTCCCAAGATGAAGGCATTTAAAAGTGGTAAATATTAATTTGTAAGAAGATGACAGCTGTGGGTCAAACAGGAGGCTGATGTATCGGCTCTGTAAATTCAACAGGTATCCTCTCCACCTCATCTGTCATCCCCTGGCGAAACAGAAAGCCATTCTATAATATTTCTACTTAATATTTCATTTTTTCCCAATATATTATCAGTGGAGAAGCAGTGAGAGAGGAAATAAAATAGATCCATAGCCATCAGTATCTCTCCTTTCCCCTCAAAGTACTACGAAGTGTAGCAAGTTATTTATTTTCCACATGTAGCAGTTAAATTCCCACATTATTTACTATAGGCAATAATAAATTTCTGTTGTCACACCTTTCAGCCATCAAGCCCACAAACAAGTGCAATTTATCCTGTGTGGAAATCTGGTACAAAAGCTAGACAATTAGTTGAATATCCTTAAAAATATGAGGATGAAATTACTTACATGTGATGTGTTAGCTCTTTGTATAGAGGTGATTTTCAGTCTATAAAGTTAATCTATAAAGTTAATCCTGCCCTTGGATTTGGGTAGGAAGCTCCTGCAGGAGCTTTCATATAGGAGGCATACCCAAATCCATCTATGACGGCATCCATAATACTAACGGGACAGTTCAGTCCCTACTCTGGGATAGAACATACTGCCCTTTTATTTTGAGAAGGTAGACTTTTGGTAGCCAAATGGTGTTGAAAATAACCACCTAGAAACTTTTTTTTTAAAAAAGAGGTAGTGTTATTTCACGTGTTATACCTTAGTGGTCAAAACAGTCACCGAGGCTTTGGGGGATGCTGGTTTATTCCTTCCTTTGCTGGAGGGAGCACCTGTATGCTGCATAAGTTCCACTTTAGGGTTGGGGGTCACCCAGATATGGAACTAGATCCCTTGGCAATGGGATTACCTCTAAACTTTAAGTGACCCTTGTGACTGTCCTTAGGTACTGATCTTCAAAAGTTTTGCTACAAGCTTGCAACAGCTGGTAGAAGCAACGAAGAGGAATTTCAATGGAAGTCTAATGGAGCAAATCCCATTTTTTAAAAAATTACACTTGGTCTTAAATACTAATAGACTCAGTAGGTCACATCTCCAGCCCCAGTACTGTGCCTAAGCTGGAGGACGGGTGTAGGGATCAGCTTAGCTTTCTCAATGTGGGTTTTGAAAGCGTTGGGAACCAAGCCAGCTGCAAGGGGCTGACAGATACCACACCTGACATACAGTGATCTGTGCCATTCCTGAGTGGCATCAGGACCCAGGCACCCTTGGGTGACTTGAATGCACCAAACAGCTATGTGTTGGCAACTGTGTTAAACCCACAAAAGGAATAATAAATAAATAAATAAATAAAGGAGGCCAGCTGGGCTCCTGATGCCCTTCTGACTATCAAGGAGAATTAGGCATTTGTCTATAAATCTCTCAAAGCACTCAGTTCAGCTTACAATGCCATTTGATACGCAGCAACTCCCAACCGCTGCTCCAGAGGCGGTGAGGCCTCCCAAAAATCCCAAGTTAGATCTAGCTGGCCCCTGCAGATGTTCGGGATACCTTTGGCATCTCAAATTACACTTGGTGTCTCCATGAGGCACCTGAACTGAGTCTGGAGTGCTTGTCAGTGACCAAAAGACCTTTGTAAATCAACCCAGGCTGCATAATTCGAGTATGAAGTGGTGGGCTGAACCAGAAAATTCCCTCACTGACTTTTTAAGGTGGATAGAGAGATTTCATTTTGATATTCAGAGATAAATGGAAAAAAAAAAAAAAAAAAGGTTTCGAACAAGAAGAGGCTTTTAGGATGAATCAGGAGACAACAAAAATAGAAAGTATGGATATTTTCTCTCTCTCTTCTAGAATCTAGTAAGATTCCAGAAGCACTGCAATGCGTTTGTCAGTGCTAGTGAACACCGTTAGCCTCCCCATTTCCTAACAAGAGACCAGAAGGCTTTTTCAAATTGAAAAGCCCAGTACAGGTGTAAAAACATAGCCTTTTATACAGTGATGTTCATTGAGAGGTCCTGAGTAGTGTAGGGATTACACAGAGTTAACGGAGACTTTAGGGAAGCTGTGTGCTTTGGCCAAAGAGTCTGGGTAGATATTTTATATATGTGTGTATATATGTACACATATATAAAATACTCCTATACCAGGTCAAAGCCCATTGCCAGGATTCCCATTTGCCCCTTAGCTCTATATGTAAAAATACATTATCAGTAAGCACAGATTTTTCAAATTTTGGGGGATCATGTGGAGATTGGCTGTATGAGAACAGAGGCGTATATATTCTTAGTGTATTTACTACTGCATGTTTATAGTTCTGCTTCATAAGCTTTTCTGCTTATTTGTTATACACTATTTCCTATATGGCTGGTGGTGGGTCCTTCCAAATTCCATTTAGCAACTACTACTCCAAAATGAACTGTTTATGAGACCAATTGTTGACTTTTCCTTCTTAATAGCTTTGGAAGGCAGAGCTGTTGCTGGGTTTCATTTCTTTATCCTCAAATTTTTCTTCCTGTAGTGAAAAAAATCAGTTTCTTATGATATCTAGATTTCTTATTTATAGCCATACAGTTTACATCACTGGAATATTAGAAAATTCTGTTCAGGTCTCTAAATAACAACAGCAAAAATGAAAAACAATAAAAAAAATTTGCACATATGTTCAGCTTTTATAGTATAATTTCTGCCAATTGCAAGGGAACCATTTCCGCATTTAAAGTTGACTCTCTGCATAATATTTTGGAAAATGCATCTGTTTTAGTTCTCTTATAAAAATTGTGATCACTTTTTGAGGCAGTTTACAGGGCTGTGAACTTTGGCAGGGAATGGCCCAGGTGTCAATACAGTGCCTTTGCCAATACTATAAATGTTACTTAGATTTGATTGATTTATATATATTTTGAAAATTTTTATTTGCCTACTGGGCCTTGTATTTCTACATCTATGCCAGAATGAAAGATGGTCATGAACGTTCAATCTTTACCATTGTGTCTATCCAGTTGGAAAGAGTTTTTAACTATTAGTGTTAATGTTACTTCACTCTGGGCACCTGAGAGTGCCCAGGGAAAAAATAATTAACATCAGACTGTGAAATCAGGAGTACTCCCATAGGCTGTGAGTCCTTCTCCACAGAAACCCATCGCTAACCAGCAATGACGTGGGGGTATGACTGCTTATAACTGCAAGAAGTTTTTGTACAGTTCAAATCAAAACAGGCATAATTTTTATTTTTTTTTTAAACCAAGAATTTCTTCTAGGTGCCTGAAATCTCATAAGTGAAAATCTTTTTTTTTGTTGTTGTTGTTGTTTAAGAAGCATTTAATAGAACTGCACAGTAATGGGTGCATAACACAGTGGATATGGAACCCTCATTCTGGCTCTTCTAGATGATGGAAAGAGTTTCCAACAGGACCATTTCTGGTGGCTGTAGTTCCAAGTTCTCCTGACAGGAAAGATCTTCCCAAATTATCACACGCATCCGATGTGTTCATCATCATGTGCCCTACAACAGCGCTGTCTAGCACTGCAGAAAGGATGAACCCACAGGGGCTTTTACTGGATCTACAGCACCACATGAAAAGATAGGATATGTTCATAATATAAAAAAATATTTCCTCTTACTCTAGGGCTAAAATTTTTAGACTAATTCTCAACTGGTTTGTAAAAGAAGATGTATTCAGTAAGACCACAGACTACATGGACAGTATTCCGGTCTCCAGCAATGGCTGGTAATGACTGCCTGTTGGGAAGGAGCATAAAAAGGAAAATATAAATTGGTGTTCCCACATTTTATCTTTCCAGCTTCCTGCAATGTGTGGTTATGCAATTTCCTGACCTGGGGGTTATTTCTTTGCCTATCATAGTCTATGAACACTTTTCCTTCCATGTTTGTATCTAATTGCTTTTTGAACCCGTGAAAACTTATGACATTCACAACATCCCGTGGCAATGAGTTTCATAGTTTAATTATGAGCTGCGTGAAAAAGTACTTTCCTTTAATCATTTCGAGCCCACCTTTAGTTAACTTTATTTGATACCTCCTAGATTTTGTATTACAAGAACTAGCAAATAACTGTTCTTTCTTCACCTCCTCCATGACTGTCATGATTTCATAGACTTCTGTCATGTCCCAAAACAATTAGTCTTTCCAGTCTGAAGAGTTTTATTTTAGTTTATCTCTCTTACACGGAGCCCATTTCATACCTTTAAGCATCTTTTTTCTCCTTTTTTTATTTTACCAGTTTTTCTGTATTTATCCTAGATGTATCTTACACAGTTATTTACACCCGTAAAAAGTGATAACACCATTATATCATTCTAATACAGGAGCATGTTACACCCACTTTTGACTACAAAGATATGTGACTGTGGAGAGTTTGGTTCTCCACATTCAATAAATATTAAGCAGTTTCAATTTATCATGGAAAAAAATCTATTCTGACTTGTGATGAATTCTGGGTTCCATATTTTTTTTTTTTTTAAAAAAAAGTATTTATTTAATATTTGTTTTGATTATTCCATCTGATGTTCTCCAATCTGGTGGAGAGAAAACAATATGTTCTGCTAATGACTATGTTTTTAATGTCTGATGAATTTTCTTCTGTGAGAGAAGGACACAGCTCTTTCAAACTCAGCAGCTGAATAGATCTATACACCCTCCGGCAGAATGTTGCCAGGATAATGACACAGCTAATGTAATTAATTAACCCTTTTGAAGTCTTAATGTTTCAAAATTTCAGGTAATGGTATTTAGACAGCAATTTTATTTTATTTTATTTTATTTGGACTTGTAAGATTGCAGTTTGATACCTAAGCAAAAAGCCTGTCCCCAGAAGAAAAAAAAAAAAAAAGCCTCATCACTCTAAATGAAAAAAAATGGGATAAATTAGTAAACAGAGAATTGTTAAGCTATATAATTTTTAAAATTACATTTGCCACATCATATGCTAACCATAAAAAAAAATCCAACACAAATGCTTTGCTTTGTAAAAAAATAATAGTAAAAAAAAATATTGCTTTGGCTGTGAAGTTTGAAGCATGGGTTCGAAACCTAGATGTGCTATGGATTGCAAATCACAATGTGACCTTGGCTGCAACACTTAATTGCTATGTGCCTCATTCTGTGATCTTTAAAAAAAGGGGACAATAGAATTTCCTTATCCCTGGTTTTTATCTGCCTCATTTATTCAGATTGCAAATAGGAGAGGATCTGGCCTTTTCTCTGGTAGGAGCAGTGCTTAGCACAGTGAAGTTCTGGCCTTGGTATAAACCTTTTGTTACTGAGCCTTGCAGATGCGACGACACTCAGGACTGATAAATATGCCTAGGCAACTGAAGTAATTTGAAGTTACACTTTAATTCTATTCAAGCAAGATGACTAAAATCCTGGTTTGATTTATATCGGTGAAAATCTGGAATGATTCTGTTGAGCTCTCTTGGGTCTTTCTCATTTACGTGGAGGTGACAGAAACTTGCATTATTTGCTTTTCTTTTTATCTTGGAACTGAAATTAAAGTGTGGCTGTTACTTTAAGATTAAGTTTGGTGTCTTTTTTAATCCATGGATTTCTGTGTTGCTACTGAAGATGACATTCTCCATCAAATGATCTGGTGAATTCAGAGTCACTGTATAAATGAAAACTTTGATCAGCTACCAGCCGCTCTTTCAGAGAGCTGCATTTCCTTCTCTGCTCAGTATTATGCTCTTTTACAAGGTATTTTAGTTGAAAAACTACAAGTGTTTACAGTCATGATTGTCCAGGTCCTGAACACCAAGACATCTCTGTGAAGTCTCCTGCCATGTTCAAATCTTTTCCGCCTCTCTAACTGTGCCTTCTATAAAAGCAGCCACAGAACTGGGGACCCCAGCACCGCTGGGGAAAGATAGATATATGTTTTAGTTCTCTTTTCATTTTACATTTTTGAAAAATCACAGAATGGTGAAAATTATATTTTCTTCCTCAGAACAAGGTTATATTTTTTAAAAAGTTAATTAAGATGTTAAAAATTTGAACTTCATTTTGATAATGCTAAGGTGTATTATTTTAACTTTTCTCCCATGTAAAATTAGCAGAAATTTAAACAAGACATTCCATAATGAAGGTCAGTCAATTGTAGGCTTTAACTTATTCAGAATAGGCATCTTAATTTTAGTTTATTTTGCTAAAAACCCTCAGCAATAGGTGAAATTAGGTTGTAGGAGAAAAATACAGTTGTGCTGCCAAACCTGGTTTTAATTTTTTCAGCACTGGTTCAGGAGATGATCCTAGGAATGGGCAGATGTAAAACTTCTTGAGCTGAAAACATGAGAGGCATTCAGCCACCTTAGCTGAAGTACCTAGTATTATTTTGGACAGTAGGTGATATCCTGCTGGCCTCCAGTTGCTATTCCAGAGGCATGAGTCCCCAAAGGTCCTCTGGGGACAGTTTAGACACCCTTGCTTGTTGACATGGCACCTACATTTTAGGCACAGAAATGGTGCTGCTGCCTGTGGTGTAATTCCCTTAGCAAGCACCAGAAGAAGATTATGCTCTTACATGGATTAGATACAGGACTACATTGGAGAGATGTTAACTCGCACTGCTGTTAACCTGTGTTGCTATTGCCCATCTGTGATTAGCAACGGGTATGTAACTGCTGTAAGGAGAGTCCCTCCATCTGCTCTCTTTTTAATTCCAGAGGTATTTGTACTCCCAAGGTTCCAGGTGAGCTCAGGAACCGTTCAAGACAGAGATGTTACAAACACATGGTAAGACTCAATCCTTGGAAAGTTTATAAGCTGTCTGAATGGAGGGATAATGTTGTCTAGGGCCAATGATGAGATATACTGACCTCAGGTAATGCCAAAATGACATGGGATTCCTGTGGCAATGGCGAGAACTACCCCCAGAGCTCTTCACCATCCATGCCTTGACTCCAAATCCTTCTTGGTGCTGGACAATGAGTTTGACTCAACATGATTTTATGTGTTCGTGCCTTGTAATGGAATCTCCATGAAGTATCTGAGCTGATGGAGTCAAGGCAGTTGCTCTAAGAGAATCATGTCTTCATTTTGCATACCACAGCTGTTTTCTTGCATTTTTTCATCCCCAGTGATTTTTGAGCCTGTTGCTCACTCCTCTCCAGGAAGATTTGATCCACTATTGAGGATATTCATGACAATATTTTATTTCTCTCTTTTTTTTTTAATTGTACATATTTATTGACCATCACAGTAAGATGTTACATCCCAATACAATACAGCGCATGTCTGCAAGCATCAAGCCATGTCTTTATTGGCCTTTGCAAAGAGTAATGCAGAGCAATGTAGAAAGTGCTGTATTTTATGAGGCTGTCTGTGGTTCCAGGAATCATATCCCAGATGAGCATTAGCGCAGCCAATTTCCAAGCTATATTAAGGGAAAAGCTGACTTAAGATCCAGGTACACTAATTTTACACCAGCTGAGAGATTCTCTGTGCCAAGGCAGCACAAAGATCTGGTCCTTTGGCTGCTGCTTGGAGAATCTTAGAAAGAATCCTATTTCCATGCCTCTTTTTTTTTCTGGAAATGAGCATTCCAGTGAGTATGCATTCAGTAGTATGCGCATGCTTTAGTAGCCTAGAACACTGGCACTAATCCCTTTTCGATCCTGGTGGCAATATTGGAGTATTAACAGAGGCTTTTTAATTGTGAGCTTTTAAACAGCCATATTAAAAAAAAAAAAAAAAGATATGCAATATAGTCTTGCCCAAATGTTATTTCAATGCCAATAAAAACCAATGAATAGACTGAAGACCTTACTAAATAAAACCCTGTTATTTTACTTCAGGGATTGCGATTGTTGGCCAGACTCAGGATTTTCACTGAAAATGAGATTGGTGGTTTTATTTTAGCCTGAGTAGATAATTCACATTGAAAAATAGTTTGATAATTATTCTCATTAGTCAACTAGGACAGAGCAAGATGTAATGGATTTAAGCTGTGGCAGGGAAATTTAGGTTAAATTTTAGTAGTTAAAAAGGGAGAGAGAAGAAGAGATGGTAAAGAAAGGAAAAAAATGCAGCAATTCAGGGAACAAACTAAGTAGCAATGAGAAGACATGATGTGAAATGCTGAAGGCTGAGAAAAGATACATCTTACCAAAGAGGTGTCTTGAATGAGTAAAGCATTCCTTAATCCCGTGAAGACCTGGGAGGGTATTCCCTTTACACATTTTTGTTATTATTTTTATAGAGTACTTTGTTCAAGAAGTGAGCCCTATTTTGGCATTGAGTCATCAATTTATGTCCATACTTAACTGTTGTTAGGGTGAAATCTGAAAGAAGCCAAAGAGAGGGATTGAAGGAAGGTAGCTGTTCAAGCATTACTCAATGAGAATCACTTTTCTGAGATTCCCAATGCTCTGAGACAAAACAAGGAAGACAGAAAATGGAAACTGGTCCATGACGTTATACCTGTGAAATTGTTATTATACTAAGTTGAAATTACTACACTGACAAGAAAGCTTTCAAGGCTTTCTGTACCATGTAATCAAGCAATTAATCCCTTGACCCATCTCACTGAACTATAGTTTTCTAGAAATAATGTTCCATGACTAAGTTAACTGTCAAGACATACCCCAATGGTCAGCAAGGAGAGACTAGATCCTAGGGAGAATAGTTCATCCCATCATAAAATTGGTGTCTTCTTTAGCTGGAATACATTTCTGTCTTGACATACTTACCTCCTTCCAGCTGTAGAAGGAGCACAGTCAGCTAGCTCAGACTGAATGCCTAATTTTGGCACTGGAAAAGTTAGGTAAAATGACCTTCACCTGGAATGAAAATACAAAATGAATTCTTTGATAAGGACCTAAAGTCGCTGCTACTGTATTGAATCAACTAGCAGTGATTGATGACTGCTCCTGGACTTATATGAATGTGGCATAGGAACAATATTTTATTTACATCTGAGAACGTGACCTTTCTGAATTGCAGCTGTAATTCAGAGGGAAATAGAATTAGGAGAGAGCTCTGAATAACATGAGTTAAGCACCTATAGGTCTGTGCCAGGGGTCTTGGAATTGGGGTATGAAGGCTGAGAGCTGAATGAACTTGTCTGCGGAGTGTGGTGGCACCGAGAGGGCATAAAAGTAGTATGAAAAGTTTATAACTAGACTTCAGACTGTTCCTAGTGACTAAATCAGGAATTACTGCTGGATCTTTTGGTCTAGTAATGAAATCAATTTTCATCTTTTGCAATCTAGTAAATTTTCCTGGGGTAACAGAAGGTTACAGGAGTTCATCAAAGACTACAGACAGTAGATTTTAAATGCTGGGAGGCTGAGATTGTATTGGATATACCCAACCTACTGAGGATAAAAGCAGTGTAATTCACAGGGGGACTACATATTGGTCAACTCCAAAATTCAGCTCTCACCCAGGAGATTTTTTTTTTCTATGAGAATGAAACTGTGTAGACATGTTTTAGAAATATTTCCTGTTTTAATCAAGATTTACTGAGCAGCTCCTAATAGTCAGTTGGGTATCTTTAGTCTACACATAAAGAATAAAAGTCTTTGAAGATCAGACTTTTTCTGACAGGTCCCCATGAACTTCCAAATTTAATTGGGAGTAACTTAGTGTAAAAATGGCTGAAGTAAACTTCAAAATCTTTCTATTAACTTCTGTGCTGTTTCCATTAGTCTTCCATAACTACAGCTGCTCTTGGCACACTCGAAATACTGTTATTATACATCACGATAAAAAGAAAATGTGTGTTCAGAAATGTGGAAGTCCTTTGTAGCAGGGCCACAGCAGCTGAAATTCGGAAGCAGTTCACTGCTGTTAATTAAACCACACCAATGTATAACTCAAAAGCAAGAGCTTGCCATGCTGTCGCATTCATTCTGTCTATAAAAAGTCTATATGCACAGTCTTCAGAATATTTAATTGATTTGCCTTTTCAGTAATAGTACCAATAACATCCATATACAGGTTTTCAAGGTAATTGCTTAAGCACATTTCTTGCAACACCCCAGTGAAAAAAATTTGAAATGGGCCTCAAAACTAGTTTTAATTCCCAAATGGAAGTAGCTCAGGGTACATCTGTGCAAGTAAACGAAACACTGCTGGAAATGGACACAGGCACTAAAACGTGGCCATTCGTACTGTTATATATCCAGAGCAGTCTTCAGTGTGGTTTTGTTCCAGACCGGCTAGTGTTCTCCCAAATGATTTTACTGCATGTTTGGGGTCTTAGTGTGGGCCAAGGACAATTCCTTTTAGGCAATTTGGATGCATTCATCCTGTTTTGGAGGCTGAGGCAAATTAATAGTATGCACACAACCGGTCTGAGCCTATAGCCCTCAGGACCAGAGAACAGGCCCTGGCACTACTCATTGCACTGATAAAGATACCTGAAATACTCTGCCTTCAAAAGTTTAGTACTGATTCTTCAAATTTAGACATGCTAATAACCTGACTGCAACCACTTTTCCTGTCTTGGAGCTCTGTTTAAAGTCCTATATTAAAGAAGACCTGTAAAACCAGAGGAAGAGCTGCAATATATATCTAAGAACAAAGATGTCCCTAGTTACATTTTTGCTCTCTTGCATGATAGTGAGGAATTTACAAAATATGGCAGCAAGTTTTATCGCTTTTTGTACCATTTTAAACAGAACGCTGCCACAAAAATGGTGTTGCAGGATGCATACGCCGCTTATCTCTGTTCGTTTCTGATTCATCAGTCACAAAGATGTTGCTTGGACTTCAGGATTTCCCTCCCCTTGCATAATAATTATACACTGATAGTGGTACTGAGATGTAGGATGGATTAGTTTGTGATTAAACTTAGGAGCACCCTGAAATACCTTCCTACATCAGGCAAGAGCAGAATATCGTAGAACAAGCATCATTAGCATCCACTTTGAACTGAAGAACAAATTTGATGATGTCTGCACTGCTTTGGCATCTCTCCTTTCTCTGAACCCTCTTTGTAACACAAGGCAGTCGTTCCTGGGGCTTGTTCCTAGCAATCACATAACAATTTTAAATTGGTAAAATGCAGTGAATCTTAAGTGAATACTTATACATATATATACATACAACAATTTTTGGTTTATTTTGACACTACTCTGTTTTTGAAGCTTTTAGGAGATGTGAAAATCAGTATTGGTACATACAAGAAAAGTCTGGGTAAAACTGCAGCATGCAATTAACTTCTTCCTAGTCCAAACAGTTCACCCAATATTAACTGCAGTAGAAGAAAAATAGATTTTTGTTTTTCTAACAATAAAAAAAATCCCTTGCTTGTCCATGGGAATGATCAAGCAGCATTTTCTTAAGTAGGCTTTGAGAATGAGCAAAGAGTTTGTATCATTGTAAAAGAAGGAGAGAGATTTTTCAGTACACGGACTGTGCGGTCTTGCTTTCCCAACATTTCAATATTGTCGATCCAGAAGTTTAGATAATAAATTTCAACTACAGTATTCCAGTATTGCCCCCCCCCCCACTTTTCCCCCTTTCTGATTCTTTTTTTTTTTTTTTAACATTTGGAAACCTCCTACATCTCTGAAAATGTTAATAGCCTAATTATCACCGAGTTAATTTGCAAGTCATATTCCCTCCTGTCCCCACATTAAAAAAAAAAAAAAAAAAAATTCTCCTCCCCCATTTTATTTTTTGGCAAGTAAAAAAAAAAAAAAAAAAAGGCGAGTGAACTTAGCCACAAAATAAGTCAAGGGAAAAATGAAGTACTAATTAAGAAAGCTGGGGTTTTATGCAAATGACTTCTTCACCGAAGACAGTCTAATGAATGTGCCCTGAGTCGATCCGTGTGCGTTTTCGCCAAGCTGACAGCTGGCTCGGAGGAAGGTCAGACAGAATCAAGCGTGCACAGAGCATAATCCTTCAGATTGGCAGCTCTGCCCCCTGGTCACTGTTTGATTATCTCCCAAATTGCTGTATTTCACAGAGATAATGATTTTTTATGGTCACAGATTTGAAGACAACTGCTGTATCCTGAGGGTTGTCGTTCTGCAAGGAGACACTGCTGCTTCCTTCAGAGGAGAAGAAGGGGGAAAAAAAGTTGCTCTCTCTTTTCTCCCCCTCTCCCCCACTCTCTTTTCCCCATCTCTCCTTCTTCTACTTATTTATTTATATTTCTTGTAGTCAAGAAAAGCCCCCATTCCTACCAATTAGGCAACTCGTCCCATTGCAGTGTCTCTGGGAGGCGGGCGGTGTGCCACTGCAGACATTCCCGTGCTAAGCCTGACCACATCTCGTGGAGATAACACAATTCTCCAATGAAGTATGAAAGAGCAAACATTCAGGAGGGGAGAAATGGGGGGGGGGGGGGGGGGGATGGAACGATGCACACGACTCTGAAGGAATTCTCTGCACATGCTTGCTGTTCATCGCTGCTTGGTGGCTTGCTGTCCTGATGGCCAGATATGCTGGGCCTCGGGGTGTTGTAAAAAAAACAAAACATCACAGGCCAGGAAAGGGGGTAAGTGCCAGAGGCAGCAATGGTGGAGATGGTTTTCAAAACAGGCCAGGTGCAGATGTACAAACAACACAGCATCTCACACTATTCACATCCCTCACATTGGCACCTGTGGATGGGTTTCCCCTTTGAAGCTCAACACCCAAAGGGGCAAATGCTTCTAAAAATGCAGGTACTCCAGAAAAAAATGGCACTTAGTGCTCCAGGAAGTACTCAGCAGGAAAACACAAACTGTTTGTGTCCCAAAGAGCTGGTCATGCATTACCGATGAAATGCTTTTTCTTTGGAAAAATGTTGTCAAAAGCGAGCTTTGCAAAAGAAGATGTTTGCCAAGACAGACAAGGACAGAACTTCTGGCAAAAAAGAAAAAAAACATTCCCAGGTATAAATAAAACATTGTCCTCCTATGTCTCAAACCATATCAAAATAGCCAATAGCTTGGTGGTTTGATCACTCGAGGGGCAGACTGAAGGACCCAAGTAAAAGATATGGATTTATCAATATTTTCATTTATTAATCTATTTATTAAATATTTAATTGAGGTGCCCATGTATATATTTAGTCATTTGAATTTTGTTACGTATCAATAGAGAGAGAAGGGCATTTTATGAGTGCTGATGGATGGTGACATCCAGAGCAGCAGCTCTCGTGCGAGAGAAGCTGCCTCTTTCCACTGAGCTGAAAAAACGTAATGCTTCTGTTCAGGAAGAGTAGATCAGAAGTAAAGGCTCAATACTGTTTCATTCAGAGCTGTATGTTGAAACTCATTTTCTAACACTTCTGTGAAGGCCTTGAACAGCAGACTGTTCTCGTTCTGCTTTTACCTTTTTTTCTTTTTTTTTTTTTTTTTTTTTGTTGTAATGCCACAGGGAAAAAGAAACCAATTTTTGCAAAATTTTAATTATTTTCTTAAGCTGGGTCTGCTATCGCTGTACTATGAACTGCATATAAAGACAGAAAGGGGTGCCAAATCTTTCCTCTGGATCAGGGCAAAAAGAAGCTAGTTCTCTGCATACCCACTCTATCCCCAAATCCGGAAAGCACAAGCAAATTGGGGAACAATCAACAAGTTTCAGAAGACTCTCTCTGAGTATGAAGGAAATATTTTGATCACTATGCTTGGATAGGAATGAATTTGAGGGGCCTGCATGAAATAGAGTCTTTCTGGAAAAGCAACAAATTGTGATAGGGATGTCCTTAGGGAAAAGAAGATAAAGTTGCATGATGTCTGTACTCTTGGTAAGTGGAAAGATTGGCTGGGTATCCCTGAGGCAAAAAAAGAAAGCCTGTAGATCAACTCACTGGTGGAGAGGTCCTTGTTTAGCACCTGTAAATCTAGCATAGGGTAAGAGTTCCTTTTCCTGAGGGAAAGAAGAAAGCAAGATATGGATTGAGTCAGCTCCAACGTGGCTGTTTGTTCCTTTGGCGTAGGTCCTGTTTCACAACTGGCCTAAAAATATTGAGCTCTTGTTCAGCATCCGCAAGGGTTTCACTTGTGTCTTGTGGCCACGTCTGATCAGACACATCCATGAGCAGCCAAAGTGTCCTAGGCCATGGGCACTGGCCTGTTGCTGTCGGAATTTAGGAATCTGCTTGGGAGTTCAGCTAAGTTGCTGTAGCTCTGGCTGATGGGACTCAAGTCACAGTGAAGGCAGTAGAAGGAAAAATGAGAAAAAGTGTGTCGTGGTTTAACCCGGCTGGCAACTCAGCACCATGCAGCCGCTCGCTCACTTCCCCCCCTCCCTCAGTGGGATGGGGGAGAGAATCGGGAAGGAGAAAAAGGTTAGAGCTGAGGGCTGAGATAAAGACAGTTTAATAAGAGAAAATAATAGTAATAATGAGAATGGCAACAAAATATACAGAATATACAAAACGAATGATGCACAATGCAATTGCTCACCACCCGCCGAGCGATGCCCAGCCCGTCCTGAGCAGCGATCAGTACCCGAGCAGCGATCACTCTCCCCGCGACCGACCGACCCACCAACCCCCCCTGAGCATGACGTTCTATGGTATGGAATAGCTCTTTGGACAGTTTGGGTCCTAGCTGTGCTGTACTCCCAGCTTGTTATGCACCTGGCCGAGCAGGAGAAGCTCAAAAAGTCCTTGAACAGTCTGAGCACTGCTTGGCAACAACTAAAAACATCAGCGTGTTATCAACATTCTTCTAGCACTAAATCCAAAGCACAGCACTATGCTAGCTTCTGTGAAGAAAATGAACTCTATCCCAGCTGAAACCAGGACAGTGCTTTAGTACTGACTAGTGTATCACCAATCTAGATGTCTGGAAAACCTGGATACTTAGCGCTGCCATGGAAATTTCGTCATTATCTCAGCCCTCATAGCCAGACTTCTAATGCACACACTGAACCGTGCCCTATTATTGGAGAAACATGGCATCTAGCTAAAAAGCACAGAAGGGAAAATTGATCTTGCTTCTACAAGCAGATGAAATAAAATGCACAGTGAACTATTCATGATTCAGAGCGTTCCTTTCCCGTACGTACTGACAGGAACTAGAGCACAGATTGACTTGATCTTTTTAGCCTCTGTCTATATTTGCTTGAATAGGTTTCTTCCTTTATTATTCTCAATATGTTTAAAGGCTTGCAGGGAAATAATGCAAGAGCCCTCCTGTGGCTGATTTTAACACCTACCATTCATATTCTTATAGCTGTAAGAGACTAATAGTCAAGTGGCCAGAAGTATCTGCTTTTAATAATGCACAATATCCTCTGAGTTATGGATGGAAAAAGCTGATTATGCTAAACTATCTCTAAGCCTGTATAGAGTTACTTCTTACAGTCAATTCACACTTATTTTTCCAGGCTGCATGCTGGCATTTTTAAAATTCCCACACATAGTTCACAATACTATTATAAGCAAATAGCTGACCCTCTAAACAAGTTTATCTAGAAATGCACCCAAATTTCACATGGGAAAAGGGGGTCTAACTAAACCTTTACCTAGCACCTCACATGTTTGTTTTCAGTCTTTAATGCTTGCAATCTGCCAATGTCTATAGACTATTGCTTCCCCTCAGGGCTGTATGCAGTGCTTTTAATCTCTTCTTTTAAACTGATCCCTCCCAAGTCCCCACTCTTCTCCAAATGCATTTGTTCTTTTTTTTTTTTCAGTCATAAAGAAGTATCCAGATGGATGAGGCACTCCCACTAAGTTGTATCAGAGCTTACTATTGAAGAATTGTTCCTCTGCATAAATATGTAAGGCCATTGCATTGGCAGTCTCAGATCACACTGGCCTCACAGTGACATTTTCTTGACCCACTAGGTCGTAACTAGGTAATTCGTAACTAGGTTTTATACTCAATTCATTTTACAAAAGTTTCTTCATTAATTATTTTTAGTTGTAAGGGTTCTTCTTTGCTTGGTGCAGGGTTTGGTGTCTTTAAATCATTCTATGCGTTAAGAGAAGAGTAACTTCCCAAGCCAGGTAATCTCAGTGATATTCACAGAGGGCTGAGCTGCCTTAAATAGGTAGCACGGGAGCCACAGAGTAGTTAAAGCTGTCTCAAATCTCCAGCCTGCGTTGCCAACCAGTGACTTGTTCATCTAGCCAAGCTTTCAGGAGCAGAGGACATCTGAGAAACTGTAGTGTCATTACCAGACTCCACCGAAGACCAGAAGATAGAAATTAGGGTTTGAAATTGTAGAATCACAGAATCATTTAGGTTGGTGTCCTGGTTTCAGCTGGGATAGAGTTCATTTTCTTCACAGAAGCTAGCATAGTGCTGTGCTTTGGATTTAGTGCTAGAAGAATGTTGATGACACGCTGATGTTTTTAGTTGTTGCCAAGCAGTGCTCAGACTGCTCAAGGACTTTTTGAGCTTCTCCTGCTCGGCCAGGTGCGTAACAAGCTGGGAGTACAGCACAGCTAGGACCCAAACTGTCCAAAGAGCTATTCCATACCATAGAACGTCATGCTCGGGGGGGGGTTTGGTGGGTCGGTCGGTCGCGGGGGGAGTGATTGCTGCTCGGGGAGTGATTGCTGCTCAGGACGGGCTGGGCATCGCTCGGCGGGTGGTGAGCAATTGCATTGTGCATCATTCGTTTTGTATATTCTGTATATTTTGTTACCATTCTCATTATTACTATTATTATTATTTTCTCTTATTAAACTGTCTTTACCTCAGCCCTCGGCTCTAACCTTTTTCTCCTTCCCGATTCTCTCCCCCATCCCACTGAGGGAGGGGGGGGAGTGAGCGAGCAGCTGCGTGGTGCTGAGTTGCCAGCCGGGTTAAACCACGACAGTCCTTTTTGGTGCCCAACATGGGGCACGAAGGACTTGAGATAACGACAGATATTAAGGAATTTATATCTGTTAAACAGTTGTGGGTCGCGAATTGATTCATTTGTTCTTGATCTTAGCTGATCCGATCTGCATTATTCTCCCTCCTTTGCTGTACTTGTTAAAAGTTGGTGTTGGTTTTTGCAGTTTGTTATGCTCTGTGGTGACTAAACATGTTTTTGTTGGGAAACTTGTTATTAAAACAATGACCTTGAGCTTTATCTGGTATTTGGGTTTCATGTCAAAGTCTGTACTGCACTTTGGGTACCACCTTGCGGGGAATATTAGCAATTATACATGGGACTCTGAAAAGTTTGTTCTGGAGGAAATACAGAATGGCACTTTTTCTGCCTTCTTTGATGATGTTTCCTCCTTCAGTACAATAACTTTTCAGTATCTTGAACATCCTTGGATAGTTAAGATATATCTATTGATATCTATTTGGAATATTGTTTCAGTTTTGTCCAAAGTTAGTAAGCAACTTAGTAATACCATCCAGATGTCTGCCCCAGGGCTGGATAGTTATGAGTGGAAGGGTATTTGGGGTAGTATGGGTAAATGCCTAGAACAATGGGCACCTCCAGTGTTTTGGAAATTCACTCCTGAACAAGTGCAGAATCCTGAAAAACTGGTAGAATATTTGGAAAAGGTATGCTGTCACCCTGGCAATTCTAGGCAAACACAAATCACTGCAATGTGCTGGGGCCTGGCCCATACTTACCGAGCCCTGTTCAACATGATTCAATACATCCAAAGGGAAGAGAAAGTCTCTGGATCTGATGATAAGGCCACAGCCACTGCAGCTATTCCAACCCTGTCCACAGCCACTGCAGCTACTCCAACCCCGGCCACAGCCACTGCAGCTACTCCACCCCAGTGATATGCACTGCAGCTACTCCAGCCCCAGTGATATGCACTGCAGCTACTCCAACCCCAGTGATATGCACTGCGGCTACTCCAACCCCAGTGATATGCACTGCAGCTACTCCAACCCCAGTGATGTGCACTGCGGTTACTCCAACCCCAGTGATGTGCACTGCGGTTACTCCAACCCCAGTGATGTGCACTGTGGCTACTCCAACCCAGGCCACAGGCACTGCGGCTGAACCAACGAACCAAGCCGTGCCAGTATCAGTCGCTCCTGTACAAAAGAAGAAATCTTGGAAGCGAAAGTCAACTCGTTTAGAAAGGGAGGATGAAAAAGCGGGGCCATCACAAGGGGAGGAGGAAGAGCTCATAAACGAGACAGAAACCACCAGATCCCTATCCTTGAGTGAGCTGCGAGATATCCGAAAAGATTTCAGCCGTCGTGAGCACATTGTCACCTGGCTACTCCGATGCTGGGATAATGGGGCCAACAGCCTGGAACTGGAGGGTAAGGAAGCCAAGCAACTAGGATCCCTTTCTAGGGAAGGGGGCATTGACAAAGCAATTGGAAAAGGGACACAAATCCTCAGCCTCTGGAGGCGTCTACTGTCAGCCATGAAGGAAAGATATCCCTTCAAGGAAGATGTCGTATGTCGCCCAGGTAAATGGACCACTGTGGAGAAAGGCATCCAGTACCTGAGGGAATTGGCTGTCCTGGAGGTGATTTATAGTGACCTGGACAATGACCAGCTGCCCAAAGATCCAGATAGTGTCCAGTGCACAGACCCATGTGGTGGAAGTTGTTTGGAGCGCACCAACATAATTTGCCAACACATGGGCAATGATGAGCTGGGAAACTGGACGGGGACCAACAGTGGATGAAGTGGTTGGCCAGCTCCGGGAATATGAAGAAAGTATCTCTTCCCCCCTTGTTTCGGCTGTGGAGAAACTGTCCCGGAAGTTTGAACAACTCGAAAAGCGTATGCCCTACTCCCCTCCTGTACAGACCAGTATCTCAGCCATCAGAAGTAAGCACCCTTCTGCTCAAGAAAAAGAATATCGAGGGTACACACCACGGGGCACTCTATGATTTTACCTGCGTGACCATGGAGAGGACATGAGGAAATGGGACGGAAAACCTACCTCGGCCCTAGAGTCACGAGTACATGAGTTGCAAAGAAAAACAAACACAAAAGGGGGCTCTTCCAAGAAACTTGTTGCTCCAAATTCCAGAGATTGGGCAGACTGTAGTTTTTTCAGACAAAATAGAAGGGCTGATCTTAATTCTGATTGTGATGAAGGAACTTCTGACTCATACACACAAACGATGAGCAACAGTGACCAGGATTAGAGGGGCCCTGCCTCCAGCCAGGTGGAGGAAAGGGACAATAGGGTTTACTGGACTGTGTGGATTCGATGGCCTGGCACATCAGACCCACAGAAGTATAGAGCTTTAGTAGACACCGGTGCACAGTGTACTCTAATGCCATCAAGCCATATAGGGGCAGAATCCATTTGTATTTCTGGAGTGACAGGGGGATCTCAAGAGCTGACTGTATTGGAGGCCGAAGTGAGCCTAACCGGGAACGAGTGGCAAAAGCACCGCATTGTGACTGGGCCAGATGCTCCATGCATCCTTGGCATAGACTACCTCAGGAGAGGGTATTTCAAGGACCCAAAAGGGTACTGGTGGGCTTTTGGTATAGCTGCATTGGAGGCAGAAGAAATTAAGCAGCTGTCTACCTTGCCTGGTCTCTCAAAGGACCCTTCAGTTGTGGGGTTGCTGAGTGTTGAAGAACAACAAGTGCCGATTGCCACCACAACAGTGCACAGGCGGCAATATCGCACCAACCGAGACTCCCTGATTCCCATCCATAAGCTGATTCGTCGACTGGAGAGCCAAGGAGTGATCAGCAAGACTCGATCACCCTTTAACAGTCCCATATGGCCAGTGAGAAAGTCTGATGGAGAGTGGAGACTGACAGTAGACTATCATGGCCTGAATGAAGTTACGCCACCGCTGAGTGCTGCCGTGCCAGACATGCTAGAACTTCAATACGAACTGGAGTCAAAGGCAGCCAAGTGGTATGCCACAATTGATATTGCAAATGCTTTCTTTTAAATCCCTGTGGCAGCAGAGTGCAGGCCACAGTTCGCTTTTACTTGGAGGGGCATCCAGTACACCTGGAATCGACTGCCCCAGGGGTGGAAACATAGCCCTACCATTTGCCATGGACTGATCCAGACAGCACTGGAACAGGGTAAGGCTCCAGAACATCTGCAATATATTGATGACATCATTGTGTGGGGCAATACAGCAGAAGAAGTTTTTGAGAAAGGGAAGAAAATAGTCCAAATCCTTCTGAAAGCCGGTTTTGCTATAAAACAAAGTAAAGTCAAAGGACCTGCACAGGAGATCTAGTTTTTAGGAATCAAATGGCAAGATGGACGTCGTCAGATTCCAATGGATGTGATCAACAAAATAACAGCCATGTCTCCACCAACTAGCAAAAAGGAAACACAAGCTTTCTTGGGCGTTGTGGGTTTTTGGAGAATGCATATTCCAAATTATAGCCAGATTGTAAGCCCTCTCTACCAAGTGACCCAGAAGAAGGATGATTTCAAATGGGGCCCTGAACAACGACAAGCCTTTGAACAAATTAAATGGGAGATAGTGCACGCAGTAGCCCTTGGACCAGTCCGGGCAGGGCAAGATGTAAAGAATGTGCTCTACACCGCAGCCGGGGAGAATGGCCCTACCTGGAGCCTTTGGCAGAAAGCACCAGGGGAGACTCGAGGCCGATCCCTAGGGTTTTGGAGTTGGGGATACAGAGGATCCGAAGCCCGCTATACTCCAACTGAAAAAGAGATATTGGCAGCATATGAAGGGGTTCGAGCTGCTTCAGAAGTGATTGGTACTGAAGCACAGCTCCTCCTGGCACCCCGACTGCTGGTGCTGGGCTGGATGTTCAAAGGGAAGGTCCCCTCTACACATCATGCAACTGATGCTACGTGGAGTAAGTGGGTCGCACTGATTACACAATGGGCTCGAATAGGAAACCTCAGTCGCCCAGGAATCTTGGAAGTGATCATGGACTGGCCAGAAGGCAAAAATTTTGGAATATCGCCAGAGGAAGAGGTGGTGCGTGCTGAAGAAGCCCCACTGTACAATAAACTGCCAGAAAATGAGAAGCAATATGCCCTGTTCACTGATGGGTCCTGTCGTCTTGTGGGAAAGCATCGGAGGTGGAAGGCTGCTGTATGGAGTCCTACAAGACAAGTCGCAGAGACTGCTGAAGGAGAAGGTGAATCAAGTCAGTTTGCAGAGGTGAAAGCCATCCAGCTGGCTTTAGATATTGCTGAAAGAGAAAAATGGCCAGTGCTCTATCTCTATACTGACTCATGGATGGTGGCAAATGCTTTGTGGGGGTGGTTGCAGCAATGGAAACAGAACAACTGGCAGCGTAGAGGCAAACCCATCTGGGCTGCCGCATTGTGGCAAGATATTGCTGCCCGGGTGGAGAACCTGGTTTTAAAGGTACGTCATGTAGATGCTCATGTACCCAAGAGTTGGGCCTCTGAAGAACATCAAAACAACCAGCAGGCAGATCAGGCTGCTAAGATTGAAGTGGCTCAGGTGGATCTGGACTGGCAACATAAGGGTGAATTGTTTCTAGCTCGGTGGGCCCATGACACTTCAGGTCATCAAGGAAGAGATGCAACATACAGATGGGCTCGTGATCGAGGGGTGGACTTAACTATGGACGCTATTGCACAGGTTATCCATGAATGTGAAACATGTGCTGCAATCAAACAAGCCAAGCGGTTAAAGCCTCTCTGGTATGGAGGATCGGTGGCTGAAATACAAATATGGAGAGGCTTGGCAGATTGATTATATCACACTTCCACAAACCCGCCATGGCAAGCGCTATGTGCTCACCATGGTGGAAGCGACCACCGGATGGCTGGAAACATATCCCGTGCCCCATGCCACCGCCCGGAACACTATCCTAGGCCTTGAAAAACAAGTCCTGTGGCGGCATGGCACCATAGAAAGAACTGAGTCAGACAACGGAACTCATTTCTGAAACAGCCTCATAGACAAATGGGCCAAAGAGCATGGCATTGAGTGGGTCTATCACATCCCCTATCATGCACCACCCTCTGGGAAAATTGAACGATACAATGGACTGTTAAAGACTACACTGAAAACAATGGGTGGTGGAACATTCAAACATTGGGATACACATTTAGCAAAAGCCACCTGGTTAGTCAACACTAGAGGATCTGCCAACCGAGCTGGCCCTGCCCAATCAAACCTCTTACGTACTGTAGAAGGGGATAAAGTCCCTGTAGTGCATGTAAAAAATATGCTGGGGAAGACAGTCTGGGTTACTCCTGCCTCAGGTAAAGGCAAACCCATCCGTGGGATTGCTTTTGCTCAAGGACCTGGCTCTACTTGGTGGGTGATGTGGAAGGACAGGGAAGTCCAATGTGTACCTCAAAGGGATTTGATTTTGGGTGAAAATAGCCAATGAACTGAATTGTATGATGTTAATTGCTGTATAATGCAGTATGTCATCATTTCTACTATTGCTGTATGTCCTATCAATGGTATAGCAGTAAGAATCGCCCAGATTAAGAAGAATGAATGTAGACGAAACTGAAGAAGTGCAGTGGATGGAACCAGACCTGACTTCAGCATGCGACAACCCAACACCAGACCCCAATTCTCCTGCCCTGAAAGACTGTTACAACAGATGAAGCCCAAAACCATGGACTAGATGAACCCAATGGACATTTTAGAGGGATGGTCCATAGACTAAGGGAATGCTATCTGTGTATACATATATCAAAATGGGAAGGTGGTGGTGATTAATTGGAATGTATTGCAGGGGTAGGACCTAAGCATGACATAAATGGTATAGAATAAGGGGTGGATAATGTCCTGGTTTCAGCTGGGATAGAGTTCATTTTCTTCACAGAAGCTAGCATAGTGCTGTGCTTTGGATTTAGTGCTAGAAGAATGTTGATAAACCATGACAGTTGGAAAGGCCTTTAAGATCATCAAGTCCAACCATTAACCTAACCCTGCCATCCCACCACTAAACCATGTCCCTAAGCACCTCATCTGCCTGGCTTTTAAATACCTCCAGGGACGGGGACTCTACCCCTTCCCTGGGCAGCCCATTCCAATGCTTGACAGCCCTTTTGGTGAAAAAATTTTTCCTAATGTCCAACCTAACCCTGCCCCGGTGCAACTTCAGACCATTTCCCCTCATCCTATCACCTGTTACCAGGGAGAAGAGGCCGACCCCCACCTCACTACAGCCTCCTCTCAGGCAGTTGTAGAGGGCGATCAGGTCTCCCCTCAGCCTCCTCTTCTCCAGACTAAACAACCCCAGTTCCCTCAGCCGCTCCTCGTAAGACTTGTGCTCCAAACCCCTCACCAGCTTTGTGGCTCTCCTCTGGACAGGCTCCAGCAACGCAATGTCTTTCTTCTAGTGAGGGGCCCAAAACTGAACACAGTATTTGAGGTGCAGCCTCACTAGTGCTGAGTACAAGGGTACGATCACTTCCCTAAATCAGATGACACAAAACCAGTATAAGATTCTAAAGTTTAAAAGAGGATGTATTTATGTTTTTATGTGAATCAGTCATGGTTATTCTATCTGCCTGCCTACCTGCCAAAAACTGGAGAGGAAAGCCCACTGTGATAGGACCCTGGAAGAAAATAAATAAAATCCTTCAAGCTATTGGAATAGTTAGCATTAGATTTTAAGAAAAGAATAATTTTTTTGCTAACTAATAAAGTATATGAACAGTGTGAGCCCTGGATAGCTATGGTGGAAGAGACTGAGATTCTAGTTCGTGCTGTCTTTCATGCAGACTAGGGATTTTTACTGCACTTTTTCACATCACAGATGAGTGCCCCAAGCAGCAAGCCAAAAGATCTTTCAAAGTGGGTGATCAGCATTTCTTTTCCTGATTCAAGAAACTGCTTCTGCTGCTTCTGTAAGAACAGGTGCATACATTACCTGACAAAATTAATTTTGACAAAATAAAATTTGTCTACATATAATGATTTAACGAGGAAATTCCTGACTTCCTTTAGCGACCTGTCTTTTTTTATCATTGACTGATGAAAAATCTGAAGTCTGCAGGAAAAGTGAACTCTGTTGCCTATCCTATTTCAGATCTAACCTACAATTTTGCAAGGACAGCATAAGGAGTTGCACATATTTTCAGTGAAAAAAAAAATCAAGACAATCAATGACTTACATTTTGGAAAATATGGAAGAAATGCAACAAACTCCATAATCTGAATGAATCTGTAAGCATCAGCAGACAGTGTTCAACATAATTATTTGACAACAGCACCACTAGATTAGATGAACTCTTCAGAGAAGCAGGGAATAACGCTGCAGGACATGATGAATAGATTATCAGTCCAAAAGGACTCCTCACTGGTACAAAACTGGTACAGAGCCAAAGTGATAGGGGAAACACTGCAGCTTTTAAATACTTTTCAGGCTTTTCAAGCAGGTAAAATGCAGAACTCATGTCTGAGTATATCTCACTGAAAAAGTATGAATCCTGCATATGAATAAATCAGCCAGAAAGTAAAATTGGTTATGGGGTGAAAATTTTTGGTTTCGTTGGTAAAGTACATTTGTTGATACAGTTAGTAATCCTAATGTGTGAAATTTATTGTGCTCATTAATGGCTAGTAACCCAGTTGAAACAGTTTATTGCTGGCTTCCAAAGGAAAAGAATATCCTAAACAGAATAGTGAAGGAGTCCAACCCCTCCATCCGCTGTGCTAAGGAAAGCTGATTTTACCTTAAGGCAGAGCTAAAAAGGAAAAGGTATAGTTGCACGGCTGTGGGAATCACACCAGAACATCTTCCCAACTGCTTACAGCTGGGGCTCCCAGTTCAACAGCAAGTCAAGCTCCCCTTTAGAGACGCTGTAGGCCCTTACGCTGCCTTCCAACCAGGTCTAGGTGGCTCCCAGCTCAGCCAGTGGGAGCACTGAGTCTTCTACCATCCCAGTCAAAAATCATATAAAACCCATTTACGGGCTCCAGTTTGTTCTTCAGAGATAGCGCACTCTCCCTTTAACTGAGTTTAAAAGTATAGGCTACCTGAACTGTCTTTGTAAATATCTGAAGTAGGAAATCTGACTGCGACACATTTCTTCTGAAAGAAGCTGACATGGCCATCTGTATCACTGGCCTTCCCCTTGCAAAGACTATGTCAGTTGAGTTGTATTTATCGCAATGCTCTGTATTATAAAAACTGTACAGCATTATGGTTTACTGATTTTTTAGCACTCCTTTCTGGTAACAAAATGAAGGAGTTTCTAATCTTGACTGTGTTCAGAAGATGCTCATGTTGGTTGCCTTTGTTTTTATGTAGATTGTGTAAAGAAAGAATAAACTTCTTTGGAAAAGCTGTAAGGAAGGGATCAAACTGCAACTCTGTGGGGGGAAGGGAGAGAAGGGAGGGCAGAGAGATCTATCCCAACCAATTAGGAATACCCTGTGAATTAGGCAGACATCAGTTGCACAACTTCACCCATCCTCCCCAGCCATGCCCCTGGATAAGAGAGAACCACAATGGTAGTTAAAACAATTATCATCCAGTGGAGCTTGATTCTAAACTGCTCTGCTAGGAAGTGGCAAGGAGCATTCAGATCCTAGCGCAGCAAGCAATCGCTTTTTCCTCCCCTTGGGTAGAGAAGCTCCTGGCTTTTTAAGCAATTCTGTACCTCTGAACTAGTCCTTGCAGGGCTTTGGGGTAGCATGCCAGTGGCACTGCATCCCATTACCATCATTGCATGTCACTGGAGGCAACAGCAGGAAAGAGATGCAGAAAGGACTGGGAATGAGAGGAGACATTAATAGCAATATACTGCTCTGTGCTGACAAAAACAGGAGAAGGTATTTAGAGGGCTGCTGGAACAACAGACGGAGGATGTTCTGAAACAAAGGCTACAAAAATTGACTAATACAAGATAGGACCAGCTTTGCAATAACCTTGGCTAGAAAAGGAATAGCAGTTAAATAGCAGGCATAATTGCATGTCCTGATGCCTGTCATTTTTTTTTTTTTGTGTTGGTCAAATCACTTAGAGCCAGATTTGCAAAAAATATCTGTGTGTGTTTCAAAGACAGAGAAATAAAAAGTTGAACTTAAAGAAGTTCCTAAGCAAACTAGGAGCCTGTCCCACTTTTAAGGAGAACTAAAAATATACACCGTAAAAAGCACAAATGCTATGTCTTTGCTGGCATATTGAGTACTACTACCATTCCTTGGCCTCCAAGTCGGCTGGCACAGTCTAAGGGCATCCACCCTCTTAAACCCTCTTAAAACCTCCTAAACACTGAACTCAAATCTAGACTGCTACATCTAGCCTCCTAAATTGTAGGCTGACTTCCTTACCAACTACTTTCGCTAATATTATCTCCAGCTCTACACTTTTTCCAAAAAGGAAAGCCTCAGTGCTAACCATTTAGGAAAAATTCGCCTATAACATCTCCAGCATTTCTTGCAGCACCCCATATGCATTTTCTACTAAGTTTTAGCTGGGATAGAGTTAATTTTTTTAATAGTAGCTAGTATGGTTCTATGTTTTGGATTTGTGTTGAAACCAGTGTTGATAACACAGGGATGTTTTCATTGCTGCTGAGCGGTGCTTACACAGAGCCAAGGCCTTTTCTGTTTCTTACCCCACCCCACCAGTGAGGAGGCTGGGGGTGCACAAGAATCTGGGAGGGGACATGGCTGGGACAGCTGACCCCAGCTGACCAAAGGGATATCCCACACCATACGATATCATGCTCAGCATATAGAGCTGGGGGAAGAAGAAGGAAGGGGGGAACATTGGGAGTGATGGCGTTTGCCTTCCCAAGTCACCGTTAGGCGTGATGGAGCCCTGCTTTCCTGGGCATGGCTGAGCACCCGCCTGCCCATGGGAAGTGGTGAATGAATTCCTTGTTTTGCTTTGCTTGCATGCGCAACTTTTGCTTTACCTATTAAACTGTCTTTAACTCAACCCCCAAATTTTCTCACTTTTACTCTTCTGATTCTCTCCTGCATCCCACTGGGTGGGGGGAGTGAGTGAGTGACTGTGTGGTGCTTAGTCACCAGCTGGGGTAAAATCATGTCAGCCCTTCATCCTTCTGTCAGTTTGCCATAACCATACAGCCAAAAGGCATAATGTTGCTGTACCATACTTCAAAAATCCAAGTAAAGTAACAGAAACATGGAATGATGCTCACTTTCTGCCACTTTCAGGATCTTGTTGCAGTGTTGTCTTCCGTATTCTACTTTGGCTGTCAGTGAAGAAAGTGAAACTTTTAGAGTTTCACAACTCACGTGATCCAGTTTAGACGTTTTGAAGAGATAGATTGCACCCTCAATCTGTTTCTCTCCTTTGACTTGATGCGAGTTCAGAGAGTCACCCCAGATACAGACACTTTCATAGTAGACTTCCAAACTCTTTTTGATGATTCTCGTTTTGACATTCATCTAAGAATCTTATGTTTCATAAAACATAAGGATTGTCTTATTTCCAAATATTTATTACCATCTTTGATCTGTACATATAAATTTGGTTAATAACCACCAACCAGTTCCAACTATATCCCAATTATAGGCAGCTCTTAAGTATTTTAAATCCAAGGAGACCATTATGATGATTAGTCTAATTTCTATCATAGCACAGAAAGTAAATTCCATCTACTTGGTCTGGTTTTGAGTCCCATAAATAACTCTTTCAGTTTGAGCAACATCAGTCTTGTGATGGCTGCTGCCCAAACTGAACATCAGGGCCTATACATGTCCACATTGCTTTCTGATGGCTCTATCTAAATGCTCCATTATCCACTCTCCAACTATTTTAAATTCCCAGAGGTAACAGGAATGTAAATATTGCAGAATAAGTAATTTCTGGCTGAAAGATGGGATCCTTAAAGTATCTTGATGTTTCTACCATGGCATCTCCGGGCTTTTTTAGAAGGCTGTTGTGATGTAAATATTCATCATTGACATATCCACAAGCTTTGAACTTATTTCTAGGTGAGATATTCACCATTTTGGTCTACTGCATAGATCTATCTGCATTCCTTTCCATGGATGTGTCTTTGTAGAATTAAATGGCCCTTGCAGAGGTCTTGGAAAGCAATGGTTATTCTGTCTTCTTTCTCCTAATCTGAGACATTCTTATGAAAGACAGGAGCTTGGGTGGTAGCTATGTTCTCATTACTAGAATTTGGAGCTTTTGTTTTCAAATATGGACTTTGGTAGAGCTGGGAAAATTGTAAGAGTTAGTATCTCAGCTTTCCCCCCCTTGACAGATTTTGGCCAGCATAGAGACTTTTTGGTTCCTTTCATGAACTTAGAACCTCAGTGCAGAAGCACTGGGATTACTTGATGCAAGCCAGAGCAAGCAGTGAGTTCTGGCCACACGAAGCACACTAAAAAGCTTAGGCAAAAATGGAGAAAAAAACCACCCTGAATTTATTCACAGAATGGTTTAGTTTGGAAAAGACCTTTAAGATCATCAAGTTCAACCATCTAACCCTGCCATCCCACCACTAAACCCTGTCCCTAAGCACCTCGTCTGCCCAGCTTTTAAATACCTTCCCTGGGCAGCCCATATTCCTGCCACAGACAATTTACAGCATGGACTAGGCCATAATCTCCAAAAGCAGCATTGTACCAGCAACCCAGAGTAATTTTGGAGTCAATTAAGGCTTCTATCAACTTTGCCACTGCCTTCACCAGACTGTGTAGCCTAACAGTAGACCCAGCTAAGTACATACATATCTAATCTCCAGTACATATCACATACATGTATGCCTGAGCAGATATGGAGAGAGCATCTCAAGAATATTTTTTCCATCATTAGCATCAACAGTTTTTCCTTATGAATATTTGCAATAAATAAATTCTTGATTTGGGTACACTTGTAACACAGCAGGGAACAGGGAATGGTAGGGGGAGGGCTACATCCTCATTTCTTGGCAGAAATAAAAAAAAACCTATTCAGATTTAGCTCTGTTTGGAATAAATAAAAACCAAACAAACATCTCAATGCACCCAAAGGCTTTGTAATGCTGGAAGCTTTATTGATTCATATACCACCCACATAATCTGCCAAAATGCACTACACTTTTTTTTTTTTTTAAAATCTTCTTCACAGGGAAGTCTAACCCTCCAAGCTCACTTGTTCAAGGGAGAAGAATTAAATAAATCCTTTAAACACTACTAAGTCTGCTCTGGAAAAGGCTTTTGGTTGTGGCTTAAAGGAAATGTATTCCCTTGTCCCGCGGGAGTTGGATGAATTGTTTGGGAGCACCATGCCCAGCCCACGGAGGAGAGATGGCTTTTGTCTGTCATAGTTGACAGAAAAACAGAGGTTGTTATACAGGGTTCTTGGGAAGGGAAAAGTTCATATCAGGTTACTAAATTTCAGCGTACTCCCTGGAAACCAGGACACTACAATCCCCAAATGCTGACAGTTATATGGGAAATGCAGCCTGATCTTTTGAAAGAATTGCCGTGATTTCTGTTTTGAGCGGGACTAGAGAGAGGAAACAGCCTTGCAGATGTGCTATGCGCAGCCTTGTGGGGGGCCCTGTTGCTGTGTCAACACTGTGAGGCAAAGAATGGTAAAAGCAGGATTAAGTACATGAAGCTGCATGACTTGTGTGCTTTCTCTTCAAATTACTTGTGGTTGTCTGGTGGTAGCTAAGTTCAAAGTGCCCACCCAAATCTTGGGATGAACTGGGACATATCTCTGCTCCTGGGGCACACTGGCACAAAGGAGTTTGCACCTACATTTTTTTTTTTTTTTTCTTTTCCAAAACTGGATGGATGCATCCAGACCTTTTCTTGGGAATAGTCCCTAGCCTGTGCTAGCTCAAGAACGGTGTCTGAGAGCTGTTTCACGGATTGTTTTTGTTGCATGGGAAGAAACATGCCATGCCACTCAAACATTTATGAATATGTGCAATTGCATTCCAGTGCCAGAATTTTTATAGGACAGTACAGACGTTGTTGGAGGGGTTTAACTCACCTGGTTTTAGATAGCTAAAAAGTTCATCTAAGTGAGTTACTCACAATGCTCTTTGTAGTCCACCAAGAGAAAGAGACATTTTTAGTTCATAATTTATAGCATTTTAAACAAAACCTGCCAGGTATATCAGATGAATTGACCCCAGGTTGTTCATTTCTCTCCAGTGTCTATGAGATGAGCCCAACGTGGCTAGCTCAAATATAAACATTTACACTGTAGACATGTCCCATTAAATAAGAACGAGTTCAGCTCAGCTGACCCTACGTCGCAGGCTTTCTTTTTCTGCTTGGCACTTCTTTCTCACCATCTGTAATATCCCTCCACCCCAAAGGAGGGAATGTGAGAAACGTGCAGTGCAAAGATGACTCTGCTGAATGCAGAATTATTTCTCCCTTCCCACTCACAGGCATAAAGACCTACCTGGTGACAAACAGCTCAAGGGCTTTGGTTCATTTTCCTGCTCTTAAGAAGTTAAGGCCAAAGTAGAAAAGAAACTGAGATCACGCAAATCCCAGCCACGTGTATTAAACAGAAGATCATCCTTCAGACTGGCTAAATTAGTTCGTCAATAAGATGCTTGAAGGGCAAGATTTCATACTTGCAGACCGTTGCCAGCAAAATATAAAAGCGAACGAGGCATTTATGGAATTTTATATTTCTTGGATGGCAGCTTAAAAATTAGACTTAATTGAAGGGCTAAAAAGAAAGCAGTTTCATTGTTAGGAATGAAGGGTTTAAAAAAGAATTAAAGAAATTTTCAACTTGGGTGTAGGGCATAATTACAAAAACATTAAAGCAAATAATTGGTAGCACTGTAATTTTTTCCTCCCCAGGTAACTACCATATGTATTACACAGTGAATCATTGACTCTGTCCCTCCTATCATTAATTACTGTGATGCATAAATAATTGGAAAATTATATGTTCCAAAAATGATTTAGTAATACATTTTATGCATCTAATAAGCACAGGCTTTTAATCATCACTAGACATGTTATGATAAATTTTACTCTCCGTCTCAACTATTCTGTTATCTCTCGCTTATACGGCTGCCATCTCCTTGCATGCAAATACCACTAAGCCACTTCACACCACATGCTTCCTAGTGAATGCCTTTTACTGGGCTTTATTCTGCTAAACGTTTTTGGTGTTGTTGCTTTGGCTTGAAATTCATTTAAGGGTGTTCTTAGCCTCACAGAAGCACATTAAACTATTTATCCTAAACCTGTAAACTATTGTTTCGTTTAAATGGAGATGTCTTAATCTGTTTTTTCCATCCATTTAAAGCAGTATGTACCTTTTGTTTTGCACAGCGGGGACATTTCAAAGCTGTTGCCATATATGAACTGAAATATCTGAAAGTCTACTTCTTTTAATTAGAAAGAGTAAAACGTATTTTAACATGCGCTGATCTTCATGGTGTCTGTTATTTTCTTTCTTCAGATTTAACACACCGCGTTTGACACTCCATCGTCAGGTTCTATGACTCAACACCTTAAGGAACGACGCAACCTGGAAAAGCACAAGAACCACTGATATGTCAAGACATTATTTCAAGTTCAGCCCAAGCAACACAACCTGTCAAAACTGCTCAAATTAAATTGGCCGCTCTGCAGCTAATCATCCATGTTTACTTTTAGTGCTGTTTACAGTCATATTGCTTACAGAACTTGCAGTTTTTGCACACAAAGCAGAAAAAACTAAGGCTTGTGACAGACCAAGTAAAGTTGATAATGAAGTGCTCTGGTTCAGTAAACTGTCTTCAAATAAGTAGAGAGTTTGCAGCAATTTTATCCACTTGTGTTTCAGATATACATTTGCATACCAATTGACTACACAAGATATTAAAAATGGTTATTTATTTCTAAGCCAAGCAATATACAACAGGCTCTGTCTTTGGTAAGCTTACTACTATTGTCTTGAATTTTCTAACTCTCCTTTTTCATGTAAATACATAAATAAAAAATATTGCCCATTTATTCATAGCTACTAGACAGACTTATGCATGTCTCAAGTTCCAAAGATTTATAGATGTAACAACATTTATAATACTTTGGGCCTGGGTTACAGTATAGTTCAGGTTCATACAGCACAATGAGTAGCCAAACAGAAAACATGGTCTTTATTGATTCAATGAATATGAAAATTCTTAAAAGTTTAACCCTACTCTCTCAGGACACGCAATACCATTTCAAACCCACTGCTGTTTCCATGAGACTGAATGGGGTTGCAAAAGTAAATTCAGGCTTACTGCTTACTGTAAGTATGAGATGAGATTCAATCTACCCCAGCATATGAAATACTAAGTGTCATGCTTACTCCATGTATTTGGAAGGTGGCTGCCATCTTGGGACATTCTGCAAGCCAGGGACTGGCTAACAGAGAGGCTTTTCTCTTAAATGATCCCCCGGCTGCCAACTTCCATTCTGAATTCCTGCTAAATACCCTGTCCCTGTTCTGGGGATGAGATGCTGTACCTGGAAATTCAGCCCTACCCCTTTGGAAAATGTCACATGCTTCGAGCAGCCCCCTTGGATTCTGCCAAATGCTCCTGCTACCCCCAGACAAGGGGTTTATGGATAAGGACTGTTAGGAGCTCCAGGGGGGATTCCAAGAAAGCCTGTGTATAAAATAACATGTCCTGACCTTATGGAAGCAATTCATAGATGGAAATCTGGATTGCTTCTGTGAGGAAAGGCTCAGTCATTGAAGTCAACATGACAAATCACTGCCAAGAGTTTCTGTGCCTGCAGAAAAGGCATGCCAGGAAAGGAGTGCAAAGATGTCTTGTTTATTCTGTTGTGATTGAAATCATGACAGAAAGCGATGCAGGAAGTTAGGAGACTCATTCACAATGAAGTGTATCAACACTTGAAATAATCTCTGGCAAAAGCATGATATTAGAAAGTTTGACTTAACCATGGCAACATTCACCCTACTCAGTTCCCCTCATTGAAAGTGCTATGAAAACAGATGCTGCAGAGGTGTGGAGAACAGAAGGTGGAAATGTGAGAACTGAAATCCCTTCCCCACTTCCCCCAAGCAACCTGCTTTGGCTCTTACATGTGCAAATCCCCCAAAGCAGCTTATCTTCCATGTGAAAGAGGCGCAGTTGGTTGTGGCAATATCCACTCCACTCCGTCTCCTCGCAGGAGTTTGATATGATGAACAGGTAGAACTGGTGCTTGACTGTCCTGTAAAAAGAAACACATAATGTACGGCTTGGTTCAGTTCTTATAATTAATTTCAAGACAGTGATTTTCAGCTGTGAAAGCTAGTTGACAAGGCACTAATAATTACCTTTATTCTGGAGTTCCTAAATCTCTGTTTTTAACCCCACTAGGTTTGGTTAGTTTTAAATAAATATATTTTTGTTGGCAATATACATAGCTGCTGAACTTCTATCTGGAATAGCTATCAAAGGAATTTCGGAAAAGGAGTCTGAGCTTTTAGCCTATATCTGTAATTGTTCAAGTGCCAGGTCCTGTCTACAACCTGGAGGCCATCTGGCATAGGCTGGTCACATCCATACTATTAAACTCTCTCAGTCTCTGAAATGATTGGTTGCAACTAAGCCCACTAAGGAGCTGTGCTGGAAGCCACAAGCATTTCAAGGAACCCTTTAAGACTTTAACAGCATGGATGGTAGAATTCAAGAGCCCATGCCCATGCCCTCCCACTGCTCAGTTTACTAGTCTAGACTATAGTGGACTGGAATCTCATTATAAGGGAATACCAGGAGGCAATACCAGTCAGTGATTTTTTTGAGGGAGTTCCAGGTCTGGAAAGGCTAATATGCCTACTGGATACTCCCTGCCACCATAGAGAAACAGTAAAGAAGAAGAAGAAAAAGAGTCTACAATACAGGTGTTCTCATGTCCTTAATTGTAGAAAAATGCATTGGAAAATTGCTTCCAGATAGGTGGAAGAAAACATCTTATCATCGGGCACTTGAAGAGCCCAGACTTATCAAAAAGAAAATGAAGACATAGCAGCACTACTTTTTCAAGGAGAAACTACCCTGAACTAACAGGATACTTAATCAGGCAGGTAAAGGCATAACAAAATCCAATGGCTGAAAGCTGGAAGCAGAGAAATTCGAATGAAGAATTAGACACACATTTTAAACTGTGAGGGCAATGTGGAACTGGAACACATTGCCAGGGCAAGGAGTTTCCAACACTCAGTGTCTTCAGATCAGGTGTAGAAAACTTTCTGATGAAGCTTTAATCAAGGCACTTGTCACTAAACTGAAAACAGAGTGAAATGTTAATGCCTTCCAAGGGTGTTAATGCAATGAAAGTGGATTAGACAAAGTAATGAATCTTCATGGCATGAGGACCTGTAAATTCTTCACTCATCCCAGTGGGGTCCAGTATGAAAGTGGTCCTTCAGGAGCCCTGGTGAGATGGGTAGGGTAGAACCAAGGCAGGAAGGATTCAGGGGAAAGACAAAGAGTGACAATTTAGGATCACAGAGACACAGGCTTTAGTTGAAGGATCAGAATCTCTTTCTTTCCCGTGACTGCTTACTTGGCAAAACGCTTGGAGGAGGGGATGCTTGTGATCTATCTTAGTAAACTAAGCAGCTCCAGGAAATATTTTCAAGCACTGAAACCTGATAGTCTATACCATTAAACTGTGTGAATGGGAGGTTATTTGGCTCTGGGCCCCCAGACTTCACCCAAAGAATTTTCAAATTAGGAAAAGCCAAGGATCTGTGCTAGTAGGCACTTCAGATGCAGCCTCTTTGCTAGAGAAGCTATGGAGTTCAGGAGTGTGGATGTGGGCCATTCTGTGCCAGCTGGCCTCAGTGACAGAGAATTAGTCTGGGCATGTTTAATTTACTGGTATTGACCTAATTCTTGTTTCCCTAAGCCATAGTAGTTATCCAAAGATATATAAACTAGTTTTGGTCAACTTATAGTAGACCTCACAGTTCTCAGGACAAGATAGAGGATTGGAAATAAAGGACATGGGACTTTGCATTTTGCTTAGTATTTTCCCTAGCACTCTGAAGGTCTGTACTATACTGTAGGTTTTTTTCTAAAAGTCATCTGAAAAAATTTGCAATCACAGTCTTTGCTGTTGGAGTGCATCCACTGAAGCAGAAATCTCCCACCTTTTTTGCCTGGAAAAAATCGTGCATAACTGTTGTAAGGCCTTTTCCCAAGATGATACAGTAGTAAATCCAGGAAGGAAACCCAAGATTCATTTCTTCCAAGTCAAGTGCTCTCTGACTTTGAGCTATCCTTATCTGTGCTCATCCATGTGAGAAAAGGATGCGATCCACAGGGACTATTCATGCGAGGTAGGGCCATATTACTGAACTCTCCCTTTGAGAGACTTTCTGCTTCCTTCCCTCCCTTCCCCAAATCGAATCCATTTACTACTTTCAGGCAGAGATAGAGTCTCCAGTGTCACATAAGACAGTGTTTTCATTGACCAGCAGCCAATACATGAAGCCAGTATATATTGCTTCAATGAGTCTGTCTAAATGACCTCAAGGAATGGATTTCAGGTCATATCACGGACTGGCACTATCCAAAGAAGACAGATCAAGACGAGGTTTTTGGTGTGTCAGATGTGGTTTTAATTTAGATTGAGACATGACAAGTTGTCAAAGAAATGCCATCAAATATTAGTGTTTCTTTTCTTTAAAATACAATATTGTGTATTTCTATCATAAGGCTTGTATAAAACAAGACACACCCCCCCCCCAACTTTTTTTTGGGCCTTTGTTGGAAAGAGAATGCAAAAGCATCCCTACTAGTACACAGAGTAACATTGACTTACTAGAAACAAAGTTCAAGAATGCACATTTTATTGCCCTGTTGTATTTCTGAGGAGAACACAAGAAAGGATCGACAAGGTATTTACTCACTTTCAGCTGCAGACATTTGAAAACAGACTTTCCTAATTATTGGCTAATCAATGGATCATGAAATCACCCATCATAAGACAATTCTCACTCTTGCTTGTGTAAAGATTTCAAAACAATTGTTGTTCTCCATTTATCACATTCGGAGAAAGAATTCCACAATGGTTAATATTGTTCACTTCCCAAAGAATTAGGAGTTGAATGCGAACTCACTGCTGGCCCCAGATGAATAGCTACTCAGTCATCCCTCTCAGCTGAGATGGTGAGAACCATTTTGCTGAACTACCTCTCTGCAATGACCTGTCAAAATCAAGCTCCGTCTCCCTTACAGTACACAGGTTAATTTGAAGCATGACCATTACATCATTGACTTCTCCATCTGACAATGAGAGAAAAATACTCGTAGATAGACGACTCTCTGTGATGCTTCAGAGAGCTTGTTATTCCTGCCAGCTCAGAAAGCTGCTTCTTTTAGCTCACACTCTGGAGAACATTGCTTTTACCTCTGGACTTCACCAATCTCATCCTCAGAGGCTGGCACCATCATTCACAAATTAAAAAAAAAAAAAAAGAAGAAACTGTTGTAGTCATCCAAACTGCCTCTGTGACAACACCAGGCATGGCATCCACTCTCCTTTATGGAGCAGGGATTCAACCTTCAACTGCAATCTCACTCATTCCACCACAAGACCTGTGTCCACATGTCTCTTCCATGATCCCATATGTCAGCTGCCGTTCTATTATCCTTTGTCTTTCTATATGTTCTTGCATGCCACATGTGTTTGCTTGCTGCCCAAATCTTTTGGATCCCTAAAGAGGATAACTGAGAAAACTCACACTTCAGATGAGGAAATTTCACCTCCCAGCAGTGCCCTACATCCCAGGGCTCCTGTTTAAGCAATCACATTTATATGTGCATTTTTTCCCCCAACACTGCTATCAGGAGTTAAAGCAAATGACCCTTTCCTTAAAAACTCAGCCTGCATCATCATGTTCCGTAGCAAGTTGTTTCCATAGTAATTAATATTTTAAAAATAAAAAAGTCTCTGAAATGACTCAGATCTTTGCGAGATTGGAATTTTGTTCAAAATAAAATCTCAAATGGGGAAATGTTAGCCAAAAAATGAGGAAGCAGGAGAAAGAAAGCAAGGGATTGAAAAGAGAGTGTGGTGAGTTCCTGGCACTTGATGGTTATCACTGAGTTAAGGATATATTTGCCTCTTGCTTCTAGCTGTTGCAGTACATTTAATTTCATCATGTTTATTGGGAAGCTTCCAAAACTTATTTATAAGACATAGACAAACAGACCTAGTAGCACCCATCAGGCCAGCATTGGTCCCTTTATGTGCAATCAGGTGGGTGAGTCTGGTTTCACTCCCCAGCTAGAGAGCTCCCCACATCAGTAACCTCTTCCCTTTCCTCCCCTACCCCATTGCTCCTGCTCCCCTGTGTGACATCTTTGGGCATCAACAAAAAGGCAACTCTGCTATGTTATCAGCTCAGCTGTGACAGAGTAAATTGGGAGGCTTCCCTTAATCATTCTAGGTGCGGGTTTACTGAAAAATTTATCTCTGACTACAGGCCAGGGCTGCAGCCTCCCAAATGGGAGAAACCTTCCGCTAATTTGAATTTGTCAGAGTGGAGCTGTCTGGTTGCTTCTATAGCTGGGGAGGACAAAGTAATGATTTTTTATTTTTATTTTACTGTAAGCAGGCAAATATATTAAACAAAATTGAGTTCCTCAAACAGTGCCTGGGAATGAGGTTTTCTTTGCTGTTACAGGAGCTGGAATTGTCGAGCATTAATTCAGAGCTAATATTTTGAAGCAGGAGGTTTTTCAAACTAAGCCATATTGCTTGCAGGTCAGATTTAACCCCCCGAGATTCTATTTTCTTTTTTCTCTTTTTCTCTTTTTATCTTTTCTTTTTCTTTTTCTTTTTCTTTTCTTTTTCTTTTTCTTTTTCTTTTTCTTCTTTCTTTTTCTTTTTCTTTTTCTTTTTCTTTTTCTTTTTCTTTTTCTTTTCTTTTTCTTTTTCTTTTTCTTTTTCTTTTTCTTTTTCTTTTTCTTTTTTTCTTTTTCTTTTTCTTTTTCTTTTTCTTTTTCTTTTTCTTTTTCTTTTTCTTTTTCTCTTTATTTTTCTCTTTATTTTTCTTTTTCTTTTTCTTTTTCTCTTTTTTTCTTTCTTTTTCTTTTTCTTTTTCTTTTCTTTCTTTTTCTTTTTCTTTTTCTTTTTCTTTTTCTTTTTCTTTTTTCTTTTTTCTTTTTCTTTCTTTTTCTGTTTTCCTTTCCCTTTCCCTTTCCTTTCCTCCTTATTTTCAAAAATTTGCTTTGCTTTCTTATATGTTACACAACACAGAAAAAGTGAGAACTGTTGTTATGACCTTTCCTAGTATAAAATTTAGAGGGAACCCATGGGCTGCTCTAAGAAAAATATTATTGCAGTCCCCGCTCTGCAGTAGCTGCAATGCGGAGCATGTAGGTTTGTGCACGTGTGCACATGCACGTGTGTGTGTGTATGAACAAGCACGGTGAGCAGTTACTCCATGTCAAGCTCCATGTTATCTCTGTGCCAGGGCAGATTGAGAATTTTTCTGTAGGATCCTTTCAGTAATAGCTGAGTGGTAAAACTTGTAAAAATCCTTCAGACAAACATTATTCTTTAAAAAGGAACATAGTTTCTTTACCCCTCCATGCAAAGTCCTTAAAAATGTCTGTGGTTCTCTTATTTATGTTGATTAAAATTATAAGGATGTGATGAATAAATATATATGATATTTTGAAGAAAAATATAAAGATTTATTCCAAAAGGCAAGTGGAAATTTTCAACAATTCCCAAAAATTTTGGGAGTGGGAGGATTATTATTTTAGATTTTCTTCCCCCAGCTCTATTGAGCATCTGTTGTCTGAACTGTCATTGACTGATCAGAAGATCCAAAAGCCATAGTAGAGAAACTCAGAAACAACCTGGCAGATGCTTGGCTGTGACCTTTTTCCAGCATATTCATGGAAAAATCCAGTGTGGTGAATCTGGCGTCTCTACAAGCCATTAAAGCACCCTTGATCCAAGAGGAGAGAAGCCACTCCGCATCCATTCTGTATCCAGCAGATGTTGCATGATCTTTGTTGTTCAACCTTGGGGCTGAGTGGTGAGATATGAGGCCTTCGTCTGGGTTGCTGAAGGGTTCACATCCTGTTAGCAGAACTTTTAGCATGTGTTATCTCAGAGATGATGCTCAGTAACCTGGCTCCTGGAACATATTCACTGAACGTCTCATCACCCGTGAACCTCAGCACTGATGGAAACATCACAAGATTAAAAAGAACCCCAACAACCAAAATCCAAAGTTTTAAAAATCTTTTTTTAATCATTCTGAAAATAAAATGGGCAAATTTTAATGATTTTTTTTTTTCCCCTGAGTACTGCTCTCTCTGGAATAAGGCACTTAAACACATGCTTAACTTTAATAATATGGGAAGTTTCACTGACTGCAACTTGTCACATTCAGGGTGAACACTCGATAGAAAAAGGCATACAAATTCCTCCTGAACAGAGACTACTTCTAGCAAGGGCAAATATGATTTTGACAGAAGGAAAGAGGTAATTTTATAGCAAAAGCAAAAAAAGTGAGCTGAGGAACTTGAAACTGCACATTGGTCTGAGGTGATATTTTATGTAGCCACTTAAGTAGCGAGATTATGTTAAACCAGTTCAAAAAGAAAAAAAAAAAGCAAACAAAGAAGACAAAATCTTGAGGAAATTCTGTTTTATTTTCTGAGAATGAGTGATTAAAATATTTGTCTAAATAATTGATGTGATCTTCTTTGATGTGGCAACATTTTACTCTTGCTGTTCACATTCTTACTGCACAGGAGTGTCTGAAGGATGTATTAGTTAACATTTGTAAAGAGGTTTGCAGATAAAAGCTCTGTGTAGGTGTGGTTACTGCACTTCCAGTTGAGGAAATATGCTATCCTTCCTCTCTTGTCCATTCTGATTCCTTATTTTTTTTGTATTTTCAAAGATTTTTTTTTTTTTAATGTTGAGAGAGAGGTCTGTGGATCGTTTATCTGTTATGGTGGAGTCCAATCCAATTTTTTTTTCTACATGGTCACCAAATATATCTGTTTGCTTTTGCAAATGGACTGTGTTTCAGCATGATACTGAATTATTTTGTGTCACAGTAGCAATTGGATATTCTAGATGGCTAAAGACCTAAAACCACAAGTGCAGACTGAATACCTTTCTTGTTTGAAAGAGTACCAAAAGAAGCCAGTTCATATTGAGAAACGTGTTTTACCTCCAGTGTTTGTGATTAGAGTTCTAATGCTGTACTGCTTTTAAGCGTGACAATTTCATTTCTACATTGCAATGGCTTCAGTCAAAGATGAGGAGAGAAAGAAAAAAACCCCAACAGAGCACCTACAAAATACCCTGATTATTTAACAAGAGAATAAATAATCAGCTCGATCTCAATAAAGAAAAAAGGCACGCAGGCAAACATAGTATTGTATTGGAAGTGCAGGCTTTTTATTATTATTATTTTTAAACAACAAACAAAATAGCCAAACATTTTTTCTCCGTCTTAAAAAACTGACTTTGATCCCCAGTACAGCCATTGAGTGGAAAATTGAACCACACTATAATTGCTTTCCCTGTGACCGATAAAGTGGTGTAACAAATTTTGTGTTTGAATGATAAAATCAGCAATTGGCCCCTAGCAATTCCTTCTACCATTCCTCCAAGGACACCAGCGTCCCATCAGGCTCCAGGGCTAGAGCAAAGGCTGAAGAACTGTAAATCTACTCCAAGTTGTTGTTGGATACTCGCTTTCTCTGACGCTTTTTTTTTTTTTTAACATAGAAAGCTATGTGCAAAGTGTTTATGTGTTTATTTGCTTGATTTTTAACTGACTAGGGTAAGTACTTCTAGATCACTTAAAAATACAAATAAAATGAAAGAATTAGGTGGAAGCTTATTGTAGTTATATAAACTAAAACTCTCCCAAATAAAATATATTTTACTCCAGAGTAAAATCTTGTTAGAAGGAGAAAATTGCTTTCCTCATAAGCACAGATAAGTCCCAGAGCTTGTAGATACAGAAAACACCTAAGAAGAAATTCCTCCCAGGAAGGGAGGAGGGTTATGTTTTAAGCTCAATTTGAGGAGGTTTTAAGGTAAGAAGCAAATCTTTATCTCATAACCACTGAAGTAACAATTAAAGGAGTTTGAAACAAATGGAAATTTTAGAGGCAAAGAAATAATCATATTTAGCTCTATTTATTTGTAAATCTAATTAAAGAAAAGAGTATGTGAACTGAGTTTTATTTGTATTTACACCTTTAAGCTGATTATAGACTTAGGAACCTCATGTCAGTCCCCTATTTTAGAAGTTATTCCTCTTTGTTTGCTTTTCTCACACAGCAGGTAGGATTTTTTGTCCAAATCTCCAAAGGTGTTTTAGCTTCTCTCTCAGAAATTCCCATGAGCTCTACCCCCAATGGTACCTTACTGGGTAGTACCCCACTGCCTTTGCAGGTCTGGGTTTCTTGGAACTAATGAATGTCACTTTTGCGAGACACAGTCACCCCTGCTTTATAATCACTTACCCTATTCTAACTATGTGAGTAGGTGGGAAAGACTAAATTATTTCTTATTTGTCTCCCTATTTTTTTTAATAGTTTTCTCTCTACTACTCTTTTTATAGCTTCTGCTTTACCCACCCCTAATGAAAGTGCCAGGTTGCTACCTCCAGGTGAACTAAAGGCATAGAGGTGAGTGCTCAGCTGGTGAAAACTGTCATTGCTTCTTGTTTCCTTGGTGACAATGTAGATGCAATATCCCTTTCCGCGTTTGCCTCAGTTTAGGTCATACACTGGATTATTTAGCGTGCTGTTAGGATAAAATAATGATCAGGAAGCCACCTTGAGATTTAATGCATCTTGCCTTCACTTTGAAATAAATAAATGCAAGCAAATGACTAATGCCGTGTCCTGCTGTCTTTATTTCCCTTGCTGTCATTTCACTGATACAGTTTACAACGTATCATACAAATAATTTTAATGGCAGAACTGGTGGTAGGCAGGAGATGGCAATATGAGGAAGACAGGAATGGGTAGCAAGGTTCAGGACCTCAGACTGCATTGCTGTGAAAAGCAAGAAAATGCATAAGAAAATGTATAATAAGCTGTACCCTTAGTCAGGCCAGAAATACGGGCTTTGAGGGAATTAAAATTTAAACTCTGTGACTATGTCTATAATAGCAAATTAAATAGTTACAGGCCATGGGCATAGGAACTGAACATTGTAATTGTCCTGGCGTGGTCCAGCTAGCATTGCTCTGGATGATACCATGGATGGATCTCATCATGGATGATGACACCATTCCCAATAGGTAGTTTGGATGGAGCCACTCAGTTTTGGGGGTCCAGACAGTTTAATAGTATGGACATTGACCATCCCATGCCACCTGGCTCTAGCGCTAAATGGCCCTGACACTATTTAATTTATTAATACAGAACTAATTGTTCTCCACATTAATGCAGAAATAATTGTGGCTCCACATCACCTGCACAGGCAGAGTTTGAGAAGGAGCCTCCTTCCTTACCTAAAGCAAAACCGCTATGACCTCTGAAGATTGGCTCCCACTCAGCTGTACTGGTTTAAGACTATATTTGGCTTACCATCAAACCAGATCTGTGAAACAGCCAACTTGAAACCAAGCACACAAACAAAAAAAAAAATTTAAAGGTCTTTGGAAGAAAGCATTATTTAAAACCAGATTATTTCGCTGATCCAGGGTTAGATATCAACCCTCCGAACAGCTGTTTCAACACTATTAAAGGAATGCTAATCATTAGGGAAAGGAGAGACTGCAATGAGTCTCTATCAATGGGGTTTGGGAGTGGAAATGTCTTAAACTGGCTCTAGTGGGGTGTGATTTGCAATGTGGATCTGTGAGTGTAGCCATGTGCAATCAGGTCCCTGCTACCTGCTATGCCCTCTCTTCCAACATGCGTGGCTACTGGGATGTGGTGCAGCAACATATTGTTGCCGGATACCCCATCGTCCTCCTCGGTGCTCAATTATGGCTGACTGGGCAATATTAATAGGTACATATGGACTCATTTTACATGCCTTCTCCCATGTCTTTCTTCCTGTATATAAGACAAAATGGTTATCTGTCACACACATGCAGGCCACTTCTTAAACTTTGCGTCATCTGACAAGGAAGGGATCATGAAACAGGACTTTTATCACCTTGTAGGATCCTTTGAAGCATATAGCTTTCTAGGGTGGCATTCTCTTATCCCAGCAGATCATTACAGTCTCCCTTTGACTCTAGGAGCCCATTCTACAGTAGGCAGCAGCTCCTGTGGTCCACTGGGCACTGCAGAAAACTGAGGAATCATGGAGCAGGAGGAGGTTTGTGGTACCACAGTCATAAGTGGCTCACACAGCTGAGATTTTGGGAAAACTACAAGGAATCATGAAGCAGAAGCTTTGCTTCCTGCCCAGCCCACATGGATCAGCAAGTCCACCTTTGCCGGCTTATAAGGGGAATATAGTGGAGAAACGGACACAAATTATTTTAACTGCATTAGTTACTGTGCTGCCCATATGAAATCCTTTGCCTGCCTCAGTTCCAGTAAACACTGAAGCAATAGGCTGCAGAAGGATATTTGTCACAGAACTTGATCTTTGTTGCTGTTTTTCACTTTCTGTGCTAAAACACTGCAACTTGGTACATTGCCAAGTTCAAGAGCCACCGCCAGTACAACTGGGCACCATCCGCACCCAGAAAGGGAATGGTGAAACTCAAATGTACTTATTTTGGAATTAAAAAAAAAAAAAAAAGGATGTCTTGGGCAAAGTTGTTTGAAATGGATGTCCACAATGTCTTAAAAGCTTCCTTTCAGACCTGACCTGTGATTTCAGAAGGTCAGTAATTATAGCTAAAATCAGAGCTCTGAAAACTAAGAAGGATACGGCCAATATAAATCTCCAGTTATAGCTAGTGGCATCTCTTTTTATCTTCATCTAATGTTTTTGTGAAATCAGTAATAAAACCAGCTCCCAGTGTGTACTGCTATGCTGGAACCCAATGCAAGTACTCTAAATCTGGCCATATGTGGTTCCCTATAGAAATGCTTGTTCCTCTGAGCAGGTTTCAGATGTAGGGTTATTTGACATCAGCCCAGTTGTGTATCCTTGTGTAGAAACATGGCCCATGGAGAATTATATCCCACATGCTAGGCTCTTCTGTGAACTTTGGAAATCACCAGTTAATATAATGTCCCATGTTGAGCCAAGGAGCCTCCTGCTGCTTCTTTGTGAGGTGGGACAGAGTCCATCTTTAAGGGTGACAGTGGCATTGGCCCACTTTCTTTTGGGCAAGATGGGTACAATCTGTGGCAGCATATTTGCCCACTGCCTGATTCAATTCCTGGCTGGTTTGGGCAGTCCTGATTTGAACTATCGCAAGTGCAATTAGATGAAATCAGAAAACACTGCAGGTGTTAACTTTGCAGAGCAGGCTTGTACAAAAAACACATTGGAGGATTTTATGTATTGATTAAGTGGAGTAATATTAATATATCTTTTGCCTCCAGTCAGTTTCCCTCTCTTCAGAACATCCCCAGTTGGGAACCAAGATATTTTCCCTTATTCCAGCAGAATACTAATGCCATAAACTTTGGTGTGGCTGTTTGACCTGTGCCTCTTCTTTCTCCCGTATTTTATTTTATACTATTTATTTTGTTTTATCTGGTTCTCCAGAGATAATAATTTCACCACTTTTTTTCCACTCTCCCTCTCACGTGTCCTCCCATCCCACCACTGACGCAGCGACTGATGGTAGGCAGCTCTGTCTCCCTTGACCTCGTCAACATCAGAAAGCATTTTCAAATCTCAGTCATCTCTGACAGCCTTTGAGCAGAGAAATGAGACAGTCTCCCTGACACAAAGGCTTTTGGCCTGGGGTAAAAAAACTCCTTTTGAAACAACAACAACAAAAAAATCCCTCCAAACACTCCACACACCATACAGCTTTTCATTCATCTTGCTATGCAGCCCCTGTATACCGTATTAGTTTTCAGAGATTACAGTCTTTTTGTTTATTGTTGGCCAACCACCATACCTAAGATACTTTGCTGTTCTGCTCTGCAGTTTTGCAGGAAAGAAAGGCAATAGTTTACATACAGCAACTGTAATGCCCAAGTCTGTGCAGATAATTGGCCCTAAGCTTGGTTTCAAAGGTTGGTTTCGCATACAGACACTGATAAAAGCTTATCCTGAAGAAATGTGGGAGACTTCTGCAGTATAACATGCAGATTTCTATTCAATGGAGAAACTGAGGCAGTGGGAGGGTTGTATGAACTGCTTAAATCTCCTCTTTCCTGCCTGCTATTTCTGTTGTGCTAGATCACACAGAGTACAAGCCTCTTGTAAAAGTATTAGCTCTCCAGCACCTTAGGACAACACCTACAGTTAGGTTAATGTCCTACTTTTCCAGTTCCCACTTACTCTAATGGAGAGCTGCTTGCCTGGATGCAAAATTCATCACTTAGCATTCCAAAATATACCCCTATGAATTTCATTGTTATTGATGCCTGGCTTCATAGAGATGGAAATTATGGGCACACCAGTAGGGAGGGGAAAGCAAGTGAATGTATTAAATCCTGCAATGCTGGCTGAGATGGGACAGATCAGTTGTTGATTCCCACAGTCCCCAACCTCCTGCAGTAACGTGTAACTATTGTTCCATGCTTTTTATCAAAACAGACACGTTTGCTGTGGTTTTGCATCTTGCCACATTGAAGGGACAGATGCTTTTGCTCATAACGTGCAAGAATTCCCTTCTATTCTTCTCAGCAGTGGTCTGCTGAAGATTTGTGCTAGAAAGGGCTGTTTCTCAGCCCTTCTGCCAAGCTGCCTCCACTACACAAATCCACCCTGACTTTGTGTTTGAAGAGTTTAGGCAGTCATCAGCTCCCCAAAGCAGCCCAAATTGAAGGGGGGATCTGAATATCTCCCAGTAAGAGCACAGCCCCTTGATGTTCTTTCTGTTGTAGCAATTGTTTATGACAAGAGCACTGAGGGAAAATACCGTGATCCTGATTCCTTCTGTTTTCATCGTTTTGGACTCAGATCTGTTCTGAGAAGACCAAGAGCAGCATTTGACTCCATTCTTAATCCAGTCAGACTGCTGGGGAGCAAACCCAGGGGGTTCAAGTACAACAAGAGCACTTACGGCATGGTATGGCGAGCCTCGTAGCTGAGCTGGTACAGCACACGCAACCTAGCTGCAAGGTCTGACTTTAATCCCCAGCTGTGACTGGGTATTTCTTTCTCATTAAATGCTGCAGGGCTATCAAAGTTGGGTGAATGGTTGCAGATAAATGTCCAGAAAGACTCCCTCCTAAAGAATGTGCACGTCTTCATTGAAAAAGAAGGAATCATTTGTGAGGGAAGAAATAGAAAGTCCCATTCAAAATGAACTGGGAACTTTGTGCCACAGATGGGACCAATCAGACCTTCTGTGTCAATGTTTCCATTTTTCACTATGGAATAATAAATAATAATTATTACAGAGTCCTTGTGGGTCTTTTTTTCTTTTTCTTCTCCCCCCTCCCCATTCATCATACAGCAAGACTATCAGTATTTGTGGATCTTGTATTGCTCATGGTGAGTTTGGATTTTGTTTTGTAGATCTGGATCAGTCTGAATTTCTGGCACTGTTTTCATGGAACATTAAGTGCCAAGATTGCCAGATAAATGCTTGCAAAATAGAAATGAAATAAATAAATACAAGTATAGCTGCAATAACCAATTTGCATCTTTTCAAGATTTCATCTGATAAAGGAATAAAAACTCAGTTTAAAGTCAAACACTGAGGGATTTTTTTCTTGTCTAAAAAAATAATAGTAAAAAGGAGGGAAGCAGAATTCAAAAAGTTCTGAACATCTGAAGGAGACTTTTTTTAATTACACCTAGCTCTTGTTAACCAGGAAAATGATATTTTTTATATAACATATGATATATTTTACCAAGCAATACTTCAAGAGTAAGATAAGATCAAACAGTTCCAAAGACTTGTTTTAAAAATGAGCTTTTGAGCAGACAAACCTATCTTTACATTTTTTCTTGATAACTTTCCTCTGCTATTGGGAGCAAAGATAATTCCAGTGGCCAAGCAGCCAGAAGTTACTTGTCAGGTATTTACAACTTCACATTTTCATCATTCCTTGATGAGAAGATTGCTTGCTTGCTTGCTTGCTTATTTTTCAGTTTCTCTCTTTTCACTACTTCAAAGAAAGCTGGTAAGTGTGTTTTGGGACAACTTTCAGCAGGTATTCAATGTCTTTATTTCCATGGCTTTTCCAAGGATCATTTCTAAAGAGAACTTCTTTAATGTTCTCCTGTAGCTTCAAAAAAAAGATGGTAGACACAATCTTCAACTTGAAGATGTGAATAATTGCACTGGACTAAGCTTAATGATGTTCTTAGGGACTCTATTAAGATGGTATCCAAGATGGAAGTCTTACAGTCCTGGCAACAGCTGATTAAAAAAAAAAAAGAAACCTTATCTACCTGCTGGCGTATCAGAAAAATGGTTTCTTACCTGGCCTTGCCATAGGCAAGTCAAATATATTTGATCTGAAGAGACCTAAAGAAGGATTACCTTCCCTTTCTACTCCTCCTGCTTAAGTGGTTCTTGATCAACTGGTGCAATTGTTATAGTTTTGAGGTGGTTTTGTTGTTGTTGTGGTTGTTATTTAGACAGTTAACTACCCTAGCAGCAGTCACCTACAGGCAAGGTTATTTACCTAAGCCACAGATGCCAGCAAATAGTATTTAGCTAGAGCTGCTTTCCTTTTTCCTTCATGTTTCTCCTTACTGAAGAAATTTTTACTCTGGGGGAAAGAAAAAAGGCAAACACACAGTCCTTTTCTAACAGTCCAGGCAAAGAAGCCAATGCAGAACAACTAGGGTATGATTTATTGATCAAACTTCATTCTTTGAGCAGTATTTAGCATCCATGCACTAATAAAAAGAAACAGACAGCTCTGCTCGCCTCCTCAAATCCTGGAGCTTGCTGTTAATTCTTCTGAATACATTACCTGAATCAAACGCATAAGGCTGCTCTTGGCTTTGTCCCTTTTTGAGCCCCAAGGTATGATTTCCATGGACCAGCACTGAAAAATACCTAAATATTTCTCCCTGCTGCCATCTCTCCAGCCAGTCCCAGCAGTTGAATCACAGTGTCTTGACTGTATTAGGCTCCAGGGGGTAAGCTTGTTCAGTAATAGCCCTGACCTTTTCCTAGTGTTGTCATTCCAAATGACATTTATGGCATAAACAAGCAGTGACACAAAACTGACAGGCCAAGTTGCCATCTGAGAGAAGAATCACAAAATAGAAAGAAAAAGACTTCTAAAGCCATTCCCTACCAAAAAAAAAAAAATCTCTTTCCAGCTTCCAAACATTCATCCCTTAGGTGGCAACAAATATTTTACTGCTTGATAAACCTTTTATAGCCCGTATTTTCCAGAAAGTGCCATCATTTTGATTCTGCAATTGGACTTTAATAATTCTGTCTTAAAAAAAATGCAGTTGGGAGAGAATTGTTCAAGAATCATTCTAATATTGTTAAAAAAAAATTGGCCCACAAAGGTGACTGGAAAGAGTCATTCCCTACATCTTATCTGCCTAAGAGTGCCTCATCTATGCTTGTCTGTCTCTGGTTAGGACAGAGATAAGTCACTGCATGGTCTGAGTCATCCCACCTTTGCATGAGAAAAATCTCTTTAGAGTGCCTACATCTCTAAATCAACTATGCAAGACAAGGTGCCTGAATTGTAGGTGTTTAAAGTTAGAAGCGACGAATCCTAGCCCATCTTACTATTCAGAGTGCATTCACAACTTTCAAAGGATCATGAGATTATTTATTAAAATAATTGGCCTCATTCCTAAGAGCCTCTGTTAACGTCTCTGTTGCGGGCAGGCTTGGGTTGATGGTATAATACAGGATAGGGATTCACCCTGGATCCAGGCAAGCAGAAATGCCATGAATTGTTTGTGTAGGACTTCCATTCCCAATGAGCAGGTCGCTCAGAAATTAGTGATGGTGACACCATCTTGTGTGGCAGGACTTTATGGAGATCATTCTGAGAAAACACAGTCTTTTCCAGGAATGAAGATATTGATATTCCCTACAAAATTAGAGGGGTGAGAATCCACATCTGCTGGCTTTTATTCTTCTGATCAGATGACAGTGCTTAATGTCTGTCAGCACAGAGCTTAGCCAGCTATGTGAATGAGAGCAGAGGAGGAGGAGGGGGCAATGAAGGCAGTCCAGAGACATCTATATTTACTATTTATAGGCACAATATAAAATATGATATATGTGCACTACACTAGGTGTATCTGCCAAAGAGCGTGCCCATGTATGTGGTATTTATATTTCAGATTTTCAAGTAACCTGTTTCCTTTAAAAGGTGTCACATGACAAGAACTCATTGTGCTAGGTTGCCCTCCAAATTGATGGCAGATGGCAATTCTCCATGTATGCAGCGATGCCGTCCATATCAGATGTCTAGCCACATCATATCATGTCTTCCCATTCATTCCTCTGAGCAGCCACTTCTCTGCAAA